>VZRQ01010305.1:853944-908755 GCA_013397975.1 Machaerirhynchus nigripectus
TTTTTTTTTTAATCTCAGACTTGACAAATTCACATGTTAATGGCTAGTGGAAAAAAAAGGCAGCAAGAGACTATGTGCTAACTTGCCTCAGGCTTTGTCTGAGCAATGTCTACAAAATAATCCAGCCAGTTGAATTATTTTTCATGTTTGGTTCTGTCTAACAAGAATAGCACAACACACCAAGTGAACTGATAATCATGCTCCCAGGAAACTCAAGGGATGTCACCAATAAATTTTAATTTCCACCATGCAACAATGTTTATATAAAAAATTGATAGAATAAAAAATACTTGCAATCTATGAAATTCTTCTAGTATATAGCATACATAGAAAAGATAACTTGGAAAAAAAATTGTCAAAATGAATTAAAATAATTACAACTGTGAACTTCGCCTTCTTTGCATTCTAACCCTTACAATTTTTACCACTATTTTCAAAATCAGCCTGATAAACAAAGTACAAACAGGGTGAGAAAGCCAGTATTTACAAAATATGCTTGCAGTATTTTTTCAAAGTGCAATTATTAAATGTCAGACAGAATTGTTTATTCCAAACACAGCTCTCAATTGAGAATTGTATTTTAAATTCTCAGAACTTAGTACCAGTTTTAGCAAAAGACATGTAAATTTCAAGGCTTTAAGTAATTCTTGCTCTGAAATGTAAGCAAAAAAATTCCAGACATCAAAACATGGCTATGGTTAGGCTGCCTAGATGAGACATGCATCAGTTTTCCTACTGAGGCATTTTTAATTAGCTACTTTTTACAGCTATAAAATAGATACAATGGGTAAGTGTCTCAACTACTTTAGAGAACTGTAAACTCAGACGCAGAATAGTTAAACATCTTGCCCAGGATTATACAAAGCACAAATGAAAAAGTTCTGCTCTCCCGAGCAGTAGACCTCTGCCCAATGCTTTAGCACCTCAATGTAAAAGGTCTCTACAAGATGCATTTTGCATGATTCACCCATTCCAGATACAGATGGCCAGTACAGAAGCAGCATATTCAAGAGTACATTCTTGTTACAGGATTCCCTTTTTGTGATGTTACAGTATCTTTAAGCCAAGACATTTTCCATTTACCATTTGATAAATATTACCAAATGCCAACAAGACTATCTTCTGAACAGTAAACCACCATTTGTGAACATAGCAAGTGTATCTATGGCTCTCCAAAGCTTTCAGTTTAGTCATGGAGAGAGTTGTCTCTTTTTTTTGTTGTTTTTCAAGCAAGGGCAGTACAGAAGCAAAAGCCAGACCTGTGTCCAAGAAGGATCTGAGAACTCCTGGAAAGTAGGCTGACACAGTACTTTCACTTTAAATATAACCTCCCCCCTGAGGCATGCACATTATTGTCACTGGACTCTACTGCTTGCATCAGGCCACACATTGAGAGCCTGTCCTAGGTGAAGGAAGACGTGCAGTTGTGTGGGAAACCTGGTCTTTAAGAGGGAGGTCTCTACAGAGACCTCCATGAGGTTACCTCTTCGGAGATTGGACCGTGACACTTGAACTGGCTGAATGTCAACAGAACTCTTACGAGTCAGCTACAAGGGGCTTGAAAGCCGCAAGGCGAAATCAGTTTGCTCTGGCTATGACACACCATGCTTTGTTCTCCACAGCTACTAAAGAAGCCCTGTACTCCTTTGGCTATAATGATAAACATGGTTATTTTGTGAAAAAATTACAAACAAGCTTATTCTGATACCATCTGAAAAAAGAAAATAGCCAATATTTTGTGGTTTAGTACCCCAAGTAATTTTTATTACTTGCATAAATTCAGGAATTTGCCCTCCAAAATGCATTTCACATGAATGGTCTTATCAAAGAGAACTCAATTCTCCATATGTTTAAGAATAAAGATTAGAACCCTGACGTCTTCTTCTACTTTTGGTTAGAATGTCAGGATTAGTCAATATTCCTATCCAGAAGGTCCTGAGGATTCTTTAACTGCCCTTTTGCAGACATGCGCTCATCTGACCGATGATTTATTAATGACCAGTTACCTGGGAAGCAGGTGGTTAGGTGCTCCATTAGTGCTTCTTGTGTGACTTGTTTTCGGGCAGAGTTCATTGCTGAGATGGCCAGGCAAAGGATCTCCCCAAGTGGAATAAATTGTGACTGAGTGATGGGAGACATGCTGATGGGTGATACATCACCTGTAAAAAGACAAAAAATGTGCAATGAAGCGTTTAGTTTAAAAGTCGGCTCAAAGAACAAGGATGTAGAGATACAGCTGGTGAAAATTCACAGAGATCTCAGTTTTTGAACTGAGCTGGGGATAAAACTCTTACAATGGAGAACCATCCAACAGCTTATTTCAAAACTTAAAGACACAGAATTTTGGAAAATGGGAGATATACTCTATGCAGACATAGTTTCTCAAGGGGTACAATAGACAGAAAAATGCCAATAAATTAGCACTCATGGTTGCAAAACCTGCTTAACTTCGTACTAGGCAACTGCACAAACAAAGAAGTCACATATATTTCTCTGGACATAAAAGGGAAGACTTCCCCTTTCAAGGTATAGATCACTCACCCTTTCCATTTGATATAGTATTTTTTAATAATAGTAATAAAGACCAGAAAAAATGTTGCTAAGTTAAAGAACAGCATTTTCACTCATCTGATAAAGCACAGAACACTCCTTAGAGACCCAAAAGCATCAAAACACTTTAAGACTGATACCCTGAATAAGATAGAATAGATTTCCTGGATCTACATGTCAAATGTCTTTGTACGAACAACGCTTTTTTAGAAGAGAAGTTTTAATGGTTTCAGGATGGCCTGAAAATTAAGTTTGTTGTAACTTTTCTCATGTTGTCTTACAAACTATTCATTATTCTATAGTTCAAAAAATCATTAAAAGATCCTAAAGTTATAGAATAAATTACAGTATGATAATACTAGCATGACTACACATATACAAGCACATTTTAACATACTTTATCCAAGTACATAAATCTTTGATTCTGCTCTGTAACTCTTCTTGAAGTGGTAGCAGCTCCCCAGTGATCCCAAAGAGAGGAAAGCAACAGGCTAAAACATTTTCCTTGTCAGTGGAAAAGGAGTAATAAAGAGTAACAGACAGAACAAAGGGTGACTATGAATCCTATATTGGCCACAGGTCAGTCAATAGCCAGGGATTAAGTTCTACCTAAACGGCTTTGAAATTTCAGGAAAATCACCCTATTTCTGCTGTCACAGAGAAACACCTTGTGATCAAATCATGAATCAAATTACTAGAAATCAATTCAAATCCAAATTTTCATTCTCAATTCAGAAGATCTAATATTTGCCTTATTAATTCTATATTCCTATTATGTCTACTAAACAAGAGCAGCAGCTTCTAAATTTGATTATCAAAATGCATTTACCCTGGCATTATATTCAGCACTTTGTGGGAGAAAAAAATTGGTGGGAGTAGTAAACTGCATAGCTGTCTCAGTGAGACTTAAGAGCAATATTTTTCAATCACAAGCTCTACAATCTGTTGTACAACAGTGATACACTTTACCTGAGACAAGAGAATGATTTAAAATTACACTTTTGTGCTATGCCATCTCCTGACTGCTTTTGCTTAATCAGGCCTGACCAGATCAATGCTGCACTCCCTTCCCGGCACGGCAGCATTCCTCCAGCTGCAACACAGTGAAGCCCGAGATCCTCCTCATTCTTATCTCACCACAGAATTATGACCTTAAAATATAACATTCTTTGGACAGTTTTTATTCAAATACACCTGAAAGTTCCTGCCACATGCATTACAGACAACGGCAAAGAAAATGACACATAGCTTACAGGGAAACCGTAGAGATATGCTTCCATATGACTTGAGAGCAAACAAGTTGCTTGTTCTTCCCCCATCATTTGAGTATGGATAAAGAATCCCATAGTTATTATATCACTGCTTACTAATAATTACATCTGCTGTCAGTTTAAACTTGTTCATAGACAAATCTTTGTAATCAGCCAGACATAAGTTTACCAGCTTTGATCACCAGTCCCCATGGACTTTGTAAAGGGGATCCATTTCTTTAATGATTAGTTCCATGTCTAGGAAGCATCAGTAAGATGTCTAAGAATTACAGTAAGAATTATGCAGATTTAGCTAAGCAATTTAAGAAATTACTGTCTTTAACACAAAGATTATGTGTCATGGGTATCCTTGTGAGAACTACTAAACTGAGTTCAGTGCAATGTCATTCAGATTGGCATATATTGGCCACAGTTAAGGTTTAATCTTACCAGATTCACTGGGCACTGAAACGGGCTCTCTGGTGTCCTGGTTTTGCCTGGGATAGAGTAGCTTTAAGGGCATCCAGGTAAATGGCAGCAACTCCTTAACTGTTTTATCTCTATCATCAAAGACCTGGCAATTTCTTAAACCTAAGCAGCCTGGCAGGAGTATCCCTGTGCCTGTTCCCAGCCATGCACTCTCACTGCCATCTACACAGGTGCCAGGACAGAAGAGTGGGAGGAAGACCTCTTTCTTACCCTTGTATGGGAATGATCCGTTCACAGCTAACCAGAACGATACTTAGGATGTAAAGAATGGGCCTTAATACCATACTCAGCTTCCTGAAGTGGGAAAGGGACTCAAGGAGTTTTATACCTGAAGCTTTGCTCTGCAGCCTTGTAGCTGCCCCCAGAGGGATGCTTGGACAAGAACTCAGAAACCAATTGCTCTGTTCATACCCAGGAGCAGCCCATCCCTCTCCTCTGACTGCCAAGAGCCTGCAGAGATCTACCTCTGAGATCACTTACAGTCAGTACTTGTTAACTTACAACTGGCTAAGTACAAGCTAATAAATAATAAAATTTGCCTGATTTTAGTAACTTTGCACAATTCTTCCTTTTAAAGTAGGCCTTCAGCATAGAATTGCTTTCTAGGTTATTTAGCAGAAAACATTCAGTCTGCACTGAATTTGACCCCCTGCCAGCAGGACTCTTGTCACAGGAACAAGCCAGGAATTTCCACTGAAATACTAACTATACTTCAGATAACTCCTCAATACAAAACATTCAGTATTGGTTCCTTAATGTTAACACAATTTCTAGCACACCACATTACGGTTAATATACCAGGGTAACACACATACTGCTTGCAAGTATTTGGGAGCTTGACAACCATTTAATTAACTATAAAGATGACTATAATTGCCCATAAAATCATAATTTAAATGGCTTTAAATGAAATAGAAACGTTCAACAAACACTGGTTTAATGTGAGGGCCTTTCTGGTTTGTAAGGGAATATTGTGGGTTATTCTTTTCCACTGAGTGCTTTTCAGCCTTCTTCATTACGACAAGGAAACTGTTGTTTCACCTCTGTTGTGATAGAATGATCTCCATAGCTTGTTGTTAGTAACTGTCTGCTGGAGATAGTTACTAGCTCTGCTTTAAAAAGGCTAGCACACATTTTGAGCAGACCTAGTGACAGAAAGCCAAACTCCCCTCACCCAGGGAAGTTCTAATTTGCCAGATTTTATCTTGACTGTCCTGTGGCTCTGGGAAATTACCCACACTCTGAGGTTATAGTGAAGTCAATGAACTTCTTTGATGCACAACCACAGCAAATTTCTTGTATCTACAAGATAATATAATATATTAACATCAATTATGCATATAAATACTCTTAGGCTGTTGAACAGAAGGTTTACTACAACTTCTTTAGGAAAGATCTGCTTTAAAAAAAAGCAAATACGCTTTTCCTAACTTTTTTGAAGACCACATCACTTACATAAAACATCTAGCATATGGCTCCTGTTAGCACTGACTGATGCTTGTCTCAAGCAGCTTTCTTTTGAAATCAAATTACTAGCCTCAACTTTCATATGTTTGTGTTCCCAATTAAATGAAAACTGGAGCTCAGAGAGCAGTTTTCACCAGCTGACTGCATGTTTTGTTTAAATATGAGGTATACATGTACATATAGAGCTTTAGCTCTGTTTCTGCAATGTCTTTCCAAACTTCTCTTTAAATTTTTTTTTAAAAAAGTTTTCTAGACTTCTTGTATTAAGTGCCATTCAATTTTAAAGACTGTCTAAGCACATAAGAAACAGTGAATGGGAATTGTACTCCTTTATGCCTTGGGGATTTGTATTGCTAGCCTGGGGGGAAAAATTGTTTTTATTACTTAGAACAAAAGATTATGTAGCACATAAAATAAACACTTAGCTCTTACATAGCACTTTTCTTCAGTGGTTTTCAAACATTCTGAAAAACTGGGAACCATAACTACCCTTAACATACAGATGAGAAATCGATGGTCTAACATAGCTGGGAATGAAAATTCCCACATCCTGAACCCATACCAGCCAGAACTTCTCCTGTGCCAGAATGTGTCTGTTCTCTGAAGGACCGGGTATCACCATTGTGGGAGAAAATGAGGCAGACCACATTCTGTACCATGCATCAGCAATTAAACTATCAACTACACACTGATGACAGAATTTTTATTAGTGATTCTACTGCTGGAAAGAAGTAACCTAGAAGTCAACCTCTTTGTCTCATGAACTTTGCATAAAGATTACTTGAAAGATCACCTCTTGATTTACAAATGGAACCAATTCAGTACAACCATTGTGAATGAATTAAAGTAATTACAGTACAAAATCACACTATATTTATACGCCCTATTTCTTTGAAATAGGGAGGAGACACCCTGATTCACACTCTGCGTCCTGTAAAGTACAGGAAGTCAAAGCTCAGTTTCACTTCTTCAGACTCTCAACACCTTTTTAATATTTTGTTTCTTACAGCTCAAGACAACCTTTAAAAATAATTTTTAGCCTAGTTTCCACAGAAAATGAGGCTTGCACAATCACAACCTGTGTGTTTGCATGTGTCAGGGAGATTGAGCCTCACCAGACAAGAGTGAATCTAAAACAAGGGTTTGCCACATGTTACATCTGTACAGAGCTTCAGGCATAGCCACCTCCCACTAGACAGGACAGAATCCAGTCAAACAACACTTGTCAAGGGAAATCTGACTTCACTACTTTTGCTGCTTGCAGAACTACATTATTAATCAGAAAACACTGAGCTAGAGTATGGTAACTTCATGGCATTTCATGATTATAGTGGTGGTTGCAACAGAAATCCCCTACAAAAATTTTCTTGCCAACAGCCTGTTCTGATCAACACTTGCCTATGATTTCACCCAGGAAGAACTACAGAAAGGTAATTTTCAAACAAAACTGTTTGTAATGGGCAAAAGAAGGCCTAGAATATTACCATTTTTTCCCAAGAATACTGTAAGCAAAAAGTCTCTTCTAGAAAAAGTACACTTTCAGATTTACTTAATGAAGGGACAGATGCTGAAGAAATTACATGTCTGGCCTGGGTTGCACAAGCACACCTTTTTGCCCCAAACCCCATCTTGACTGAATTATGCTAACTAAAGAATACTAACATAGATGTAGCAAACCTATTCTGATGTGAATCTACAACAAGGATATATAATTGCCATTTTAAATTAGACGTTCCCATGTGATTGAGCAATAGGAGGGAAAAGGAAGAATATGTCGATTTTTTTGGTATTAACCAGACTACTATGAAATACCTTGAACCTGCACTAGCATGCTAACACAGAAAAGACCACATTTCACTGGCAAAATCGGAAACAAAGAAAATTAGAAGACATGTTGCTTGTGCTGTTTCCAGACATAGCCTAAATCCTCCTTTTAACCTACATTTCCTGGAGTATTTTATGAAGAAAGCTGCAGGTTGTGTTTACTGGACAGCTACACATATCAGAGGACTGATAACAACAATAAAAAAATACAGTAAAGATTTTTCCATTTATTCCTGTTTAAGAACAACTTAAACAAAGGCTCAACAAATGCAGTAACACATTCATTCACTAACCAGCAAGTTCCTTCGGCATCTCTGAAATGCACACCCACCAAAATAAATAATGAACTCTTCCAAGAATGTGACCACTCCAAATCTACACAGCCTGAAGAAAACATATCAAACTTAGTATAACCAATATAACAAATCTGAACAAAGTTCTAGTTTCTTACTAGTTATTAACTTCAACTATGTAAATTGATCTTTTTAATCATTCAGACCCAGCTAAAATCATGATCTCCAGGTTCGCCAAGTGGCACTAACTTTCAGAAACAGGTGCAAAATTACCCACAGTCAGCAGACTCATCTTACATGCATTCATCCTGTGTACTTCATGTGATTTAATTTTCCTTTTCTTTGTTCATGTCCTGTGGCCAGCTGCGTCCTGATCCAAAGTGATATCCCAGCACGTGTTACAGCTATGATCATAAAAAGTTTCTGCTGGAGCACGGAACTTTCCCAGAGGATTCAGCTGAGGAGATTTCTGTAGAGTTGCTTATCCTGGGAAGGAGGAGGGGGGGGACTGTGTTTTTTTAATATATTGTGTGCTTTAGAATGTGTTTCCCCAAGCATTATTTTGCAAATGCAGTTTTTAATAAAATTCCATGTCTATATTCTTGGCACACAATATGTTAAAAAAGGGGGACTTACCTGAACCCCTATGGTCTGGTTCCATGCTCCAGTACAGTATCCAGAGAAGCTGTGATGTAACAACAATGTGCATATTGGGGCTTTATATCACTGTGGAAGCTGGCTGAATGCAGCACAGGTCAGTGCCACAGGACCTGAAAGAAGAAAAACAAAGCATGATTTTAGGCATTAATATGCTGAACACCCACCTCTTAAATCAGGAAATAGGGACATACTGAAGAAAAAAATGCAGTTATCTATGCAGGTCCACTGAAAGGAACACTATTTCACACAATTCTCACATAAGCATGAGAAATAAATGGTTAAGAAATTACAGAGGAGGTGGAGAAGAATCTAAAAGGGACTACAAATATAACTCCCACACAGTGTTTTGAAAACATCTCTCTCTTTGCCCTGTTACCATGGAATGGCTGAAATCACGTTCTGATACCACCCCCTGTTCCGAAGGCACTCACAGTCTTTGCAAAGCACCTCTCCACTGCAGTGCCTCAGGATTCTGCAGTGTCACTCCTCTTCTCCCTGGCTCTCTGCAAAGTGAAGTCATAGGAATGGATCAGCCAACCTGACTTCTCACTACCCTGCCCAGAATCCTTTGTGAACTGAAATGAGTCATCGCTCTGAAAAAATCCACAGCGCAATGTTCCAGGTTTCTCCCTGTGTCTACGCTGGCTTCTTTGTCTTTGAAATGAAGTGCCTATGCTTCTGGAACAGTGCCCAGCTGCATTGTGCAGGATAACAAGCCAGCCTTCTCATTAAGTGGACAAGAAAGCTATTTACATGCATTAGCAAAGACAAGTTAAAGCTTTAACCCTCTAGTCAAGATAAAAAAAAATCACCCCTAACATATCTTCTTGATGTAATGCACAACTCCCCCTATACACAGAAACATAAATGCACAGACATATGTGGGCACACAGACACTTACACAGATCAGTATTTTCTTAAATTATTCACTTTTTATTATGACACTTACCAGTTTTAAGTCTATTGATTAAAAAGAAAGATTTACTCTCCTTTGTCAGTCCTGAAGAATGCTGCAGATCTAAATGTAACAAGCAGCTCTGCTGTACACTAGATCAAAGTTGTGCTGCTGCGAACTGTTTATCAAAAAATTAGAAGCAGTGGACAAGTTCTTCTAAGCTTATTTTTCATTATCCCGTTCACTACTTGGGCTTAAAACAAAGTGAGCCCTGAAACCACAGCAGACAGAAAATGTCAAACTGCTCCAAGTGCCGAGGGCCAGCAGAGCTGCTTCAGCTTCTGCTACCACTGACAAAGAAGGTAATGCTCAGAACGAGGTCACTGTGTCAGGATCTCACTCCCAGTGCTAGGTTTTCCTTGGCTTGGTGAGGATATGCTAAGCTAAAGCATCAAGAAAACACTGAAGAAATTGGAATAGTGTGTGAGATGCGAGACAGATGCTACTGTTCCATTGGAACATTTTTAGTTCTTTGGAGATTTTTTTTTAAGAAGGAAACATTTAAAATTGCCTTTATTGAAAAGGAATTACTTTAGTCATGGCCTAATCATGAAAATCAGACCAATATGCCAAAATGGAGGTGCAAAAAGAAAAAGGGAGTCTTACCACAAAGCACTTCTTTAAAGGTTCCTATATTCCAAGCATTCTGAAATAGTTTGAAGCATAGAAGGCACATAATCCATAAAATTTTGAAACACAGCACTTTAGGACTCACCTGTGCTCTGCTGGTACAGGCAGTTCTCCTAGGTGTTCCCCCAAATGAACACACCAGGTGCTTAGGACTGAATGAAATACAGAAGTCACCACCTCCCTATGCTGCAAGCCCTGGCCCTACAACAACCCTGGCAGTGAAAGAGTCCAACCAAGCCTAAAACAGGTCTGTGTGTTTTAAGAGGACAAGGAAATAGCTGGGCCATACCACTAACAAACATCACTTTTGGTTACAGGTCTGTGGTGGTTGTTATGCAGCAAAGCCACATGGCAGATTAATTTACAAGTGTAAGGTTAATGGGATGCTTTGCTACACTGGTAGATACACAGTAGCCATAATCTCAACATTAAAAGCTGAGGGTTTGCTATACACACAGTCAACAATTCCTGTTTTCCCTGAAAGGCCTCCTTCCAGGAAATCTTCCTTCAACTTTACAGAAGTTTTGCCTTCCCTGGAGCAGCAGGATCAGCCACAACACCTCGAATGAATCTAAGCTGGCATTTACAATGTTTGGGTCCCGTAGGATTGTCCTTGGAAACTCTGGTTGTCTGCTAAGTACACACCCACTTTACAGCAACGAGACTCACTCCATGAAGTTAAAACTTAAAAGTGAATTAGAACAAGCACTTACTGAAAGTAAAAACAACAGCTCCAATCTTCTTCCCCTTTGCACCGGACAACCGTCATGCAAAGCTAAATAGCTGGGCTCGTGCAGGCAGCACTGTTTTCACACACATGCACAAGTTCTTGCTGCAGTAGTCTTGCTACTAACACCAAAGTTAAACGCTGGCGGAAGAAAGCTAAAGGTAATACCGCAGCCTGAATACCTTTTCTCTCTAACAAATTTCTCTAGAACTTGAACCCATATTATATGCTCAGGACCAACCCAACTATTCTGAACAGACTAATATAGCTGCAAGCTCTTTCAGTGAGACAATTCCTCTTGCATGTGTGATGCCTACAGATACCTGGAATGCACCAAGCATGCACATGTGTCTATGGTGCACAGAGATCGTGTATACGTGCACTTAGGCATGCCTTTACTCGAACTCATCAGTTTACAGCACCATTACACAGCCCTTTAATCAGTATTAACAACAGCATGAAGCACCTGATATCTCAAGCATGGCAGAGAGCAAAAGTGAGAGACCACAGTGGGGAAAACATAAATGAGAATGTTTAGAAGAGCTGAAGTTGATAGACAAACCACTGCTGCCATCATCAGTGATGTTACAGCAGCACGGCCTCACAGGAGGAAGGCCTAGCCAAAATACCACATGCACTCCCCAACCAGGGCAGCCACTCTGTTCCTCCATCCCACATCTCCCCCTGCAGCACAACTGGTTGGTACTAAAACAAAGCTGCCTTATTGACAGTGTACAGTACAAACACACCGTATATTTCTCTCTGTGTAACTCCATGCATGCACGTGCATCCAAATAGACCAGTACAAAATACAGTATAGCCTGAGATCAATCTCCATCATACACCAAGCAAGCAGATGATCTAAAAATCCGATTTTCTTTCTTTGCACACACTCCTTTGTCAAACTCTACATTAGCTTGCATATATCCTTCAGTCTTCCCGAGTCAGGGCCTGGGATTCCTTCCTTTTCCACAGCCCTTCCCCCATCACAAGAGGGAAACTCAAGAGGAGGAAAGGAATATGCTAAAATGGGGACACACACACCCCCACATACACACCCCCTCCCCCCACACACACCCACACACATGATAACACGTGACAGAAAACAAAAAAGCTCAAAAAAGAACACGGTCAAAAGAGGCCAAGAAAATTATCAAGAGTATAATTCAGTCTCTCCTGTACCAGTTACAGTGGATTCCAAATTTCAGAGTCTAAAATCAGCCATCAGTGCTCAGCAATTGGAGTCTGTAGCTGCAGAGACCATAGTCATCTACCACAGGATCATAGAATATTCTGAGTTGGAAGGGACCCACAAGGATCATGAAGTCCAACACAAGTAAACAGCCCATACAGGGATCAAACCTGCAACCTTGGTGTTACTAGAACCATGTTCCAACCAATTGAGTTCAGTGTTGGTCATCATGATTACCTCTACAAGAACCAACTTCACAAAGCAGGAATCACCCAGACACTGCACTAGGAACACAGCCCACAAACCCTGTGGCCTCAGAAGAAACCAGACTAAGGAACATCAGAGAGATACCAACTTACACTTACATTTCTTTAGGAAATCTCTTAATACAAAAAATTTTGACATATTAGTGCTCCACTAATAACAACTTACTTGCAGTATGTTAATAAGTTCCGCTTGACTTACCTGAACAAATCTCCTGGTTCTTTAAGAAATCACAAGAGGAAACATGATCAGGGTATTAAGTTCACTAAAATCCCAACAAGTAATGCCCATCTGTTTTTGTGCTAATGTTGTCTAGGAGCTTGAAGACCTTTCTCTTTTTTTTTTACTCCTGCTGCTTACAACCCAATGTATTAGCAGAGAACACACCTCCCCTTCCTCAGATCTCTTTCCACTGGCTTTTAAAAAATCACACTCTTCTAGTGTTCTTTTGTATGTCTGCCCTTCCTGTCCCTTTAATCCTGTTAGAGGACTCCTCTACATTTACTCTAACTTACGTAATTTTCTTTTAAAAGCAGCAACCAGAATTCTGCACCATATTCTAGCATTCCAGCTAACCTCCTATTTGCATCAGGTACCAGGAAATTGGAACTTCCTTATTTTTAGTGGAAATACCCTGCCTTATACCCTGTTTTTTTCCCCCCAGCTGTATTTCATTGGTGGCTCGCTGTCACCCTATAACTGAGCAAGCAGTTCCAGTTATCCTCTTTATGCTGACTGCAACTGAGTTTGAAGCAAATATTCCCAGGTTTGACTCCCAAGACCATGATCTTTAACAGCTCACTGTGTGGATACGATTAAGGATCTTTGATCATCCAGTTCCTCTCAGTTGTTACCCATTTTTAAGCATCTCTGCTTACCACATTCTAAAAAAGAATCTCAAAACCTAAGAAGAAAAACAAACAATACTCTAAGTGTTACCTAATGCAGGACAGAATCATTACCCAGTGTCGCACTTGCTAATACAACCACCCAGGAAACAGCATTTGAATGAAAACATCAAGTCTTAACAGGAGAACCAAGGCAACCAATGCAACTCCCTCCCTCAAAAGTCCAGTAGGTGAAACAACTGGGTCTTTTTAGAATTCAACTACTAAAAGAGGCTTCTTTAAATTATAGTTCAGTTAAAGTATGTGATATTTTAAACCACATGGAAGAATTCTCTAACATACTTTGTCGCTAGGACCACAAAAAGAGAAAGGAGGAGGGTTTGGGTTTTTTCATAGAAATCTGCTACTATCAAATTAATTTGATTAATGCTAATGCTATATTGTAATCAACCACACCAACACCCCACCCCCTCAAAAACAAAACCTGCCTATTCTCTGGCAGCAAACAGCAAATGCAAGGAAAGATAGAAGGATTTAAAAAATCTGACACTAGAGGAGGTTTGGCAAGAGAGAGTAAGCAAATGAGAAACAAAAGAAACAAAACCCAGCAAACAATGATAAACCTTGATGTTTTCTTACAGGGTGGCAATTGTAAAAATACTCCTTTTAAAAAACTGCTGAAAGCACAAAACACAGCTGTTGAAGGTCTTAACCACATGTTCTTCACTATCCTCTTCAGTTTAGCCAGAACACATTTGCAGTGTGGCTGGAGATGCTGCAGCAAATATTCAGCAAGAATCTAGTGAGCAGATAAAATTCTTGAAAGGTGAAGTGATAATTAGCAACACAACCCAAAGACATAGAGCACTCTCTCTCATTTATATTGACTCCTGTAACCATTAAAAGATTTTCAGCCCAAAGACAGTACTGCAGTGGTTACAGCTTTTCAAACCAATAGTGATGACTGGCAGATAACATCAGGTTAAAATAAGAACCTGCAACACTGAACACAAGTCCCATGGTACTGCAGCAGCCTTTAACAGCCCAGTTTTTCCTGGCTAGAAGAGAGAACTGACGAAAAGGCCAGGCATGGAATCAATTAAATTAGTGCCAAAGTGGTTTTAAAAAGTAAAGGTTAGATGCTCCAAAAACTTAGCAGTTGAGAGTTTACTGGGTTATTTTTTCCCTGTGGTAGAAAGCAGAGTTTTCAATATAGCTAGAGTACCTTTAAGAAGATGTGCTTTAAAGTGAAATTGAAATATTTTACACCTCAATACATGAAGAAGCTATATTAGTATATTCTGCCCCTATGCTCTACCTGTGTGAGGTAGATGCAATGACCCCTGCTTCCCACAGTGGTTCAAGATTCTTTCAAATTCTGTCCTTTGGTCTCACCTGTGTGGGGATTAGCTGTGAGGATGGGAACAAAGCAAATGCCATGGCACAACAGTTCAGCAGCTCACCAAATCTGATGCCTCCCTCATGCTCATCAAGCATCTTAGAGTAAACATTAGAAAACCAACTGCACACACTGCCATCAGTGTATACTGCACCTTAAAGGGAAATGCCCTTATTCCAGACAGAAACAGTTCTTTTGAGATCCTCGGGGACTGGCATATTTTGACTTTTTATCCCAATGAGTATGACTATCAGCAAATGCAGCAATGAAAATCTACCTCTCCAAATAAAAGACAGTACCTGGAACCAGGGGTTCCCACAATGAATTCACTGGATGAAATCTTTCCTGCTGTCCATTTCACATATTTTTTACTTTTGAATTTTACTGAGTGCTTACTTACAGGAAGCAGTAAACTAAAACCTACAACAGATGTTTTACTACTATTAAAACAGTAATACCTCTCTACCTACTGCTCTGTCATTTTTAAGTGAAATTTCAGGAATCTGAAAATTGCCCTGTACATGAGCCATAAAACCAAACACAGTATTCAAAAGGATAAAATTATAAATTTCACAGAGCAACCTCTCTTGCATGATTTCTTACGTATCTCCTCATTTACAGTCATACATTTAGAATTTTAATTACCACTCCTGACTCATCTAACGCATTCACCACTGACTCCAGAAACATGCAGAGACCGTGCTCCTAAAAAAGCACAAAACTTAACAAATTTAAGCACTATTTTGTCAGTGCTCACTGCACTGCTTTATACTACAGTGCTGATGTCACTGTTCTGCAGAATTGCTCAGCTGTTTCACTCAGCTGTCGCTAGTCCCTTCTGAAATCCTCCTCAGCAGTCTTAATAAACCCGAACAACTGCAATCTGACAGACAGGGTTACCACTTCATTATCCATTCCATCCTTCAGATTTTTAATATAGCTATTAAAACCCAAACATTTAGCATTGATCCCTGCTGCACAAAACACTGTTAACCATTTCCAGGGCCCAGAAGTGGCCGTCCTTCTTTTTTCTCCTCTGTATACTAAACTGAGCTTCACAAGACTTTTCTTTGGGACTTCCACCAAGCATTTATAAAGCGCTAGAGTGTGGAAAAGTTCTTGTGCTTCCTGAGTGTCTCTATGACCCACTTTTCTGAAAGATGAGAGCACATAAAAATAGTTGTCTCTTTGCCCTCTTAGTATAGAGAGACCTAAACTAGGATATCAAGGCTAGATTCCTGAGATGATCTCAGGAGCTGATGATGATCTCAACTTTAATTGAACCAAACCAAAAGGTTAGCAAAAGGAGAATCAAGATAATTTCTTTAACAGATTTCACAAATAACCACAGGACACAGAGAGAAAAAATCATATATACAAAAACGTTGAGATCAAAGCATAGGGGATATATAAACTCAAGCTCTGAATGACTACATTTAATGTCATAGCAAGTTAGTTATTTTCTTAACACACATTAAAACAACAAAATAAATAATTCTTTCTATCTTATCACCATGTTGTAATTCCTTACTCTTGGCCATACGAAAGAAGGCCTTACAGTTACCATCATATTCTTTCAAGAAGCAATCTCCACCGGCAGTACTTTAACTCATCCAGATCTTATGGGCCTGAGGGCACCTCCTATTTAGACAGGTAAAAAATGTCTCAGTCAGAACCAGAGCTGGAGAAGGCTCTCTGCTTCAAAAGCATTTCTGATTATCCGTAAACACGGCATTGCAAATGCTGAAGGGGATGGTACATGCCCCTCTCTCACCTGGCCACCCGCTTTGTGAGGCTGGAACTGCTGCACAGACCAGTCCCCAGAAACATCTACAGGGGATGCAAGTAACCCTGAAAGCACTTTTTGAAACCCCTGCTCTTCTTCCTGTCTGATTAGCTACAAGTTTTAGTCCTAAAGAGTTGATGTAGAGGCTACCTAAAGAAAAACTTAGGTTATAAAGATTGAACTAGCAGCAAAAGAAGATAGGAGAGAAAACCAAGAAACAATATAAGAAAGAACACACGAAAAGTTAAAAGGAAATGTGAAGAAAGAGCTGATTTTTGTTTGATTCCTAAAGCAGGTGATGGAGCATCTGAGATGTTACTTCTGAAAGAAGACTTGTTAAAAGAATCCAAATGCTTAGCAGGGCCAAATGGAAGCAGAAATAATAACCAAATGGTAAGAAATAAAATTAGTACCTCCAGCTGTACGAAGGCTGCTAAAAAAATAAGGGTCTACAGAATTGCTGGAATAAGCCAAGTGGGAATGGCTGCGTGGATCAGTAAAGAAGTGAACAAAGGACAGTTGTTTTGTGACAGCTGACCTGCATGTGCTCTGCATCCACTTGGTGCTTGCCTTTGTTTTGTTTTCTGGGCTGACCTTCACCCCCTGCCACACAAAGGATTCAGTGAAAGCCTCTGCTCTAAGTCTCAATTAAAAGCCTAAAAGAACAAACGAATCTTGTGCTGCAGCCCCAAGCCTGAGCCCAGGTGCCAATGAGCCAGCTTAGGCAGCATCCCCAGCAGAGCACCGAGCTCCTGCCGAGGGTACCTGCATAGTACTACACCACCTCGGAAAGAGCCCTCCTCCCCTCCCAGTGTCTGGAACAGGCAGAATAGCTAAAAAGAAACATTTAGCTTCATCTCCAAAGGGCCGATTCTAATCTTTTATGATGAAAGATCAAAGCTAGGCGAAGGGTGGGAGCTTATAGGACAGTAAAGAAAGTTGAGAGTAAATTAGTAGTGTGCATTCTAATAAGACACACATGCAACATCACTAAGGGAGCGTGTTAATGGTTTGGGCAGTTTGAACGAAAACATGTGAAAGCAGTTAAGCATGTCATCACCAATATTGTCTTTAGAAGTGTTCTGCTGCTTTATGAGCAGCTCTTCAAACACACATGCACATGTAGTTTCATACAAAGATGGTGTAATCCACAAGAACTTGAAAATGTGAGGCTACCCAAAGAGCATCCTGCATGGTCTGCAAAGCCTATGCATAATGCATGTGAATTTTTGCTTTAAATAGTGTGTGTCCTGGTTTGGTACGTGCTCAGAACGTAANGTGTGAATTTTTGCTTTAAACTGTGTGTCCTGGTTTCATTTCTGGTACTACATTTAACTGAGTTATTCCAACATAGATTTGTTATGCAGTATCCAGTTTGGTACGTGCTCAGAACGTAATTTGGAGAACACCTGTGTAACAGGGATAAGATAGACACTGACCTCAGGGCTTCGGTCTAAAAGACTAATTTGCTGTCAGAACTATCTTGGTGTAATTACACCCATGTAAATACCCATTTATTCTGGAATAAGAGTGTTTTGTTTAACCTGATTTAGCTTATACAGCTTCCAGAAGTGTTATCAATGGGGTTGGTAGTACACGCATAATCGTGCTAAATTCATCTGCATGACCTTTTGCATCATGCATAAAAAGATGAAAGTTAAAAATGGAACAATCAATAGTAAAAATAAAATACTAATTTTGTTACAGGCAAGCATATGTCTTCCTGTTGTTCAATCACATGTTCCCTAATGCATTCAAAAACTAAATGTTTAAACAAAGGGATTAACGTCCTACTAGTGGCTTTTTTTTTGGGTTCTGATATCTTCAGTCTTCAAGTGTATATAACGACCAACATTTAGAGTCGCAAGTACTATTTCTCTAAAATCTTCCTGTTATGGAAAAAGGCAGAGATAGTAAAGAAGCCAAATGTGGCTTCTATTGCCATATGTTGTTTCTAATAGTCACGGCTTGAGTTTCAAAACTGATGTAGAATTTAACTTCCCTTCATCTCTATTGAGCATTGCTGTACTATCAGTACTTTTTAAAATCAAGACTTACTAAGAAGCCTAATTTTAGGCACTTATTTCTGGAACATGGCACAAAAGCTCACAGTCACATGTAAGAAGAATCCATGCATGTACAATATCTGGAAATAACTGAAAGTCTTGGTCACATCTCCTTCATACTTCAGTTTACAAACAAGAGCCTAAAGTCTACTTTAGGGCATAGAGGTTTGAATGTGATTTACATGTCTTTTGCCTTGCTCCTGACAAACATTTTCTGATGGAAGTTTTGATGTAATTAGTGTTCCCAAGAAAAGTTTGGGGGTTGCAAAATTATATTCTTAAAAGCTATACAGAGCAAGAAGTTCTTGCTTTTACAGAATATAATTCTGGTATTCTTCATGATATCTTTGGAGACTGAGGATGCAAAAGCCTAGTATAGCTTCCCAGTGATGTTCTTCTTCCTGATAACAGAATGTCTTTCAAGGGCAGAAATTACCTAGTAAAACATAATAACCACGTATTTTCCCCTCACATGCAGCCTCTGATTGTCTCACCAAGGTAGACAGACATTACACAATACTGTTTGCCAAATACTGCTCCTCAGGAAGCACTTGCAGAATACCAAAAGGATATAAACTGCCCCCCAGGCCTCCAGAGTGGGTCACCTTCAACTGTGGCTTCTACCAACAGTGAAGTCACAGCATTGGCTTTCTGATATCACAGCATTCTCTGTAGCAACAGCCTATGAGGTCACAAATAAAGGATTATCACTTTGTTGCAGGATTAAGGGAACTAAGAAGCTGGTCTGTCAGGAGATGGGTTTTACTCCAAATAATGGGCATTAGGAGAATGCTGAAAATAAATGGGTTGTAAATTGTCTTTGTCTGGCATACACCCTTTTATCAACAATACTGTAAAATATGGTACTGCTTTCATTAACAGCTCCTAAGTAATGGAATGAACTGCAAGCTACCTCCTGAGCTATTACATGGGAGATTAATTCCAAAACAACTTTCATATTTTAGGACTCCTCAGTCATTTGACTTTACAAGTGTGGACATCAGCCAGACCACTCCCCTGAAATGGTCTGCTGGTTAGTTTATTCACAAGTGTTCAAAGCTAGTAACAAGTTTCAGAAAGTGACTAGAAAAAAAATACAAAAGGAAGTCTGGAAATACCTTGCCCTAGTCCATCTTATTGTTTAGACAAGGATTTGTGGAGATGATTCCAAACTGAGAGTCTATGTTCCTAATAAAGACTGAAAACAATATGCATCGTAAGTTACAGCACAATAAATACTAGATTAAAACTCAAGAAACAGTGATTATTTAGAAGAACCTTCAACGCAAAATAAGTCTGCAGTCATGGGAATCTTTGCCATAAACATCACTGTTAGAATAAAACACTTGTACAAATAATGTCATTACATTCTTAGTGGTTTACTTTTTCCAACAATATCTGGTTTACTTCCCAATGAATACTCTGTTTAAAAGTTTTGTAAAATACAGAATTCCAGAACCTGTTTGAAACTACTCCAAAACCTTTATCCACCCACTTCCCCAGCATGGAGCAAATCAAGGATAGCACAAATACAATCACCAAATGAATGCTTCCTAGCCCTTCAAGGAATGACTGTGGCTTTCACATAACTGTCCAGAGCTCAAATTATTTTCAGCTTTTATAGAGTTATAGTCTGCTGGGGGAAGGAGGGATGAAAGGAAGGATGGTACTGGTTGACAACAGACTTACTACATTACTCACAGAAATCCTGTGACCCATGCATGCTTGCACATGCAGACTTCTCCCGTATTTTTGAAGTAATTACCCACTTTTCTGGATGCCTGGAAACTCAGGCTGCCTGACGTCTGGAAACTAGCTACTATATGCATATAGTCTTACCTCACATGTGCAGCAGGTCCAACACATCAGGTGTACTATGTATGCATAATATATCTGTCAGGGGCTGTCCCAGATTTTAAGATTAAGATCTAAAAATCCTAAAACAGCCTTGTAATTTTCAACCTGACCCATGATGCAACTAGTACAAGCAGCTGTACAGTGTGAGAGTATCTTGCAGATTCAAGATTTCTGAGTAAGGCCCTACTTTCAGCTTACAGAAGATGGCAGGAGATACTTTCAGCATTATGAATGTAGGCATTAATACCAATTTCCATTCTAGAACTGGAAGAAAACACTGGACAGATTTGCAGATTCACCTGGAGTCTCACCCACCAGTCCGGAAAATTTATATTTCAATTTTGCAGCAGGACAACTATTTAAAACGTTGAGAAGAAACAACACAGACGCACCGACGAAATGTTTCACAGCGTTTTAAAAACGCTTTGAAATTTTGTAACCTATTTAAAAACGTTGTTTCTTTTGCCCTCCAGCAGCGGCAATAAAGAACCTCAAAGGAAGTGCTTAGCTAGACCAGACTTACTCGCTTTGCCACTAAGCTCTGCAGCTTTCTAGGGCTGTCAAGAGCGGCCGGGCTGAGCCGTGCCGTGAGACACGAAGCGCCGCGCTCAGCCGCGCCGTGCGCTGCCAGCGCCGGGGGCGCCCCGGCCGCCTCCGCGCCCCCGAAACGCTGCAGAGACGCTCAGCCTTTCCCAGCACCGTCCCTTCCTAGCGGCCCGCTGCAGCCAAGCCCGAGCACCCAGGGCAAGGTGCCATCCGCTGCGTCGCCGGTACAACCCGCCCGCCAGCGAGGCGGGAGTGCAACGCAGCCTCCCACCACCCCGCGCTGCTGACGAAGCTTTTATCGTGCAGCAAGGCGGGCAAGCGAGCCAAACGGGGAAGGACCGCCCATCCCATCCCATCGGCCCGGCCCGCCCGCCTCCGGGGACGCGGTACCTACTGAGCAGCACCTCCGGCAGCGCCGAGGCGCGGCAGCCCGCCCGCCGCCATGGCAACGCGGGGCCTGTTCCCTACACCTCCCTTCCCGAGCCCTTCACGGAAAGCTGCCAACGCTTTAGGGCCCCCGAAACAGGAAGAAAAAGCAATATGCGCCTAGTCGGAAGATGGGGCCTTACTCCCACCTTTGCACGACGTTTTCAACCAAAACCCATCTCGCTGTTCTCCTCCAGCAAAGGCCACCCGCGTCCCAGCCATTTTGGATGCATGAGCAACTCCCACAGGACATGCACCCCTGTGTGCTGCTGCCTCAGGAACGTCCAGAATCCCAGAGAGGGAGAGCTCAGAAAGAAAAATAAGAGAGGGGGGGTTTTTTGACTGGTTTCTCTGGCCTTGAGGTCGTGGGGCTTTGTGGTTTTGAGGCTGTTGATTCTACGTGATGGTAAAGCAGATTTCCATCCCATTCATCTATTCTGTCCTCACACAAAAGTGAGGGCACTACCTGAAGTGAGGGCACGGTGGGGGCTTGATACTCCAAAAGAGCAGTACAGGCACGAAAACCCCTTTGCCTCCTGAAGGCAGTGGTGTGATGGGACGTGTGCTGCTGACGTCAGAAATAAATCTGAACAACCACTGCGACTAAAACACTTCCGCTTCAAAAGTACTTCAAAATACCCATCAAGTATTTTATGCAACTTTTCAATTCAACATGGCTTCATGATTGATCCAAGGTTTTTGTTGTTTTGTTTTTAGAGTTTAGGTCAAACAAAGGACCAACAGCAAAATACTCCCCTCTGGCTGCTAATGAGGTAGAATCTGAACTTGTGCAAAAACTTCAGCTGATTAGCCACCTATATTTAGAAGGAAGTTATTGTCTAAAAGGACAACCATAAGGGAAACATTTTTGCACAAGAAGTGTAGAAAGACCCACTGCCTCTATCTTTAATGGATGCAGAAGGTTCTATGACCAAAATATGGTTTGTAAAAACAGTGATCAGAACACATACTGAAAACCACAGCTACAGAGCAAATCAGAAAGCTAAATCAAACCACATTCTCCATCTCCCTTGATTTCATCAAAAGCAAGCAGGAGAATCAGTTTATGAAGGCAAATCACAGGGTAACAGTAGGTGCCTGCTGTGGATCCTGAGAATGAATTTGAATTTTGCTCTGAAGGGCTGAGGGCTTTCTTCTCAAGTGTAAATGGGCCTCTTGGTTTTCAGGGCTGGTATGTGTCATGGTCCACAGGCATCAGCAACATGTGCAGCCTAACCACACATAGCTGAAGGATACTTAGGAGAAAGCTAAAGCAGCATTACTGTCACAATAATTTGGTGTTTGGGACACAGCTGGGGAAAAACCGCTAAGACACAGGAGGTCTGCAACGTGCTGTGGTCAAGAATCAGCACCATGACCTCATCCTCCTCCAGCACTCAGGCATGGAGGGAGCTGAGATCGGACTAGCGGGCAATTAACCACTCATTCAGCCTGAATTTCAATATTCCTCTCTTTATGAGCTCACTCATCGCTTTAATTACTTAAGTAAGCTGCACAAATGCTTTAATTCCAAACTTTGATATACAGACCATTACTGGAGCTAACGTGAATGAAAAAGAAACTTTCCACCTGAACAATGAAAAAAAAAGATCAAGAAGGTAACTCAGCAGAGTAATATCAAGTTTGAAAGGCAATTGCCAACCTCTCTAAGCAAGACTGAGAACTACTTGATGGCAGCACAAGTGCTGTGATCTCCCTTACCCTGCAACTACACACTGGAAATGCACACACAATATCCACAGGACCACTGGCACTGCCCTTTCATAATAAACAAAGAGCTGAGTGGGAAAAAAACCAAACCACAACCAACCAAAAAACTCCTCTATAAATCCAATTTTCCCACGCCAGGCAGTATAAAAGAGCAAGAGCAGATGATTCCCATGATCATGCAGCCTCTGGCATCCAGGAAATCCCAGGCCAAGACTCAGCATAGAAGCTACAAGCCAACAGAATGCTAAGTTTTTTAAAAAGCCATATGACCATATTGTCTCTGAAGCATTTTCTAGCCTATACGTCAATGTCACATAGTATTGCTTTGGCTTCTCTGTTTGCCAATAATCTCCAGGACCTTTATGTGCTGGCAGTTTTATTTCCTTCACTAATGCCACTGTCATCCTTGCTTTCTCTACAAGTCAAATATGAGGCAATGGTTCTTTAGAGGGTGACAACAGCTCTGTCTGGCATTTTACAAGATCTGGAAGATCTTTCGGGCACTGCCCGTAAGACTTCACAGCCGAGCTCAGACAGAGCCAACATGTTTCAGATACAACTGTTATCTGTGAAGCCATGGAAGCAATAAGATCACTTCGTCCTTGCAATCTTCAGCTTTACGTACTCATCAATTATCGCTATTTTTAAAGTTCCTTAGGAAAAAGAAGGAGAAAAAAAAAGCTCATAATGATTTTACCAGTTTTGGTGTTTGACTTTGGGACCAACCACATACCTTCAGTTATTAAACATTTATGATTCCCTTTTCCCTCAAGTACAGGAGGAAGAATTTGGCAATCAACCAGGGAGAATAAGCTGACTGACAATAGCTTACAGCTAAACTAGCAACTGCTCAACCAAACTGCACAAACCATAGAAGATGTGCCATGATTATTAGCTTGAGAATGATAAGCCTATAATCAATAGCCATAATTTCTATTGGCATATCTTGTTCACATTTCAAGAAGGTAACAAAATAAACTGGGGCTCACATATTTCTGCAGTATCTGAAAGCAAAGGATTCCTTAGCTTTCTCCACATCGTTTCTGTTAACTGAAATCCTGGAATCATCTAATTACTACCTCCATATATAGGATTTGCCCAGATACTAAAATTCTGAAGCTGTAAGCTTATAGATGTTTTTGCTCTTTCATTCTTCACTGCTAAATAGGAAAGATTATGGCAAAGATTGAACTAGACTAGGCACTCAATTTGTTCCAACTTCTTGCCTCTCTCAGATGCTGAGATGTCAACCTGATGTAAAAATGTCAACCTGAACTGAACCAAAGAT
Organism: Machaerirhynchus nigripectus; assembly: GCA_013397975.1. Lineage (NCBI taxonomy): Eukaryota > Metazoa > Chordata > Aves > Passeriformes > Dicruridae > Machaerirhynchus > Machaerirhynchus nigripectus. Next base: position 878,193 of record VZRQ01010305.1, read on the forward strand.
CATCAGGCAAATCAATTACAGCAAGAACCAAATTTGAGACCCTGCACTTACCAGTAAGAACTCCAGGAGTTCCTCAAACAGCACACCTGGATTCTTCCAACCACCAGGAAAAGCTTCAGGACAGATCTAGCACACTCCTACACTAGTAACTCCTGAAGGCTAATTTAGTTCCTAAGTGGCATCAGGAAAACAGCTTTGATTCAAAAGCAAGGGATGGTCAAGATGTTGGAAAGCTACTCAAGGTATCTGTGCTGCATTCAGTGCTGTGACTGGAACTGACAGAAATGTACCTGGATCAGCTTCACGCTGCCCATGTGGGAAAGATCAATGACCATTCACATAGCTTTTGTGGTCTGTGCTGAACACTGTTGTTCAGCAGTTACTCAGCTCACATTAACAGAGCTGACCAGGTCAGAGAGAGCTCTAGCCTGCCTACACAGCCCCTAGTACATGCCATATCCTAGATACAAGTTTAGCCCCCTTAGACTTCTTTTCATTTTTTTTGAAATTTAAGTATCTAGAAAACCTTACTGAATAGTTTATGCAAAATGGTATCTCCCATGCCAGAAATCTTTCATTTATAGCAGAGTAATAGGGTTAAACAGGAAACAAAAAGACCAAACATACCTATACTATCCTTGAAACACTCACATCAGATGCATGATGGAAGTCATGTATTCATCTGCACTAAAACCTTACGAGAAAATCTGGAAAATACTGTTGGATATCAAAATTGCTCCTTCAGATGGCCTGAGGAATCCATCACCATGCTGGTGGTATTCTGTGGTATTTCTCCTTTGTTCATAGGAAGATGAAAGCCCTTGCACAGACAAGTCATCATTTGCCAAAGCATTCATCATAGATGCCTAACTGCACAACAGAGCTACCCAACCTAAAGGCTATCCATTGCTCTCCTCATCCATCCCAGGACAGTCCACATTTATGCTTGATCTGCTCTCATGAGTTAGTTTAGGGAGCTACCTAGCAGGAGGCTAGTCCTGTCAAAACAAAACAAAAAAATTATGCCAGATTCTGCCTGGGTACCCTGTTAAGACAGAGGAGGTCCTGTCTCAGGGCAAAGTAGGAGGCAGTATGCCACAGGCAATGGAGACACAGAAACCTCCTGCTCTGGGAGCCAGCAGCTATAGAACTGCTCAGTTATCACAAAACTGCATGGTAACATGGCCGTTCACCACTAAAATGACTGACACAGTCACCATCCTGACACCAGGTCCATGTGACAGCTGGAATTTTCAAAGGGCTTTAAAAAGGCTTGCTAAATTCCATTCATTTTCATGGCATCCGGGTTCAGGTCTATCAGCACTGGTTTCAACTACAAAGGGCCAGTTTTGCAAAAGAAAGCTTTGTTCGTCAGTCCAACAGACCATCAAGACTTGAATAAAGTAAGGACACGCAGCTGAAATAAACAAGGATATAAGTAGCAAGCACACATTCCAAGAACGTGTTTGAAAATAGTGCTGTTCTCACAGAGGAAGCATGTACCCGTTTCCTTCAGTAGTTCTAAAGATTTGGTAAAAACCAACACCTGCAATAACTGAGTTTCCCAAGGAATATGGTCTGTTAGACATCAGGTACTGACCATTCTAGTGGAAAATAACATGCAGAAGACAGGAAGAATCCTGCATTTCTTCACCCACTGCTGGAATATCTTCCTAAAACACAGATGACATGGTCACAAAGAATGGTAGACATCCTACTGTGTAGAATACAATCCCACAGATATTAAAATGTATCAGAAAACCATACTTTTTTACACATTCATTTTAGAAAGAGGGAGAAATATTTTGACAAATGTCAGAACTTCCTGTTACAACATTCCTGCAAGAAGTGTTTCTTTCTCTCCCTTCAAATTAGTTTGTTCTAAAAGACTGCATTAGGTAGAGCAATATTTAAAACATTTAAACGGTCAAATTTGAAACAAACCAGTCTGATCCTGCTGGAATTAAGTGTTTTATGTGATCTAAAAATACTGGGTTTCGGATTTTCTTCCACATGAAATCTGTCTACTTTGGACCTCTGTTTCAAATCAGAAAACAATTTCCTTAGAATCCCAAAACCTCCACAAAATAGAGCCTCTGTCTACTACTCAACTGTACTCAAGCCTCAAATTTTATAAAACAAGTTTCAACATATGTCCTTACAAGAATATCCAGTTTCATGTATTTCCTCATGTGAAATTTGAGAATCTTAACACATTACTTTCAAATGAAAACTTTCATTTAGTCTGAGCAGGATCGAAGTGGTTTTGCCTTGTTCTGCATCTCAATCTGTGTTTTATTAATCTATCTTGCAAACACAAGTCTTGATTGATTTGCATGTGTTTATAAATATGTATGTACAGCTCAGAGTAGGAAAGCAGCAACAGCATTACATCAGCCTCAACACCTGCACCATGTTGACTGAAGCAGAGAAGACTGTCTATTGTTTCTCTTTCTTATTAATGTCTACCTTGCCAGCCTTACAAACTTCTTACTGCTCTGCCAGTAACATAAATCATGCTGACTCTCTCTGGCTTGCAATTTCCACTGTGACTGGAGAGGCAGGTCTTAAAAGAAAAAAACCAAACAAAAAACAGTGAGAATATCTAACGAATATTCTTACAATTTTTATCATGACATTTGCCCCAAGTGCCCATTTGTGTGGAAAATGTTTTAATTGCTCCATTTTAAAAAGTCTACAGTCCTAAGGGAGTTTTTAGAATTATATACAAAACATTTTCATGCAGATGGAGGGCATTAAATACTTCATGCATGCAAGAAGGAAAAAAAAGCTTGAAGAAATGTTTCAAGAAGAAAGCAGGAATATTTTAAGTCTGAGACAGAGATCTTGTCCATCCCACTCACAGAGAAAACAAACTGAAAAGAAACCAAAAGGAAACAGCAGATACACTACAGAACAGATTCTATCTAAAAACTTAGTCAGCATCTAATGTGACTGCCTCAAGAATTCTTCTTCTAACCTAAAATGTAAACCTTAAAAAATACCTAATTTTGCACCGCAGAAGTTTACTACTCTTTAAGCTAAGCTATGCATTTAGGCAGAACAAAAAGTAAGGATCCAAGTCAGCCAGCAATGGGGGAGACACTCACCATGCATCACCCAGAAAACAGCAGTTTCAGCAAACACAAAATCCAGACTGGAACTGAGACCAAGACTGCTAGCTATGACAGCAGTGAGTAATGGCATAGTCTTCTAAGAGGAACAGTGGGGACAAAATCTGGTTGAAAAATGGATCACTTATGGAAAGGTTTAACAGTCACCTGCAGCAGTTGCAAGAGGTGAGACTCAAAGACCCCAAGTGCCTCTGTCTTCAGAATCAGGCCCCTACCAGAAGGCAGCTGTGGGAAGGATGTTAGCTGGAGAAGCATCTGAATACCTGGAAGACAGGCTACAAAGGAGCAAGCATTAAGAGAAACCCCTGCAGGGCAGCAGGACTGCTTTGAAAATGTTTATTTTTAATTTCAAATCTTGATTCTGAACTGATAACGTCATGCCACAAGCAAAGGAACCAGAATGGCAATGTTGTCTAGAGCATGATTTCATCCTCCCCACCTTGCAAGTTGCTTATCAGCTCAGAAGGACACTGTCAAGCTTAGCAGTACAGGCTTGCTGCTGGAAGAATGTGGAGCTAGCAGGCTTTTTCAGGTCAGGCTGGACCTGGTACAATGCTGCAGATTAAGCAACTTCAGTGAATGAGGTGGGAGTCTCAGGAGCAGATAATTTGCTCCTGGGAATGAGATTCAGAGTACCTAACCAAGCATTTAGGTAGGAAGGGAGCACCAGCCCTCAGTTTGTTCCACTTTGATGTTCAAGGGACCAGAAGGGGTAACCTTTCTGGAAGTGGACAAATCATACTAAGCAAAGCATTCTGTATCACCCATTTCTAAAGCATACAAAAATACCCTGGAAAAACAAGTTTTGGTTGCTGCCTGGCAAAAGTTCCCAAACTGTTTTAAAGATCTGCTGTGGTTTTGTCTTAAAGCTCATTAACGCTCAAAGCCCATGAAAAGCTGCATTTTCTCACTGCTCATGAACATATCAAATAGCAATAATAAAAAAGCATTGTGAAAAGAGGATCCAACTGGGGTACAGGTTCTTGAAACCTGGACACAACATTCAGGCATTTGTCTGTCATCTCTGTGATCTTATGCCTGAGCTCTGTTGTCAAGAGCAGATTATTTGCAAGTCTTTCTACTGCCTCTTACTGGAGTCCAGATCCTTAATAGCATCATTTAATATTCATTATCTACTACCTTGATGTAAAAGAGACAAGTCCTGTGACATAATTCCTGCCTCTCACAAAGTGAAGCGCCTAACACCAGCCGTTTTAAATGTCAATTTAATGATAAATAGTGTCTCACAAAACAAGGTAGACATACCACTGGAAATGTCCCCATGCCTCTCTGGTATTGGATGCATCATTCTTGTAACCTTGCAACAGTCAGGGCTATTCATTAACCAGCTATTAGCTGAAAAAAATAAAATGTCCATTAAAAAGTAGCACCAGCTTTTTGAAAGCGCAGTAAACTAAGACAGATAAACTTTCAGAAGCAGAAACAGATTTTAGCTAGAAACATCATCCTGAACTTCTGCTTTATCTAACTGGATTTTGTACTTTTGTAGAAAGCTGCCACAAAAATCCAGGTAAATTCTGAGTATGTGAAAAGGAAAAAAAAAGAGGAAAAAAAGAGAAATAAAATTATGATGTTTCAGGAATACCACACATGCTGCCAGGCAACCTCTTCAGAAAGAAATTCCTTATATTGGGAGTTAATTTTGTGCCACCTTCTATTACAAACCCAAAGGATGCACACAACAATGTATGGGTGAAAGTGATTTAAAATGTGTTTCTAATAAGGCTTGAATGAGGACCTGCTTCTGGAATTATTCACACAAACTATTTCCACTTGTTAATGCCATTATCCCTATTCTCTGACCTTGCACCCCTTTAAAAAGAGGAAAAAAAAACCCAAACAAAAACCCAACAAAACAAAAAACCCCCAGAGAACAGTTTAAATGTTTTGATGTGACAAATGCCGGACTCCAAAGCACATAAATGTGCTTGAACAATGCATTTGAAACTCTCATCCCAGAACCTTTCATCTTCAAATAATCTCCTGAGCTCATTCAAAATGCAAGCACTTTAAATGTACAAACATGGAAAGAACCTTCCAGCTCTTGTAAAGAAGATAATGAATCACAAAGTTAACTTTTTACTTTCAAGATGACTCTCAATCATTGCTTCAGTGATTTTACTTTCAGCCTCACCCTGTCCCGATCCTGGCATGTTCTGCTCCAGAACACACAGAGAGATCAGAAAAGCTGTGCTTAAGATTCAGAAAGAAGATAAAAAGTACGAGTGATTAGAAGTGTGCTCTATCCTGCCTGAAAGAATGGGGGAGGGCTGATAGTGATGGGGGACAGCAAAAGAGCACACAAGAGCACACACAATATAATGAGAAAGGAGAAATGCTCTTCCAGAATGAGATGGAAAACGAATGAAGCAGAGGTGGAGGGGGAACAGGAAGGGATCTAAACAGTTATGAAGAAAAAATAGAGACAGTTTTTAAACTCATGAGAGAAAAAACATCTACAGCATTAGGGAAATGGATGCAATTTTTAAAAATTCAGGCTAAAAGGCAAACAAACAAAAGATTTAAAGGAAAATGTGAGAGAGAGAGAGAGACCTATCCTAAGCGGGTTCCCAGTAGATGCTGACACCATGCATTATGAAGTCCTGGATTTTAAAGGGGAAGGTGTCTGGAAAATTATTTTCCTTCAAAGCAAAACTGGACAAGCCTATGACTAGGGCAGACCTACAAGCAAACAAGCATCAGCACCCTTGGCTACCCAGACCAAAGAGGCAGAACTAACAAGCTCTTCACCTGGCCATGGGAAATGAAGGGATGGCCCTTTGTGGGTGGCACATGAAAACCACTGCTAAATAGGCTGAGCATCCTGAACACATTTTCCAAGCATCTGTTTGGATACAGGCCTCTGCTGCTGGCCTGGAAGATGGCAGGATTGGAAGCAGGATGGAAACCACAGCCTCCAAATGCTGCTCAGCACTTCTAATCCTGGGATAATCTGGTGGTGCAGAGAGGAAGAATTTCTACCCAGTTTACTGCAGAAGTCAGAATTCCTACCAGGTAGCAGCACCTTCACTTCATTCCCACAACCTGGTATCTAATCTTCATTAGCAAAAACTTTTTGGGGGGTTGGATGTTTGGTTGTTTTCTGGTTTTTGTTTGTTGGTTTGGAGGGGGTGGGTGAGGTATGGGGACTGTATGATTGTTTTGAGGGGTTTTTTTTTATTTTGTTTTTCTTTCTTGGTCCACTTTCCACTTTCAGGATGTAATTAAGATTCAAAGTCAAGAAAGAAAGGGAACCAGCTCTGTGTCAGCAATTAGCTCAACATCCTGTTAATATCTACCCATAATCTCTCCCAGTCTAGGCATGTAACCTACCTGAGAGGTAGATTAATTTTCCAGTGGTTGCCTCCATGGGTTACCAATCTCTATTTCTTGTTACACATTTAGTTACACAGGCATAATCTTTCCTGAGAATACACAACCAGGTATTACACTTCACCTACACGAACCCCATTCTCTTCATAGCAGAGCTTGTACCTCCACATGAGGAATATAAGCTTAGTTAAAAATGAGAAGCCCCATTTCCCCATGCACTACGACATCCTTTACTTTACATATTTAAAGAAAAATACAACTGAGTACAAGCAGGTAGGAATTAACCTCAAAAGGTTTTGGGGATTTTTTTCCTTCCAGTGTTTTTACTTGTTAACAAATCAAGCTAGTTTCACAGTATCTAGGTGTCAGTTCTCAGGAAAAAAAAAAAAGATCAGCAAGTTATAGTCACAGCTTTTAACAAGTTCTCAAAGTTCCATAATACCTCATAGAACAAGTATCACTTACATCCCCACCACCCAGCACATCCATAGTGAACGTGTGCCACAACAGCGAATGCACACCATTTCCCTTACAGCACTGCTCAGTCAAGTCAAGCTGACATGCGAGAATATGGTACCCCACATTTCCATTTTTTCCCTTTTCCCACCCTTAGTGATGACAGGTATCAAGTCTGTAACCCAGCTTTGTCTTGAACAACCCTCAGGCAAACATTACTGAGTCTCGCCTTGCAGATGTCATGAGGGACTTCACCTGCCACTGTGGTAGGACAGTTCTGGAGATTCTGGTAGCCACAATGATTGGGAGGCAGATAGGCAATTCCCATTGCTCTCCCAGTGTCTTGGGAAAACAGAGATTAACATCAAACCACTAGAAAGAGGTGACCTAAATGCTAAACAACATCCTACATCCTCGCTGCTGGCAGGACTATTCATTTCAGAGTGAACAGGCTCTATCTTACCAACAGTTTTCTCCATTTATATACACACTGCCTAGCACACACACACCCGCACAAACACACACACACAGGTTCTCATTAGCAGACAATGGTTCGATGACCAAAGGTCAAGAATCACTCCTATCTCTTTTTGCCTAGTTGATATTTTTTAAACAAAAAATCAATTCAATTTATGTATCATTTATATAAGTTGTTTCTAACTCAGCTGTTCCACACTGGGATTGGGAAGGTAATGGCTCTGCTGCAAAAAGAGGGGATAAAAGCTCCCAGGCTCCCAAAGGATGATTTATTCCACAGTCCTCAAATTAAAAAGTGAGATTTCTCTTGCACACAATAGTTAATAATCTGGATTCTTCTTTGCTGCACTATCATTGCACCAACAGAATTTACCGGCAGTATAAAATATAGGAGAATATTTTATTCTGCATATATTTTGAACCTCCATCTTTTTTGCATCTTATTTCTCTTTCAGTACATACAGTTTAAGGCTTTGCAGCATTTACAATCCTTTATTTTTATGTGCCCAACACAACAGGTACCCAACTGCAATAAAAAATAAATAATTACAATAAGAATAGAAGGACATTTTTTCCTCAGCTGCACATCAGGCACTTGAATTTAGGTGAAGTCTCTGTGCTTGTAGAGTCAAGACTTGAATTTCTGGTCATGGACAGGTCACTCACTGACAATACAAAAGGAGAGCAGAGTTGTGTTGGGATAGTGAGGAAGAGCCAAGTCCAAGACTTACCCAGCAGAGGTCAGGCTAAACCAAAACTTCACTGTCATTATGGGTCCTAAGAAATTGTCTTAGGTCCTTCCCACTGTTTCCCCTCAGATTCAAACAACAAGTATTTTTAAAGTGTGACAGATACCTAAGAATTACTCTGAAAATCAATTTAAGACAGCAAAGACTTAAGTTTGTTGGACAAAATACCCTTGAAAAAGACTAAGACAAAAGAATCTGACACTAAACATTTGAAGAACTCAGTATTATTGTTCGGCAAAAATTTATTAATTAAAGGAAGTAAGAATGAAAATCCACTGTAGCAACATAAACAAAACACTGTACATGCTCTCCAAGAGTATTTCAAGTGAATTTTGCTCCAATACACAAAGCATAGTAAATGCTTCTAAAAATATACATTGATATAAGTATTCATAATGACAAGGGGAATCACAAAGGGTCTCAAGACTTTGGGAGTCATCTGTCCACAAAATCAAAACAAAAGCATCATGCATCTGATTTAGCAGATAGTGCAAAAAGCAGAAGACGGAAAACACTTAAGACTCATGGAGATAGAATAAAGTAAGCCTGCATAATGTGCTCATATGCAGGACAAAGAATCTACATAGGCCCCCAAAGCTTTCAATTAAAAATGTGAAAATACTACAAAAACCTAACAAAGGAGATGAAGTGTTCAGTACCCCAGTAAGTCACACTGAAATAAACTAAATAGTATAGAATGTACAAAAAACACACAGAAAAGTTTAAAAGTGCAGAATCAAACATGTCTGTGTATTTGTGATACGTACACATATATGCAAACATGCATTACTTGTTAAGTAAACTTTTCTTCTACGGTCAACATCAGTTTTGGGAGGGAGGTTCGATGCATGTGAACATGATTTTAGCACAGGCAAGACGTTCAGTAATATTTCTTTTGACAGTTAATACTAGAACATTGCAGACAATGCTAATTACACCCTGAATATTGTTTGAATCAAGGGGTTTGACACATCATCCAACACTAAGTATGGCAAGCAGTGACACTGCATTCCACAGGGGAAGACATTAGAGCTGTTACACAGTCTCTTCCTTAAGGAAACAAAGCACCCTAAGTTTGACCTAAGCAGTTGGTAGGCAGTGGGTTGTTTATGCTCAAAATGTCTAAGTTTACAATCCAAGGCAATGGATTTTACAATCTTTCTTGTTGCAGCACAGACACATAGCTCTCCAGGTTATGCTCTGGTCTCCTTTCGCTGCTGCCTGCCAGAGAATGTCAAGATTGGTGGAGGCAACTTTGGATCGCCTCTGGGCTTCTCCCCTTGCCCTGCTCTGTGGTCTCAGAAAGGTTTGATTACAACAGTCTCCCTGAAGCTGCAGCATGCAGGAGTCCTATCCCAGAATATACCTTCTTTTTTCCTAATAGTCACCCTACTCAGAGCTTGTGCACTGTCCTCTAAAGGCATGCCTAAAACTGCTGTATGGTCTCTGCACTGAGGACAGTTTATCTCCAAGCAGATCACAGGCTTTGAGATGCAACTCTACTCCTCTTGTTCCACATTAAGAGGACACGTGCAATCCAAATGTTTTCAATCGCTATATTTACAGCAGAACCAGAACTGGCTTGCAACCTACCTGTACTGATATTTACACTTTGCTGAAGGGCTGCTTTCAAGTATTGGCTGTGCAGAAAGTTTAAAAGAAAACATCCCACCTCAAGGGAAATATATAATGCAATACAGAGTTCCCAAATCACTGCTACGTTATTATAGGACGCAGAGTTTTATCCACATAACACACGCACAAACCTCTCAGCTCTGATTAAGAAAGAAAACATGGTCATATAAAAGGTACTGCAGGGATGCCAAAAATGGTTCTTTTCTAAATGGAATCCACATTAAACGTGGCTTATTTAGCATGCAACTTCTGCAAGGATGGAAATGCCTACACCTGATACCCTAGAGAAGTAACTTACAGAGTGTTATATTTATTAGTTAAACAACAGTTTCAACTGAGGATAAAATGAAATACAAATGACTAGTAAACACTACCATTACTCTTTAAATACCTCTTCTGCAAAGCCAGAATCATTTACAGTGATTGCAAAAGCTGGAATGGCCTCCCTCATGACCTGAAAACTGTCTACTAGAACTTGGGATGAAGTCAAAAGGGAGACACAATTCGTGTCATGAAAACAAGACAGACAATACGAATGCTCCTCCAGATATGGTCCATTCATCTGTGCATCCTGCAGACAATTTTTCTTCTATCTGCTATGCCAGCCACCCTTGTTCATCTCGCAGCTAGTGATTAATTACACTTCAGTGCAGCAATTCATCCAAGTCAGACCTTTGAAACAGAAAGACACTGTGGGAATCTTATGCTTTGCTTTTTAAGTGCTTTCCTCTACTGGTAAAACTAAAAGTAATAAAGCCACATGGTATCAAAAGGTAGTCTTTCTGTCTGCCTTGTGGTACAGAGAAAAAACCCCAAACTGTTATGCATCTTCATATTAAGTAGCTAGCTGTCACTTATCACATCAATGTTCAATGAAAACTTCTTTGATGGAAGGGAAACACATTTCAAATCCAAACCTATAACACATGAGACAAGCAACACTGTTCTGCAACAATATGTGCTGATATCCCAGCTTAGTCCTCGCTGCACTTTGCCAACCATGGAAATATCTAATTGCATTCTGCTTTTCCAGTCCAGAACTCCTTGTACTGTTGCTATCACCACTTTGTTGTATTCCTCCATGCTCGTTTCGACAGCCCTTGTTGAAGACTAGCCAAAATGAAAGCCTGGTTTACATAGGCAAACCACCTCACTCGTACAAAGACAATCTTCAAGCCTGCCTCAGTAAATTAAACTTACAGTTATAAGAAAATAATGAGAAGCATTCCCATGGGCTCATCTGAAATGTGGTGCTAGCTATGAGATGCAGCCCTGAATAATTCCAGCACAAGTCCACCTCAGGAGGCAAAATACACAGGATTTGGGAACAGGGTGGTTTTTTCCCCTTCTGCTTTGTTTATTCTTCCCAATGTCACTACACACTTTCTTGGGTTATTCTATCAACAAGTCACAAAACTGCACAAAAAATGTGAACAAAAACACAGAAGTGTTATGCAATCAATAAAATCATTATTTTTTGCAACTAAAGCAATAAATGGATAGACTTAACAAAATGCTCTTCTAGGTAAGATCATTAATGACAAAATGAGTAGTCCTTGAATTAGGAGTGGAATTTATTTTAGCGTGGTCTTCCAGCTTTTGTTTAAAGCCAGTGTGATTTGCATGTATTACTCCCCAACTAAATCAGCAGAATTTACTTTGATTTAAAAAGCATTGTTTGAGCACAAAGATTCAACTCCACTAGAGAGAAATGGCATGGCCTCACAAGGAAGAGGCTGGACTACAGTCACCTGGGATCCCTTCCAATGTGAATTTTTCCTATGATCTGGACACTCAAGGTGTACAATCAGATGCCAATCTGTAGAGGCTATTGGAATGACTGGAGGCAGGGTCTGAAATTCCAGACCTGCACACTCCTATTGAACGTAATATAAGTTCTCATGCCAAACTTCTTATGCATGGCATGCAACATTCAAGAGCAATCAGCATCAGTCTCAAACTTGCCAGTTCTGATATACCTGTATCCTGTGACTCATGCTATCACCTTGTATGTTAGCAACACCTGTCCAAGTAACCAAAGTGTAAAATGTGGCCTTAATGCCATTAACTTACGTATATTTTGAATAGAATATTTATAATGAAAAATCAGAAGTCAAATATAAGTAGAGTTCTTGTTATCATTCCTAATGCATCATTAGATTTTGCTAGTGATGCTACACAGTTTGTGCATGTTTGGGATTTTCTCCTTTGTTTTGCTGGCAGGACCAGGGAAGTCCCAGGGCTGAGACTGGTGGAGAGGCAGTGTTCCCAAGGACTGTACAATAGAGCAGTGTTTCCTAAAGTAGGTTATGTGAAGGACGAGCAGAAAGGCATCAGAGGGAGGGGTGACTGTGGAAAATATGGATGATGTCATCCTCAGCATGAGCAGATCTTTGAAAATATATGGCAGTGATTTATTTCCCTAGTAGAAGGAGCTATGCTCCCAAAGTTGGGAAAGTGCAGATCTACCCCGGTGTTTCCTTGTTTCACTGAATCCTTTTAACCAACTAGTTCTGGAAACATGGACAACTTGGTTATAAATGGCCATGTGCTCAGCCTTTGTCTTAAGCCTATGCCCAGATGACCCATTTTGCACATTTCAACCAAGAATAAAGTGACCTCATTTTCAAAAGTGCTGAGCACCAGCTGTTCCTATTGTGTTCACAAACCACACTATAGGTTCCTGTTTTCAAATTCTTGACCTCAAAATAATTTTGAGGCAGCAGAGTGATTATATGTTCTTCCACTTGCAATGCCTATTTATTTTAGTTCAAATATAAAAGTCTGAGTAAACTACTTTAAAATCCTGAATGCACTAAGTAAGAACAAGCACTCTTGCCACTAGAACTTAAGTACCACGTAAGTGAACCACGTGATCTAAAAAAATGTATTTGCACAGAAGAATGACTAGATTGAAAGAAAGAATATTTTGACTTTCACTCTTAGTCTCTTTTTTATTTTCCTTCTTTCTAATGAATGGCCTAAAAGTGGGGGAACAACAGCATCCCAGATTCTACACATGAATTTATATTTCTGGGATTAAGTTTCTCTGCTACGTGCTACATAAAGTTAGGTCAACAAATTCAAGATCATTTTACTAAAGTTTTTGGCTCCATAACAAACAGGTATTTTGTATTTTAAACTGTTACTTAAGTAGTTTTAAACTGTTACTTGAACATACCACTGTCATCTCCGAACAAAATATCACATTGCTTGTGCAAACAATAAATACAACTACCTTATCTCTCCCCCAAGCCATAAAGTTTCAAATCAGCAGAATCAACAAAACAACTTACCCACAAATCACAAGTCATGCTAATGATCAGTGCAAAATATTTGGTTTTGATTTTTAAATCAAGCTTTTTTTAATAAAAAGATAGCAAGAAAACCTCAAAATATATTGAACTGGCTATGACTTCTCATTGATGTCTACTGAGAAGACACTGATTTGCACTGCATTGCTTCCCAGTAAAACATCCTGACTATGCGTGAGGAAAGCACCACTACTTTTGGGCATAAGTAAATGAATCCATATAAAGACAATATAAAAATGCACACAGCCTAGTTAAAAAAAATCATAAATACTCTCTCTCCAAATACGGTATTTTAATTTCCACAGTAAACTGAAGAGAAATTGATTGTACTCTCAAATCCAATAGATCTTGATACCTTGCTTATGTTGATTAGTCAGAGTTTTGTTTTGATTCCCTTATAAAAGTAAACTTGGTCTTGCTTTGTACTTCTAGCTCTGCCTGTGTTTTATGACAGCAGAAAGCAAAGTTGTTGGAAGGGAGCTTTCCTGAAAGCAGGGTCATTGGGTGGGGCCAAGCACCCAGAAGAGGGGAGGGTGAGATAAAGGCAGGAGGGTTCAGGGTAAAGGCCAGGAGCAAAAATGTTTTGCTGTTGCACAGATGGACTCGCATCTCTGAGAACCACAGGTAAAGCAGACATACTAATAGCTCAAAATCAGTGGTTTAATATGGCTTTTTGAAATTCTCCTCATACTTTCTGACATTTTACTGGTCAAACTGCCTAAAAATGCCAAAGGAAACTATTTGAAAGTTGCTGGTAAAGTGCACATGAAGAGGTAAAACTTTTATTTTATTTTGAAAATAATTCAGAATAGAGACACTGTCAGATCACCAAAAGTCCTGAGATGTATGAAGGTGTTTGAGTGGACACCACAAGGTAACAGTCGAGGAAACAAATAAAAATAGTCTCTTTCTCTTGGTGACACAGTCTTTGAAATACAACTCATTTCCTTGGTGTGAGGAAGATTTGTCAATGACCTTTTGAGAAAAAATGGCTATAAATCCTGTAAAAACCAGCTTATAAATCCCTTCACTCATCAGTACGTTTGGCTTCACTTGTTACATACCGCTGATGCTCTGGGAATCACCAGAAAGCACACCCCACCCTTGACCTCCAAAGCCAGACCACAGTATTTCCACGCTTTGCACTAGTGGCAAGGCACAGAGATTTGCTAATGTCACAAGAAGAGCTGGCTGGTCTTGTCTGATGAACTATCCTAAGAAAAGCTATAAATTCAATATTAATTTGTTCCTTAATGCTATTCTTCCATGTAAATTATAGCTGCAATCACAATGAGGTCATCTTCTATAATCGTGAATGCAGTACAAGCAATGTAAGATTCCAACTTTTGTGATTCACACACTAAAAGAAAAAATTATACAGCAAACATGAATTTCTTATCTACAAAAGCAGGTTATGCCTTTTGCTTTACAATGAACAAAACCAATACAACAAACCCACCCATACCAAGAAATATCTGAGCTTAACTATGATTTCTAGATCTCTTTAAACAAGCCATATACTCTCACTGCTGCTCTGAACTAGTTTCAGGCAGCTTTTACAATTTTACAACACAGCAGTAGCCATGAGACATTCAACAAATTAGCTTGCACTACTCCCATCCTTTCACAAATGCTTGGTCAGACAGGCTTGGTGGCAGGCCATCAGTTCCTTGTGCAGGGGGTCTCAGAGTCCCACCACCTTACCCCTGAATATGTCATCCAAACCCTTTTTGGCTGTGAAAGAGGTGACAAGAGTGGGGACAGAGCATTTACACTCATCTAAGTATTTGTATACAACAGACTTCCAAAAATGGCAAAGTTGAGATGCAAGTACTAAAGAGAAGGTTTAAATGCAACTACCAACCTCAGTTCTTGCAATTAAACTCATTAGACTTTGGCCTTTTCCTTCTGACTACTTTTGTGTCTTCAAAGATAAAAGTAGTCAGGCCAAGCAAAATACCCAAAATGCTCACACATAAAACTCAGCTGTTTAGCATATTTCATTACCACACTGACTTCAAAATTACTGAGCAACTTAAACCTGCAAGCCACTTGGCTTTAGCTAGAGATAAATGCCTGAGATAAGAGAGGTATAATTGTTCAATGTAATACTGTAGCATGTTTTATATAAACATTTGCTAACACTGCACTTCATATATTCCATTTCAGTGTTGTGAAGTGCTGCTGAATGTTCCAACTTTATTTATGGCCTGTTCCTTTAATACTTACACGTCCAAGGTGCTGAATTAAATATACTATCCTAGCTTCAAAGTAGAAAGGAGCACTTATGCTTCTCAACAGAGGGCATAGCCTACATGTTTTCTAGCAGTAACCTAGCTTATTCCTTTCCACTGCTGAAAAGAGGAAAGGGGAAAATCTGAAAAGAATGTGTTAATTTGTTCATGAAGAGAACATGAAATTGGGATTAAAAACAGCTTTTGCATTTAGTAAAATGCTTTGGGTTTAACCATAATTTTTCTATAAGCTAACTATTAAGTGAATTAAAACATCTGAAATTAGGATCCCCACAGAGGAGACATGTTTGTAGACTTCCTGGAGGGTTTGGTTTCATGATGGAATGCATAGTGTGACACTGCTGTCTCTCTTAGCACTGCACTGTCAGTTCTTCCACATCATAGATCTTAAACAGCCTCAGGCAAACCTGACAGAGAGGAGAGCAGCCTCAAAAGTCTTATGTTCCCACAAGTCTTGGTGACCCACCACAAGGTGTACTGAGGAAAGACTGAAGCCAAAGCTCAGACACGTAAAGAGACATCAGACTACCTAGAAGGGAGAGATGAGAGAAAGGGATGGAAAACTGCTCACAAAGACTTCGTGGCTTTTTTTTGCTTTAATAGCTGGTTGTGAGTAACTACCAGGGAAAAGTCCTGCAGCCTCCACTCAGAGAAATCTCCCTTGGAACACTTCAGTTTTCTGCCTGCTTTTCTGCTGTAAAATCAAGGGGAGGGACTGCCATATTGCGATTGACAGCAAGGCACAGGTCAGGATCACGGGAAGGACAGGTAAACTCCGTGATGTCACACCAGCGCACATTTCAGCAAGGCATGATATCTCACCACAAAACCTGGCATCTTGCCCTGATTTTAGGATAATCTACAAGTAATACTCAGCAGTAACCACTTCTGGCTCCAGTTCTTCCCCTTCTGTCACCTACATGCTTTTGACATAAGTGCCTCAGGGTCTTCCCCTCCACCTGAGCACCAAGAGCTGTAGATCCCCCCCTTCACCATTGTGCAAGCAGGGGATCACCAGCCTACGTGCACATGAGAGACCACACTGAGGGCACTACTGCTGCAGTAGCAACACCACTCATTTCAATGACAGCTGCTGCAAAGATAGGTATGGTATTACTCCGTGTCAGTGTGACGATCTCCCTTTAAATCAGACCATTAGGAATAAACCAACAGCATTAATAAATGCAGGACTAAAGCCTGCTGATTTTCACACTGCAAATGATCCTTGGTCTTCCCTGAGCATCATCAAGTGAAGTCCAATTTTGTTGCCTGGCTCTGTCTACAGAAACAATTCTACTGTTGCCAGCAATGGACTCAAATGCCTTGCTTTTGCTCTCATGCTACAATAAACTAGCAATAACTCAGTTAAAAATCAATAGAATTGTACTGGCACACAAAGAAGAATCTGACCCCATGGTCTATTAGGTCGGTTTTAATGATCCTACAATTAGAGAAACCAAATTAAACATTTAACATTTGACCTTTGCTGCTGCTTCTAAATTAGCTAATAGATTAAAAGCACATACTTTTTTCAAGAGTTCAAAAAATAAAGGTTTCAAATCCTGTAAAGGACATTTGATATGTTTTCATTATGCACTAGAGTTTAAAATTCTGGGGTTTTTTTAATGTGGAATAGTAGCTTCAGACTCTAAAATCATGGACTTTGGAGGTACTCCGATTAAGCACCCACTAGACAGTTAGATTGGATCGTGGACTAGAGTGGACAAAAGCCAATGTCTTGTGAAAATCTTAGTGCTACAACAGTGTTTAAGAACACTTTTGCAGCTAAAACAAGAAGTGACAAATTCAAGACTGCTGAGAGGAAATTCTTCAATTTCTTTTTAAACTTAGGTCTATTATGAAAACTTCATCACTTTTTTATCATATTTACTGTTTTATATCCTATTATTTTCTACCATTTGCATTGGTTTTTCAATGTTTATATTTTCTTCTTGCTACGAAATGCATCTCCAACATCAATTACAATTACTAACAGCATGCACATCTAAATAAACACCTGCAGATGTACAAAAAGCATAAACAAAACACACTCGTATTGGTATAAAAACCCAGTCTCCTCAAATAAAACATATGAAATGGATGTGCTCTGATGTTACATTAACAAGTAATATATAAAACCTTCAGAAGGGTGGAGATTAAAAAGAGCAGTCTTAAGAAGAACATACATATAAATATATACGTATAAAGTAAAATGATATATAACCTGTATGAATATATTATGGCACTCAGCACATGCAACAAAGTTATTTTGTACATACACAGCAAAAAATATGATTCCTGTGAGCATCACTGAATCTGCATAGAGGGTCTCTTGGGAGGGCTGGACCATGTGCAGTGCACACACAGACAATCTCTGGAAAATCACCACACACAGTTGTCTCCCTCCACATCTACACAACACACCTGAAATTTATTTCAGAAAGCATATTTCTGTGGTGCTGGTCTCTGAACTGACACAGCTTGGGGACATAATTTTGATGGATACTTTGGCAGCTCTGCCAAAGAGGGACAACGGTGACTGTATTCAGCTCTACACTCCACCAATGTTTTCAAAGGCAACCCATTAAGCACATGGATAAGGTCAGTTCAGGCCCATATGAAAATCCAGGTATGTGGATTTTGAAATCCACACAGTCCAATTTATCAGCCTTCAGAGATGCTGAACATTTGCCTCCTGCAAAAAACAGCACTTTTACGGAGACACCCAATGTGTCACAAGCTCAGGAAGCCATGCTGGAAAGTTATGGCCTTTAGCTATTAGCTGAACCAAGATTGATCTTGTGTGCCAGCCAACGCCTCCAAAATAAGGAAAGGGGATACCTTGGAGACATAAAACATTAGGACCCACTTTTGCAGCATTTTCTCAGGTCAACTCTGTCTTGAAACAGCAGTTCTGCTTTACTAATAAGCAGAAGACTTGGAAACAACTAATGCCTTGGCACCAGATCCTGCTTGCAATTTGAACCAGGAGTTGACATTTTTGGAATGTCAAGAGTTGATATAACAAGAAACTCCTGCTTAATGCAAGCCTTTCATCTAGGTATGTGTCACCTTCAAGATGAGATGGCTCATGAGGCCCAGAATTCAGAGGGAAAGGAAATGAAGGAACCAAGGAAAGAAAACTATGTGAAAGGAGTAAATGGAATTACAGAAATAATTAACAAATGCTTCTTTCATGACTTCAGTGGAGAATGTGTGATGACATGAATCCTATTAATATCCCAGTTACAGAAATCTGGAATGTGTATGTTGTGTTTGGAGTGATGGGATTAACGTTGCCTCTTGACCTAACAGCTGATCTGCTGTTCTTCTACCACCAAAAATACCAAGAACTTCAAAACCTCCTTCACATGTGCATATATGTATGTACTTGTGTGCATTATTAGGAAAAGCAACAAAAGAGGGCAGGATGAGACCTAATGCTATTTTAGTTCAACAATGCACACAACTCGGGGCTGCCACAGGACAGCTCTTCTCATGCGAGGTGAGCAGTTGTCACTCCCCTAACACTGCCTGGTATCACAGAGTGTACCTACAAGCAAAACATGATGAGGACTGCTGAACAAAGTGTATTGCCTGAACCAACTAGCAAAGGATGGGAAGCAGGCCAGGCGGGAGCACCACATGCACTTCCTTTCTCCTTCCACTTCCTTAGACATCTGTTTGTGGTTACAGCTGGACGCAGCAGAGTGGGCAATACAGACCTGGATCTTAACTGGCACAGCCAGCCACTCTTAGGTTCTTACTTGTTGCTGAAAAATCATAATCCAAAACTGCTACTGAATGGCAATGTATACCAGAGCAGGTATTAGATTTTTTTTTCTCCTTGCTGGTCCCACATAACAAAATAGCTCTCCCAAAATTATGCACAGCAATGACATACATGCATCCATCCATTCAGGAGTATATGAAGAGGTCAAATGCTCTGATTTGAAAAGCTGGGTTTGAAGCTAATTTGCTATTAGAGATAAAATGACACTTCCCATGGGCAGCTGTGCTGTCAGACAATTTTGACACACCTAGTACTGACAAACCTTGGTTTGACACAAACCCACTAGTGAAATTCAGTATCAACACCTTTTTGTATGCTTTCTCACTGCTTGATACACACCATCCTATTCAAGTGCCACATTAATTAGTGAATGAATTATGATGACACAGGCATGTTGAGCTTTTTACCTCAACTCTTTTAAATTATCTTTTCATGATTTAACTTTTAATGCAATCTACAGTGAAACACTTCACTGTACTTAAGTACATTGCTGTAGGTGTGAAAAAGGGATTGCTGTTAGGATAAAAACGAATAACCATAAAAAGCCAAGAGTACTGTACTGTAGAGCCTGTTGCTCTGTTTGGAACAATCAGCACTGCAATAAAAACTGAATGAGATTATCATCTGGTAGGCAGAAAAAAAGTTGTATCAATTTTGAAAGGAGCTCAGAGACATGCAAGTGAGGGAGCAATGGTCCTGATTCAAATACAGCCAGTTTAATGATTTAAACTGAAATCTATGGGTGAGCTGGTGAAAGTGAAGCATACTTCTCGTGACCAGGACACAACAACATCAGCCTTCTCTGGCAGAACAGCAACTCTGCCCACGACTCTTCTTTTTGTGCTCTGCCATCACACCCACCCTTGTTTCTGGTAAACCTGCCCCAGTTTCTCTAGCTGTCCAATCTGTGGCCCTAATTCAAAGGCAGACCTCAATTAAAAGGGAGCATTACTCAGCAGTTACAGCTATGTCCTCCTCAGCCTTTCCAATTCTCCTATGTAGGCAAAGAATATGTGCAAGAGAGGTGGGTGCATGCATTGTTCGTGGAAGGAGCACTGCTGTATGTTAAGGTTTCCTACCTAAACACTCAACCAAAACTTTGTGCACTTCTCCCACTAAAGAACAGAGTCAGACCCTTGGGGATTAAGGTACATTCTCATGTAGAACCATTAGCACAAGCACATAGAGCACAGGCTCACTATGTATCCAACTAAATAAACTTAAATAAATCATATTTTACTGTGCTGCACAACAGGCAAGATGGCTGACCACATCTGGTGAAAAGTTATTGTATGTGGCTCTAAAATAAACAATACCTCACATAGCTACTCCAACCTCTTGTGAAAAGAGGTAGTTAAGAATGTGATTCTTAAAGTGAGGTTTCTAAAACATGCCTGAATTTTACACCCATGGTTACTGAAGAATATTTCTGCAATTAAAATAATTACACAGACTGAACCTAAGATTGACTCAGAGGAAAGTGTCTCATGATTTTAGCAAAAACCAAAAACTGCAAAATGTTTCATTTAGAGATGGCTATATATTTTTCCAGAGAAACTGGAAAAAAGTTGTTCAGAAACTGAGACTTCATTAGAGCTGGAAGGAAAAAAAATGCAGAAAACCATTTTTTGCTTCTCTGTTCTGTGAAAACATTTCAATCAGATCCATTCCTATGCAGACATCCCATGCAAATACAATTTCAAGATTTCACTCTTGAAATTCAATGCTTATGGAACATTTGTATCTAAAAAGCAAGAAAAAATCCTATATCCATCCATAATGAAAGCAGAGACTAAAGACCTACTTGTAACATATGACAAACACCTAAATATTTCCTGAAGATGGACTTGCTTTAGTTATAATTTTTGACTGGACTAGTGCAAGGGGAGGAGGTCAGTGCATGGACAAACAGCTAGCCAATCTGCTCCCACCCAGGATCCCATCTCTTCATCACTGAAACTGCCCTGAAACCAGAGGCTGAGGGATCTCTTGGGCCTTGGGTGAACTTTCCATGGCCACCAGTATTTGTCCTCCATCTCCCAAAAGAGATGTGTTGCAGACATGCCAAATTTACAGACAGAGGCTGCAGCTGTTTCAAACTTCATGTTAAAGCAAATAAACTTCTTCTATGAAGTGTCTGGCCACTCTACTCACCCAGCCAGCAATGCAGTAATTACACCTAAAAGTATACAAATCTGAAGAAAACCTTGTAAAAAATATTTCCGTTTCACTCTGTTTAAAAAAATATTTAGTTTAAGGCTTACACGTAGTGAGACAGGACACAGTATGGTCCAAGAATGCAAATTCTCACAAGCGCAGAATTTAGAACGTCCTATGAAAATGAAGAGTGGTACTTCATTCTAAAATGCTGTGAAAATTTATGAGGCAAAGTTAAGTACCACAATGAAATTTAGTACATCATCTTTACTGGCTTATAGGATAAACAGTTCAATTTATGGCATTTACATTTGGTCAGAAGTTCAACTACAAACTAGGTCACAGGTCATCAACAGGAAATTCATAGGAAATTATGGAGGAAATTAAAAGAACACAAATGGGCAAGCAAACTAGTTTATACAATCTAGGTTCTCCCAGCACAGCTTCCTGTGTTATGATGAACTCAGCTTTCATACTGAACTTTGCCTTTTCCAGGCTGCACTAAGTATTTCTGAATTGTCTATTATACTCTCCAAGCCTCAAAACGTGGAGGTCAAATCCACTAAAGTGAGCCATTGAGGTTTTTTTCTTTAAACAATATAGCTGGGAAAGGAAACAGTAACTAGAAAAGGTGTTTTGAGATCATTAAATGCAGATTTCTCAATATTAGCACCTCAGCAGTGGGTGTACAAGATCCTTCATTGACACAAATACCACAGTGAGGACAGTACCCTAACACAAGAAGACATTCTCATATTCCTTCAGTTCCAGCATCCCAGGCAAACTGCACCTGCACTCCTGATCTTGTTTGGGAAGATGACAAGTAGTGTGTGGGAGCCTGTTCTACTCTCACCTTAGACATGCTTTTCAAAATAAAACCCCTGGTCAGTAAGGCAGAGGAAGAGAAAGGGCTGAAGTTCATCTAGGTTATCTGGACAGCTTTTGAAAAGAAAAACTGCTTAACAGAAGCAGTTACTGCTTAACTGTTTAGAGCTGAAAGCTGAATGCAATACAGTACTGCCTATACCTCTAATGTATCACACAGAAACAAAAGTTAGGAGTAACCTTGCAAGACAGATACAAAATGAAAGACTTGCAAGATGCCTCAGCTGTCTCTCTTCTTGCTCCTTAGTTAAATAAAAAGACTTAGTATAAATGTGATCAACTTTTCCTTCATTCTTTTTCACAATACCCAAAAACCCACATAAGGTCCACAAAATAAAAGCAGTTCCTCAAGTTCATTCTTACTCTGGTGCTTTCACACCCTATCAAATTCAATAAAAACACTGATATCTGTTTTTTCAATATCACAACTTGAAATTTCTAGTAAATTGTGCATTTGTAGCTATCTCCTGCAGGTAGTATTTCCCACTGAAGCAACAAGAAACATTCATATACTTTAAAAATTATAGGAATCACATCATCTGCAATTTGATGAAAAACAGAACTATTTTTGGGTTGTGAGGAGTTGGTTGACAAGGTAGAAGTGATAGCAGTACCGAATAACATTTATTCCACATCATTTACTACTGGTATTATAAACAGGCTCTCTTTTTGGGCTTGCAGGAAGGTGAGATGGAAAATTCTAAGAACGCAGTGTTGATCTGAACACAGGATTTCACTTGCAGAATGAGGACTGCTATGTTCACACTGAACGCACCTATTACTGGATGTCTGTTCTTACCCACTATCACCAAATCAAGGCCTGGGATGAGAAAGGATCCTTTTTTGTGATGGGCAGTATTACAGTATAAAACAAAGGAGGAAATTCTCCTACTGAACAGATTACAATCTACGTGCAGAGAACCGCAGAAACAGTTAAAAGTACCCAGGAAAACAAATGGCTGATACAACTGGGAATACCTCCCTCACCTACTAACTTTCAAACCCAGAGATTTTAATCTCTCTTTGAGGGAAGGAAAAGGGAAAGTTGCTATCCTCTTTATAATGAATTCAAGCCTGTTGAAAATCAAGTTTTCTTGTTTCGGTTACCTTTTGCAGCCCGTTTAAAAGCTGCCAATACAGATCAGGATTCTGTCTAAACTAGACTGCTCTACCCACTCCATCATGCTGCATACCCAAATAAACTTGCTGTAAAGCCAGGTCTTCCTTTTTCCCTGCCCCCCTCCACAGTCTATCTGAGCAAGATAATTCCAGCACCTATATGTCATCCAAGAGCGAGATACAAAACAGCATCAGTAGAGCAGCCAACTCAGTAAGATATTCTGAAAAAAGGAAGCCAGTAGCTATAAACAACCTTCATACCCCTTCACAGCTACAGGCAGTCACTTGGGAGCAACAAATACTGTTTTGGGAGATTTTTGCAACTTCAATATTCAAGCATTTTCCCTAGGACTACTCTGATTGCTACTGGCCTTGATACCAAAAATTCTGCAAGAACAAGTACAGAAGCACAATTTCCTAAGACTTTTTAAAAAAGCTTTTAACCCTTGTTTCTGCTTCCTGTCCTATTTAATTCATCTAGAAAAAAAGACCTATAAATGAAAGTGTTCAGTTTAAGTTCAGGCACTCAGGTCTCAGTTTTAATGGTCACTATCCTTTTTCCCTCCTCTGATAAAAACTAAACCCAATGGTTAGACAGAATTGCCTGAAGCATTAATTAGATACCTCTTACAAGGGGCAATCTATATTTCTAAACTCAGATTCACATCTACACCACCAAACCCATCAGATACCCAGTTTTGGTAATTTAATGGTAGTTTTACCATTTAAAGTACAAGGAAAGTATAATGTTTTCCAAGGAAAAAAACCAAATATCATTAATATTGTGTTATATAGCAATTCTTACACAAGTTCTAAATTAGTTGACAATTTTTGATCATGACTCTGATGCTGTCTGGCCACTTCCAACCACGTAAAAGCATGCTCAGGGGGATCCAAGAGTAACTGTACCTGAATTTTTTTTTTCCCGCACTGCTTTCCTTGAGTCACAGTCCAGAATTTGGATGTTGATTCTGTTTTAATGCTGTTCACAGAGATACTCTACAACCTGCTATGGGTTATAAAGCAGAGTCACACTAAAGAAGCTTCCCAGAAAACTGAAAAGAAACCCCCAGTTTTTGGAGGATTTCTACAACATTCTTAACAAAATAGCATCTTTCTGGTCTTCATACCTGATTGTACTTATATGTCTTTAAACTGTGCAAAGAATGTTACAAAGATGGTAGTTTACTCTGGAATGAACTCTCCAGCACACAAATGAAGGCCTATTGTTGCTCACAACTGAGCAGGTCATCAGGCTAGCCCAAGGTGATCTGCAGAATCCTCACATTTCAGCCCCCTCCAACAAATAATGCATTTTGCAAAGATGTGGCTGTTACTCAATTCCAAAATGGCAAGATATTCAACACCCTTCATGTTTATCAAGTGTTGCCAACAGAGCATAACTTCTACACCTCTGAAAGACTGGGAGCTACTTGCGATGAATCAGTACTGTGTTTGTTCTGAACCCTTGTCTATTCTTGAAAGAGGAGCCTCCTGTATCTTTGGTAGTCTATCATGATACCTAGTGTGCATACAGAAAAATTACTTCCATCACAGAACTACCAGAAAACACAACTAGAAATGTATTCAGATGCAGACTGACACCCCAATACAAATGTCAATGACAGTCTTCTGTGACCTGATTCTGGAGCACCTCTGTGCACCCCAACCTGGCTAAAGGTTTGAGCAAACTAGCAGAGAGAACGTGGAGACTTTGAATGCAAGCAGGAACAAGGGGTTAGGAAGGAAAAAAAACCTGAAACTTAGCCCTGCAGAGATCAGTGCTTTGAACTGAGATAGAAACATGAACAGGTCTAGGTAAGATAGGCACACACACCGTCTTCTTTCTTTCTTGTATTCATTCCTCTTTGATTTTACTTCTAATGCCATACAGAAAAGAGACACTCTGGATCTCCATGCTCATCGGTCACAACAGCCAGGGAGAGCTGGTACTCCAGTACTCAGCTGCAGTTTGGTCAGCTGAATGCACAAGCAGTGCTCAGGACACTGCCCACAGGTTGGTCTAAAAGTGAACTCATGGGTATCCAGAAAATGTCTTGGTATCTGGTGGGCAAGGACCAATCCATGAGACATAACACACAGGCACGGGCACAGCACTGTATGTGAGTTAATAGTGCACATACAACTGCAGCAATGAAGAACAGGGCTCCACAGAAGGAGAGAAAAGCTTGTCTTTTGTATTCTTCTAGGCAAGAAACCAGGGAGAAAACAAAATGAAGTAGAAACTGTGCAAAAATGACTGGTCCATGAACTTGAACCAAGTTAGTGGTCTGAAGACAGAGCACACTTAGGTCCTTCCCCCATATCAGGATGCAGTGAAAGTTCCTAATTCTCTGTCAAGGTAAATGGATGCCCCAGAAACCAAAAGGAACTGGGAAGACACAGTGAGTCCAGTAGCGACCTCCCAAGCAATAAAGCAAACACAGCCCCTGAAGTAACTGAAAACAGTGACCCTCTTGGGGTTCACCAGTTCACCACAGCCTGAAGCAAAGGAGACACAGCAGGATTCAGGAGGTAAAGCTGGTCCTGCTAGCCACTGACACCCACACCCCCTCAGTTCTTATTGTCCCAGTAATGGGTCTGGCCTAAGACAACACAAAACTGCTCAGAATTCAGGGAGGCAAAGAGACCACATTACTGTTAAGAAGATAAATGGGAAGGTGTTTCTTAACACCATAATTTTAAAAAAAAGAAGGCGATGCAATACTGATTATTCCATTAAATATTAATTACAATACAGCTGCTTTCAAGCTACAACGTCTTCCTTTAGATAACCAAATTAAGGGACAGGAGAACCGAATGAACTGTGCGTGTATCCAGCACTTCTCAATTATGTTAAACTGAGTTCTTCAGTTCATGTGTAATTATCTCGAAATATTAATCTTTAGAGTTAGAGGTTCAAGCTTAAAAGAAATAAAAATACTTAGGACTCTCAAATTTGCTCAGATGACTCCCAAGATCCTTCTGACTGTTCAAGGGGCTTGAAGAATTTGTCCTAGACCTTTCATCAAACATTCCTGAAAGAGAGAATGAGGTTATCTTTTCCTCCTACAAATTTTAATTTGCATACAGATACCATCAGTTAGAAGCAGGGTTACATACTTCTCTCCTTTCCCTTCTGCTTGAACTTGGTAATCAAACTCCAGTAACAGCAGGCAACACTGAGACTGAATTTTACTCCTCAGTTTTGAAGGACTGAAACCTCTGCAAGGAAACTGTAAAGCAAAGAGCAGTAAAGCAACTGCATACTTTTCAGAAGGTAACCTCCAAAGGACCATACTCTGGAATTAGTTTTTACCATTGCAGAAAGCTCTTTAGACATTCCTTCATGCTGTGTGTGTTAGACTGTTACCCTACACCACCTCCATCTCAAACTGACACGTTACCTCCAACACCAAAATTGTCAATTAAAGTAACTGAAGAAGGCTGCAGGAAAAGTTATTTCTTTCAAGAGCATTATGCAGTTCTGGTCATATTTAATGGCTGGGTCAATCACAGGGTGCAGCTCCTCTCTCTGCTAAAACAAAATCCAGGATTTGCTTTTGTATTTAGAAGGAAAAAAGGAAAAAAAGCAAAAAACTTCGAATATTTGAAAAGCTACACATATTATTTCATTTAACTGTTTGGAGACCTCCTAAGTTGCGTTAAGTTTTATCCTGCTTCGCAGTTGCATATAATTTCTTTATTTTCCCTTGAATTAAGCAGCAATATATCAAAAACTTCAAGTATATTTCCCCCTTTCCAGTAAGACGTATTGTATACACGTATATTAATTGTATTGGATTCAAACTTTCAGCGTCTCTTCTCACGCAAGGTCAAAGCTTTACATTGTTGTAATTTTCTTTTTCAGTGTTTTTTTCTCCAAGGCAGTCCTCCACTGGGAAATTAATATTCTGCATGAACAATGAACTCCTTGCATGGCCTTTGAACCTAGTGGTTGCTAGGAGGTCTAAAGAAACCCTGGAGTACAGCCTATTTAATAGCACGTATCAAGAGATTATTCAGAAGCAAAAATGTGTGATTTTCTAAATTGTCTGCTTTTTTCCCTCCTTACTTCCATCTCCATTCATCTGTCAAACAATCTTTAGATTTCATATGAATTGCATCTGCATCAATTTTCTATAATTATGGGCAGTTTGTTCCCCGAGTATTGAAAATGTGACTGGCCAGCCACCAATGCTGCTTCAAATCAAGCAAATATCAAACTGCTCCTTACTCAGTTTTACTGAAAAGGCTGCCTAAAATCAGATGTGCTTCTCCCATGTAGCATGAGGTTTGCACTTCCATTATAAACATGGTTCTGCTTAGAGACTATTTTCCTCATACAAAACACCATGGCATTGACTGCAGCACCATTACTCAGTATTTCTCAGCGCTGAAAGAAATATATATAGCTTCTCCATGCTCAGTTCAGGCATACTTGAATATTAACATTTCGAGCTTTTTAGCATCTTACTGAAGGTTGGTTGATTGTATGCATTTCAATATTTCCCCAAGCATAGTAATTGAGGCAAAACCTCAAGGTTTCTTTCCCACCCTCCACCCCCATCCCAAACAATGAGGCATTTAATTAAAAGATAACCACAACAATGTTAATGGTGATGAGGTTAAATGGTTGGATAAACAGAATGCAGCCCTCTGAAAAGCCCATGTGTTTCGGGACACTTTCTCCCCTACAACGTTCTGGGTGACAAAGAAAGTACTGGTATTCCTGATCCCTACAATTTTTATGCCAGTGGACTTCCTACAGATTTCCTGCAAGGAAGAGAGTTTCCTTCAAATAGTGAGAGGTGTTTAGACAGAGTAGCTATTCCTCCCAAAACTAATATTTGGAAAGGCAGTGAACAAGGATCCTTTAAAAATAAATGAATGTGGCAACTATCCATTATGAGAGAACAATTACATTTCCAGATAAAAGTCTAGTTGTTGTTAGGGTTAAAAAAACACAACAACAAAAAAAACCCCAACAAAACCAACAAATATTTGCTGATTTTAATTTTCAATGCATTCTTCCTCCAACAACTTTAGCAAATTAAACCTAACATGACATTTGTCCTTCATCTTCAGTTGTTGCAATAAAAATCAATGCACTCTATACTCATAAACAAGTGTTCTTGGTCTGGAGATTACTTTAAAACATCTATAGAGGATTAAAATTCTGTGCCCACTCCTGCCCCTCAAGGACATAGGTATCTGCCAACAAATGCAGGGTGACACATCTGATTCTGCAGATTGCTGGTGTTTGCCTGTCTGGTTGGATTGTTCCAATCTTGCCAAGATAAAGCTTTCACAGAGCCAGACCACTTTCCTGAAGAATTAAAAACAAGCAAGAATCACACCACTTGGCACAAAATGCTCACGTGAGCTCCTTCTCTTTTAAATATGGGGTTTCACACTGAAAGAAAGGCCTAAAAAGTACTGACTTCAACAGAACTGACACAGGGTATCCCACAGTGGGAATATCAGGACATTCACCTAGAAAAACAAAAATCTTTTCAATATTGTCAGATTCGGCTTTCCAGACACTTTGTGGTCCTGCAGCACCAACAGAACAAATCAATCACTCCACCACCACAACCATTCTCATCTTCTTCAGCTGTTCAAGCATAAATTATCCTTGTCGTTTCCACTCACTATGTAACTTCCCAGGAGCCACAGCACCAATTGCCAAAATGGCACAATATTCTTACACAGGCAGATTTTTCAGTAAAATGTGTATTATTTCTCTCGTACTTGGGCATTAAAGAAAGAACAGTCACAAGACATCTTTAAAACATGAGAAACCAATCCTGACTAAAGATATATGTTTATTAGGGCCAGAGACATGAAAGTGAGTATATAACTGAAAACCACAATCTTTGGCTCAATCTTTGCAGCAGAAATGGGGTGGGAGGGGACAGCATACAGGGCTGGAGACGTTTTCAGTAATGCATTATAAATACCTTCGTTTTCTCCTTTAAAGGAATCTGCCTACTCAACCTAAATCGTGCCTCAGAGGGAGAACGTGCCTTTGTGATAAACTGGAAATTGCCATCATAATAATGAAACGTTATGTCCGATCATCACAATAAACAGGCAGCAGAACAACAAAGGAGGTTTCCAGGATTTTCTGCCCTCGGCCCCCTCCCCATCAGCCTTTTCCCAAGTCTTCTTCTGGGTGTTTATGAAATGCCTTAATTTCAAGGCCATTAAGATGCATTTCTGGATGGAGCAGATTCTACCAACAGTACCGAGGCTTTCCAAAATCTCACCAGCAGTCCATCAGAGGCCAAGCCTCTCCCTGATGCCTGCCTTTCCCTGCGCTGTTTTTTGTTTTGTTTGCGCTTTCTCTTTCCCATGCACAAACATGTTGGTGCAGTGTCCATTATTTCCCTACGGCCTTCCTTGAAACCCACTGACAAATGAATATACATGCACGTGTGTGTTCCACCACATACACAGGTCTGGTCTCCTTCTACACCTCAAAAAACAAATGCAAATGTGTTTACAGTCATTTTCACCAACACATGCCTTGCCATTGCAGAAACATGCAGCTGAAAGCCAGGGAGTCTGTAACAAGGCAAGTGCGTTTGCAAGCACAACTAACCCTTTTTCTTTCCAAAATGGAAAAACACGAAATCCTGATGAGTTAACTAGAGTTAACTGCATTTAAAGAGGAATCTGGGGGGGAGCAGTAAATATCCAGCACATGCTTTTACGCACAAAAGGCGCAAAGGGCTCCATGCTCTGCACATCCAGTCATTTTTGTCTGCTCTTCCACAACAGAGAGATGCAACCGTTCCTCTCATACACTTATTTCACTCGACTAATAGATTTTAAACACCATATTGCGAGGACCCCGCTGTGAATCTTGCAGAGGTACAAAATGGTGGATGTATGCTATTTTTTTTTTTTTTTGCATTATTCATAACAACTCAGCCTCCCGATCGCAGGCTCCCCTCCGTACCCACCAACACAGCCTTCCCGGCCAGACACACATCCCGAAGCAGCCTCGCAATAAAGCTCTCTCGCATACACAAATTATGTTACAAACCTGATGTCATGTAGCCCCGTGATGCCTGGGAAATAAAAGCTGGGGGGAAGTGCTTGTGCAGTCGGTAGTCCTTCTCGCTGCGGGACCTCATGCGGTCTGAGGCCCGGTCGGAGAAGTCCGAGCTAGGCCAGGCCCGCCGCAAGGTCGTACTCCGCGTCTTCTTCATCCTGAGGATGCCCGA
>VZRQ01010305.1:912454-979829 GCA_013397975.1 Machaerirhynchus nigripectus
GTTTTGGGTTTTGGTTTTTTTGCTTGTTTTTTGGGACATTTTTTGTTTAACAAGGGAAAGATTAAACTCAGAAGCTTTTTATTGAGAATCAGATAAAGCATTAATTTTTATAATTTGGTATTTAAAGTCCAACAGGAACCATCTCTGTCTTGGATTATTAGAGGGAGAGGTGACAGTTGGATAAATAGACCATATAGATCTTGGGGAAAAGGTCTGAACTAAACCAAAAATAGGCATCCTGCCTCCCTCATAACCTAACAATTCCTTATCAGTAATTTGCACTATAATAGCCATTTCAAAGGTATAGATTTAACATTACGAATTTCAAAAAACAAGCTTAGGTCCATATCAGACATTATAAAGGATTCTTATATGTGTAAGTTTTCAATTATAACCCTCCTTCAGTCCAAGTTCATAAGGAACCTGAAGTCTTTTGGAGAAACAATTCAAAATCTTTTCTTCTGAAAATCTGTTTTATCTTTTAAAAAGCGAGAAAACAAATACATCTAAGAACAGATATTGCATTTGATCTTCGTAAATGCTTATTAGCTGCTAAGCAGGTCTGTTCCCATTTTGTAAATGGAAAATGTGTAAAAGAAAAGGACAAAACTGGCCCAGAAGACTGTAGGAAGTCAGTGGCAAATGCACTGTTAGAACCTTGGGATCTCAACTTCCATTTGATAGGTTTATTTTTCTTTATCTGAAAAATAATTATGTAGCAGAGTACAATATGGTGAGCTGTATATATATTTCTCTGCATGTGTTTGTGCATGCGTGCTTGTGCATACATGGTAATTGCTCTCATGTAATGTGGTATTTCAAGTTTCAGCTGGGACTACCTTTTTTTTCCTCCCTATGACAAGCAAGTTTCCATAGGGACAGCAGCAGGCTTCAGTAAGAGGGTGGGCTGGTGTTACTGCCTTAGCTGTTTCCTTGGCTTGGGGACTGACTGCATGAGGCTTTTTGAATTAAATAACAACATAAGCCAAATACTAAAATAAAAACGGCAAAATAACAGGACATGCAAGGAGGAAAGCAGTCCCCCTCTTCACTGAGACAAACTACACCTCTAAAATCATTTTCTCTCAAACTATGCATTCAAAGCCCGGGTTCTCCCTTACCCTTGCCTGTTCCACACAGCCTGAACTGGCTGCCTCACAGAGGAAATTAGAAGGGCTTCACTTTATTACTGTCAGCCGAGCGGGTGCCTGACAAGCAGCCACACCACCAAGGGAGCTAACACTCATAAGATGCCAAGTGCCACACAGAGTTTTGTGGCATCACACTTGCAGGTCTGTGATAGGGGTCCTTTCCCTATCCCCAGCTTCAGAAACAAACACTACAAATACCATTGGTAATACTGGGACACATGGGGGACTTTGCACTAAGGAAGGCCACAGTCACAGGCAACCAGGTAAGACAGGGAGCAGAGGGTCATTCTGTGGTCTATGAAAACAAAATCATCACATTCTGTAACATTTTAAAAGGGGCAGATAGGATGCCGTGAGATTCTGGTAAGGAATTGCAGGGTCTTTGAAAGTAAGAGAGGGAGAGCAGAAAGGAATAAACAAAAAATAAAGTGGGGAAAAAAGCCTGTAGTACAAGCAGTTGTAAAGCAGTGGAGGAGGAGGAAAAATGGAGCGTGAGAAGAGGAGGGAAAAATGTAATTATGAACTTGTGAAAAACCCCAAGCTCATGTATAACATCACAGGCCTCGATAATGTATGGGTTTATTAGATTTACAGCTCTGCACAATAGTCTTCCTGAGAAAATACATTGCCAGCATTTCTAACATTAATAAATCCATGTAAGAGAAAGTTGTCCACTTCATAAACTCACCATTTTCACGTGTGGATTCTTGTAGCTCTGTATTAACAAAGGTACAGAACTGAGACTCTAAAAAACATGCTTTTAAGCAATCCCTTACAGGTTAAGGAGGTCTGGCAATACACTGTAACTGTCTTTGTCTGTAGGAAGCACTACTTTTCCCTTCCAGATATTTGTAATCAGATATACTAGCAAGAACAAACCAGAAAACTCACTCACACCCTTTCACATCAGTCCTTGACTTCTGACACTAACACTATTAATTTGTCACCTCTCACTAGTACTTGTTGTTACTCAAATATGCAAGAGAAGCCAAGTACTTGTAATCCATGCTTGTGGTCCAGGTCACAAAATGAGGCAGCCTTTCTTGATGGATTTATTGGCAAGGGAAAAGCTGGGCTTGCCCAGACAACTCTCTTCTTGAAGAGAGCATTTGAGAAACTCCACCAAAACGGGAAAGAAAAAATCCCAAGGGCAAAGGTGTAAGTGAAAAAATTTCCAAATATAAAAAAAGAAAAATGTTTCAGAGCTTATCACAAGCAAGTCTTCAGTCTTGCTATCAGATTGTGTTATACCATGGTAGTAATCCTGGCTTACTTACAGCACCTCTTAAACTAGTTTCAGATCGTATTTCTCTCAGTGTTATGCTTTGGGAATGTGTGATGACAGGAATGCAGCACTGTTGCTGCACATGTGCTGTAGTTCACCGATTCATTTTTCTGTGTGCTGCCTTATGCACTGTGGTATTTATTTTAACTTGCATGACTTTTAAGAAAAACCTATCTGTGTTATGAGAATAAAGCCTCCCCTGTTTTGGTTCTTTTTTTTTCATGCCAGACCTTCTGATTGCATTTGTGCTTTCTCTGCACAGAAGAAAATTGATGCAGGTTTTTCAGTCTGGATACTCAAATCTCCCTTAAAAACCAGTGTACAGGCAGGAACACTTGTAGGATACAGCTTTTGTTTTGATGCATGCTTTTCCTCTCCTATTTTCACTGACTCAAAGCTAGTGAGTTAAAATGGGTGGAAGCTGAGCTTGTAACTCCTCAGTGTACAAAACTAACAAGAGAGGGAGACAAGCCCTGAATCCCACAAAAATTTCCTCTCACATATAACAGAATTCTAAAACTTGGAGAAGTGGACGTACAGCAATTCAAATCTCAACTCAATTCATTCACTGGCTGTTCTTCCAAAGGATATAGTAGCAACAGATATGCCAAAAATGTTGGCCTCAACTTTCTTGTTTTCCACTGGTGTCACATATCATTAGTACCCTGGTATTTAAGTAACGTAGTGATATATGGGGGCCAGCTGTACTGTAAGTTAGAATAACAGCCTAACCTTCTGCTTTGGGAGTTGAAACAATGGAGAGCAAGAAGTGAACAGCCAGTGCAGATCCCACCAGCAGTAAAAGCCATCATAGATTATCTTCCTAGAGATTAATTCCTACATCTCCGTGTCTATCTATTCCCATTCCTCCGCAGAGCCTACGTTGCAAACATGGCACCAAGCACATGCAGGCCTTGGGCTCTTGCGAAACTTCTGGGTGCTACATCAACACAGACAAGGAGATTCTGTGTGTCAGGTAGGTACTTTAAAAAAAAAATCCATTAAGAAAAGAAGGCCCTTGGCAATAAAAAGTGGACAGTGTTTTGCATCTTGCATGGCTTGCATTGTTCTGCAAAGAGGACAATGAACATTTTCAATGGGCAGTCCTAAAAGCAGCATACCAAGGGAGCTAAATCCCAGCAGCTGCTATAACACCACAGAACATTTGCTGAATAACCCAGTACTAAGGGCCCTCTCAAAATTCTTGCTTATACAGCTGTGCAGTATAATGAGTATATTTTATAGTTCTATATATAGAGTATGTACAAGAGGCAGAGATCTTTAAAACCTTGGAAAAATTGGGAGGCCTGAAAATAGGCTACTCCACCCTTTGTAAACAACCTCGTGTCATGCAGTTACTTCCATATGTGCATGAAGCTCTGCCTAAATTAAACAGGCTTTCAAAATAGCGGTTTAGTACTAAAAATCTACGGTTTCTACCCATAAGTTTGAAAAAAAGGCAAGGAAGAGAGAAAACTAAAAATGAAAAAGCACCAATTCCTCACCTCACAGCAAAGAAGTAATACGATCACTTTGTGGATATTTTATTATAGTCTCAGATTCAGAGGCTGTCTCATTGACACATATATTTGGGCATGAAAAAACTCTAGAGAGGAATCATAAGCACAGACAGAAATTAGATGACTCTACACATGCCTGACTCAAAGGCTTCTGGGAAATCAATGCAGAATCATCAGTCTGCTTGTTCTCTGGACTAGACTGCAATGCTGCAGAGTCAGTTTGTTCCTGTGAAGGTGGCACTCTTTAGTCATTGGTTTTCAGTGGGACCCTGGAGCTTGTCCCTTCTCTTCTGATTCAGCAGTATTACCCATCAGAAGGAAAATTCCACTTCTGAGGCACCGCCCCTGACTGCCCCTGGTTACCACAGCATGTTGCCATCCTCCACTTGGCTTTTGAAGCTCTGATATTACCCACCTGTGTGCAACCAGAGACAATTTCCCATTGCTCTGTTCAGATGAAGGTTTATGCAGGCACCACTTGCACTTGCCTCTCTGCAGAATCTGTTCTTAGCATTTCTCCTGAATGCAGAGATTTTTGTACTCTAGTAGAGGAACAAGAAAAAAACATTTTATAGCTCTGGGTCTCAAACTTCTCCCACCACTTTATAAGAAAGGTAAATTCTTCCACAGAGGACTGGTGTAACAAAATAATTTTTGTCTTACTAAGTGACACCCTACATAACAGTAGCAATCTGCTAAAGAAAATGTATCAACCACGGGGAGCTCTGCTACTTTCTTTTTCTATATATCCTTCTATATTACTGTGCGGCTGTCAGTTGCGTTGTTTTTAATTAATTTGGTTTTAAACACAAAGAGGGGCTTAAATCTCGGAGAGCACTGTTGCCTCCCATATTTCTGGAGGTCAGTGCAAGACCTTTGACTCCTCTGTGGAGCTAAGCAGAAGGGAGAAGCATCCAAAGCCTGACCTTAGCAAAATATTTCTAACACAACACTGAAGTGTCACACCGGATATAGGAAGAAACTCTGGTGTGAATTTTTCAACCTATAACTCTCTGACCAGAGTCAAGGATAAGAACAAGTGAAACATGCAGATGTTATGAAGAAAAAAATTCCCTTATTACAAAGGAATATCATTATGATAATCAAAATAAAATTGTGAAATTAGGAGAAGTAAATTAATATAAAATTAGAAAATTTAAGAAGAAAATTCCTTTCTAATTCTGAAAAGTGTACTCCTCACTTCCACCACAAAACCATACTTACATCCTTTAAAGCATGGGAATGGCAGTGGCATAGGATAAGATTTCTTTCAAAATGCTTTATGTATTACAATGAACTTTGGTAAGGTACACAGAACCATTGACATTTAATATTTCCAGAAACCTAAAAATATCTTTCTCAAAAGAAACAAGCATCTTAAGTGAGACCATTTTCATGAAAGTAAAATTTCCTAGCATTAGAATTCTATTTGAAAGGATCATACACAAAATTAAGAGCTAGAAACTCTTTAGTCTTCATTAAAACTGATCACTATTGAGCTGTACTCAATACCTACCCAACCCAACTGTGGTAAATCTTATTAGTTATGGTGCTCATCTCAGAAACTTTAGCAAGGAGTCACCATGTTCCCTATACATAAAAATTCCAAATGCTTTGTACCACTAGCTATTCCAGGAATCAACAAATACTCAGGACAAACGTTTAATGGATTATAATATAAAGTAAAAAAACTTCACATGCAAGTGCTCAGCAACTTGCCTTTGATCTTTTTTTAATGGGGGAAATGTTTAGTAACCTTTCCATCTCTCAGACAGTGTAAAGTAGATCAGGCAATCTGCCTTCACAACTGGCAGGTTTCAGATTTGCCAGAGCATGATGCTAGTGTCAAATTGTTTTTGTCTTCCTTCCTCGCTAAAGATGGATCTTAGTATAATCCCAGCTGATGGAACCAAGACAAAATAAACACAGACATCAGGACTGAAACAATGATAGACTATCTGAAAAGGTATTTAAGTGCCCACAGTTGTCCAAGGAGTAAAAAGTTATAAAAACAAGTACTTCTTTTTATTGCCCATATCCCCATGTCATTGCTGAGGTACTTAAAAAAACCACAAACCCTATGGATTTCTACCCACCACATAGTAATTACTAAAATAACAAAGAATTGGAAAAAAGTATTTCCAAAGCCTGATGCTATTACTGAACTGCCAGTGAAAAAATTCTCACTAACACCCCTTAAGTCTATCCTCCTGCACTCCCTAATCTGAACACAAAAGGTTGGGTTTAAACACCCACCCCCCACCCTGAGATTAAAAGCGCCTGCAGTTTTCAGCTTCAGGCCAGCACTGACAATACTTTAAATCCTTGGCTACTGGCTTCGTGAAGACACAGCCTACAGAGAGTCCCCCAAAGTTCTTTGAAATGTTAAATACAAAGCAGGAGGAGGTCATAAAGGAAATATTCTTTACAAAAGGAATGGATATCATATGCAGGCTTTTAAAATACATTTCTCAGCTGCTTTGCTTCCAGCCACCATTTTCTCAATCCTGCATTGCGTGAAGCTTTTGAAATAAAATTCAGGAATTAAATAAATCACAAAAATTAGTGTTGTAAACAGCTGCCAATATATGCATTTGTTACCTTTTAGCTCTCATAAATCTCTCCTATATATATTGTATCCTACTTCTTCTCTGGAAAAACTAATTATTTACCTAATAAATGGTCCTACAGCAATCACCAAAAGCCCAGCTACATAGAAGTAACATATAGGTTTTATTGCATCATCTTCTGTAGCATCTGCCCAATTACTGCAATAGAAGCGAGTGTGGTTCCCTGCTGCCCTAGAAATCCAGCTATCTTTCTGCCAAGAGCATTCTAGTGCACACAAAAGGAACAGGGATTGAGAAACCTGATTTATCCCCTCTTATCCCATAAACTAACAAGCTTTTTTTCCACTGCAGCTTTTCTCAACAAACACAGGTAATTACGCAGGATGGGATTTTCAAGGTAGGTAAAAGAAAAAAAAAAGCAGTCAGTTTAGCATAGCAGCTTTGCCAAGTACTGTCACCTTAAAATCTGAGAGACTTGCTTGCAGGGTGGGGGAGCAGGCAAACACAACGGTGCCCTGCCAGTGACATAGGGCCCAGCTGTAAGCAATGAGCTTTGTGGTTCAAAACTGTTGGTAGGCGAGTACATTTTCCTGTCCACTTCCAATTCCCTGGAGATAAACAGGATGGTAGGAGCCTTATTCTGTCCCCTGTCTCACCCTGAACAATCAATGTCTCTCCTTTCTCATTTGGGTATCATAAACTTAATGAAAAAATTCGTTTTACATTCATTTTAAAGAACTTGTGTTTGGTTTTCTTGTCTCATAAGGTCTCATAGGCCTTATCCATACTTGCTTCTGACAAGATATTCCACTAGACATCCACAAAAACATCCCTGTCCAAATTTACAGATTGTGTACTTGAGGAGAAAAGTAACTGGTTGTCATAGTGACGTTCACAGTCTGAGGAGCCTTTGGACTTCAGTGTCATGAAAGGTACCAGGAGTTTAAAACCTCCAACTAGATGAAGTGGTTAATGGAAGCAAGTATTCCAGCCAGCAGCAAATGCATGCTTAAATCACTGGTGATCCTGAAGAACCAGGCTGATGCACTTTGAAATTATTTAAGGTGTTTAATGTTGGGTTATTTGCAAATTAGTGTAGCCCAGCTGTGAAACTGCCACATGCTTGTCACACATGCATGTCTGACAAGCTGCTGTCCTCTGCTTCTAGACATCAGTATAATATTTGGGTACCTTCACAGGAGGGAAAGCCTGTTCACTGAAATGTTCCACCTACAAAAAAAGACTGAAAGGTTATAGCAAGCTCAGGAATATCACGTGCTTTTGGCAAGGTGAGAGAGAGGAGGATAAAAGACAGAGGAGGGTGAGCAGAATTATTGTTCACTGATGATTGAACAAGCACAGAAATTATGATTACAGATCACAGACAGCTTTTATAACATGCCAAACTAGCACACAGAGAAGCATGCCTCAGTAATTCAGTCATACAGGCAGTACTGGCTCTCCAGTTTGAAAGAAGATGTGGGTCTTCTGAAACAGAGGCTCATCCCTGACTCCCTGCTTTCGGCCAGTAAAGCAGCACAAAGCCTTTGAAGTATCTGGAGAACAGGCACTGCTGGATACAGCCCTGGCAGCCAAAAATGCTCCTTGCATTCAATCCTCACTCTTCATGGCAGGAATCCACTCAAGATACTTCGTGATCTCTGCCTGTCTGTTGGACTTCTTACCCCTATAAAACAACTAAGAACAAACTCCAGGCAGCCGTAACCTGAACCTAGGCTTTGGCAAAGCATACAGCTAAAAAAGCATCCCTAAAGAAACCCTAGTAGGAAGGTGATTTATTGTTGAAGGAGATCAGGTCCATAGAACTTCCTAGGAATGAGAAGCATCGATTCAACAGACACAGTTCAGTCTTGCCTTGACTCACGCTGTGTGTAGTATCAACTACCATCAGTCAGCCTGGTTTATCCAAGAGAAAAAAGACAGTATTTCAGTATGAAATGAAAATCCTAGTTCTCTATGTGCTCTACTAAAGTAACCAACCATGCGTTACTTGCAAAAGAATGTTGATGACTCAATAGTAATTGGGTTTTTTTAAAATCACATATTTCTGATAACTCTTGTCCATTTTAATGAGAACTATACCACTAACATTATGAAAGTAAGATTTTTTTCATAAGTGTATGCTATCAACAACTCATTTAAATATTTAGTTCTACTTCTTCTTTCTGTGTTACCAGTCAGAAGAGTTTTCAACACATTTTATTTTGTCCCTATGTAAAGGGAAAAAAACCCTAAACCAAACAGGAACACTGATCTCTGAACATATGACTACAGTAACACAGATTTCTCTTTTTAGCAAACTTTGCTGTTGAGCAGGCCATTTCAAAAGCAGCAAGATCTTGGTTCAGAGGATGTCTGAACATAGTCCTCTTTACCACTTCAGAAAACTGCATTCTCCCTGATTGCTACACCTTGAAAACCAGTGCAAAGCTTGGTGATTTCAGAACCAATAGATTTCAGTCCAAGAAAAGATGGCTAGAAACACAAATTTCACCATATCCAGCTTCTAATAACAGTATTCCACCACTCTGGAACAATTATGTAAGAAATTGAAACCTTAACTCATGTGATAATGTTTAAGAGACCTAAGCATACCAACTGTGAGTAAATTCAGTGGTCAAAATCAAAAACAAATTCAGAAAACATTCTGTCTTTGCCTTATTGAAGAAAAAAAGATGGCACTATGCACCTTTAATGGCAAGAAGTGCCCAATCCCTTTCCAAAGCAGAGGCATAGCTTTAGAGTCAGTTATAGAGATGTATACGGCAGTGTAAATTACAACAAGAACTACAAGCAGGAACACCTCCTAAATGGTGGAGGCAAGTTATCAGGTACTTGATGCTCCTATTATTTATGTTTACCCAAGTTTCAAGCTATTCCTGCACAAGGTAGGGTTTCACATTTACTGAAAAGGGGGATTACTCATTCTGGATGAAAATGAAATAACCCCGGTAACGAAATAGTTATTCAGACAAACTGGATAAATCACTTTCATAATTTGTGTATAAAGTTCATGTTTTGCTTGGAATTTTTGAAGACAGTTTTTTTCTGGATATCATGATTTTCACAGTCAGAAACAAAACATAGACATTCATCATTCCCAAGGATATCTGCAACAAACTAATTATGTGAAGATGGCAAGCTGAAGCTCCTTCCTTTGGATACATTTTTGTATCCAAAGAGCAAGCAACAAAAACAAAGTCACAGAGAGAAACAGATGGCCAATGAGTTATCACTCTTGGTCTGATGACTTATGTGGGCTCAACTTGTTTATTTACTCATATATTTGCAAAAAAGTAACTTTCCTTATGT
Organism: Machaerirhynchus nigripectus; assembly: GCA_013397975.1. Lineage (NCBI taxonomy): Eukaryota > Metazoa > Chordata > Aves > Passeriformes > Dicruridae > Machaerirhynchus > Machaerirhynchus nigripectus. The sequence continues at coordinate 922,314 of VZRQ01010305.1, forward strand.
TAGCAGCAACGATAGTATATATTATGTATATATTATATACACAGTACATACTCCTACCTACACACAACACAAGGGCATCAGGTATTTACCCTCTAATGATGGGCTCTCCTGCAATGATAAACGTCACACTTGACCCTTCCCAGGGCCAGGGAGTTAAAAGACTGATATGTCTAACACCACAGCTCAAGAAAGGGTTAAAAGAGGATCAGTGTTACAGCTGCCCTGCTCACCGGCTTGGAGACAGGACAGAAGTGCTCAGGTCCTTGGGGGCAGGGAAGTGAGTCTGTAATTACTGGCTACACCCTTTACACCATCCAGTCTGTAATTACTGGCTATATCCTTTACACTATTCGGGAACTGCTACCTCTCTCTGTTCACTACTCCCTGTTGATGCAACCCCCATGCTCACCCTGCATGATGCATGACAAAAGCACTGTCATATGGTCCAGAAGCAACAGGCACCATTTGTGTGTCAGTGAGTCCTGTCAAATGAACCATTCTTGAAAATACAGATTCTTCTTAGATCATCTCACCCCCTCTTTAGGACTGATCTCATTATCTTCACTTTAATTGTTCTCATTATCTTCTGGGCATAGAAAAATAATGCAGCCTTTCTAAGGACATTAAATCCAATTATGTAAAAACACAGTGATGGGAAAAGAATTAAAATATTTTAGCTAACAAATTAACTGCTGAAAATCAGGAAGGGTCAGTATGTGACCATTTAACCCCCCTGAAAATCACCAGAAAGTATTTTCTAGCTGCAATTACAGTAATGCTACTGCCCTCAGCTATGGTTAACCAGCAGCCTTACAATCGTGAAGGCTACTGATAACCACCACCTAGCCTGCAAAGAGCAGGCAATGGACAAAGAGCTTCGGCATTATTTTCCCACTAGCAAAAGTTTCACTGTGTTCTTGTACTACAGCTAAAGTGAGTAAAGGATTCAAAGTAGTCAGTGTCATTTTATATTCTGGAAGAGTCCTGAAAGTAGAGAAAGACATTTTTCACTAGATTCTTCAAACTGCCAGGATGTAAATGTGATGCAGAATGTGTTTATAGTCACCCTCACAGATCAGTATGTGCTGACAAGATTGGTGCAGGATGGTTGCATTGATCAGCTGGTTAAGGATCAGATTCTCTCCATAAGTGTATTACCATGGGGATGGACAGGGCAGTGCCTTTGAATAAACTACTGAGCTCCAAACAACTCCTGTAACAATACCCCTGCAGTCCTGAGGACTTGAGTGGGACCACAGGTACAGCAGATCCCACAGCAGCAGTCTGGAGACTGAAACCCGAAAGAAGGAATCAGGTACAGTGAAAGAAAGCTGAACTCCAAGCAGGATGTTCCCATCTGACCCATCAACATCTGTGCAGGACAGCCCGGTGCTGTATCTGGTGCAGCATCTGAGCCTTTGTGGCAGTGCAGAGAAGTCTACTCCCATCATTCCACCCACTCCGTGGTGTAGGAAGTGCTACACAGACAGACTCATGAACACCATCTGCTTAAACTGTGGCATTTGACTCCCTTCCTCCAGCATGTAATAGTCTGAGATGGTCTAAGTGCATTAATACAATCCTACATTTTACATGTTTATATGTCATGAATCAAAAAACAAAGTCAAAATATGCTTTTCATCTCCCTCAACACTGTTTTTAGTTTTCTAACTGGATTTGCTTGCAGTGTTTCTTAAAAGAAAAAAAAAAGAAACTCTGGGGGAGTATGAAACTCCTATTTCAATAAAAATTAACAGGCATAAATACATGCAATACTTACATCTGCACAGGAATGTAAAGTCTACAGAGGAAATAACTTTTTTTTTTCCCCAGGTACATTTATTCATTTTACTACAAATAAAGAACACTAAATTTCACACCTTAATGGAAATACAACAAACCTCAATCCAGACCAGGAAAAAATTTTTTTTCCTAAATATGTGAAATGACTAACCATTGTTTTCCTATTCACATCTGCACTTTAAAGTGAAAAGAAAAAAAAATAATTTCCAAGTACTTGAGTTGTGATGTCACTGGGGTTTATTAACCACACACAACTGTAAGGTCTATTAATTATAGAACAGATACGTATTACTTACAGCATTTCTGTAGCTTGGAATGCAAGCAACTGAAATAGCCTCCCAATGCTCTTGGAGATATGACAGCTAGTTAGACAGAGGCACACAACATAGCACACTCTCTTTTTAAAAGCTGTTCAGTGATTTGTGTCATCTTTCACAGTGAAAAAGATGATATTTTTAAATTTATTTTTCACAGAAGTCCTAAGTCCCAGAGCTGCAAAAGTGACCCCTTGGCTCTCACTAGGCTTCAGCATTCCAGGGGAAAAAACATGGAGAAAATCCGTGCCCAGCAGACTCCAACTGAGAGTCCTAAAGGGGAACACCCCAGCACACTGCTTGCTCTCCAGAGTGTCCCAGGGAACTCACCCAGCACCACACTGGGAGCAGAGTTATAAAAAGTCCTCACATCTTCTAGTGCCAACCCTACATCTCAACAAGAGATCAAAACCATGTTCTTCATGCATATATTATCTGTGGGCTCTATATCAGCTTTCCCTAAACTGACAAGCACAGATAGAAGGACAAGGTAGCTTTTGACACACACAGATACAAATGATCACAATCTTTCATTTATCTTTAATGCTAAAGTATCTGTACAATGCCCAGGCTCAACCTGCCGTCAGCTTACATCTGAAAACTGGTTCTGCCCCACCTGAGCCCGGTTCCCAGTGGGTATGCTTGCGTGTCTCTAGACCATCCCAGCAGGCCCGCCCCGGGCTCTTTCTGCTCGGGGCTAGAAAGAACGAGAAAGCAGAAGAATATGAGATACTGTTGCTTATCTGAAATTGTATATGCAAATAAGCAATAGGGCCAACTCCAAGCAAAGGGATTGTTTCTGATTCTGGTAAGACACAGAAGTTGCCAAACTAAGAAAAATACAAAACTGGTACATGAAACACAAAAGGATGACACAGCTTGACACTGAGTATTTGCATATGGACAGGACTGGCTTGTTTGGGATGATTAAAGCAATGCAGAACAAACCTCAGGTACGCACTTCTGAGCGCCCTCCAAGCCCAAGCAGGCCAGCCGGCCACGGGAAAACCCAGCCAAGAGAAAAGATGTTCCTCCAGAGCCTGACAAAAATATGGCACACACCACCCATCAGCCCCTAGGCGCCTGCTTGCTCTGAGCATCCACAGCATCATGGTACCCCCCCGGCATTTCCACACCCTGCTCTGCACCGGCACTTCCTGGCAGAGGGGGGAAGCGCAGCCCTGCTCGGGGAACACCCCGCTAACCGGCTGGCTCCCCTGCTCCTCCTGTGCAAAGCCCTGCAGGGGCCGCAGCTGCGGTGAGACGGGCTCGCCCTCAGGAAGAGCCGGCAGTGCAGGGCTGGGATCACACCGAGACAGAGCGAAAGGCTCCCTTCAAAGGTGCCGGGCCGTGTCTTTGGTACCGGCACTGCTCTGCTGGACAGCGGTGCAGCGTGTGGGACGTGCAGCTGTAACTCCCTGCCAGCACTGGCTGCCTTTCTGCTGGAAGACGACACTGGACTTACTACTGTGGCCACAGGACTTGTGCAATGAACGCACATTAATTTAGTCCAGAATTCTATGTTTTGGTCATTTGAATAGCAGATGGCATTTGTAACCAGCTCAAATACCATGATTGTCAGGATAAGACATTCAAGAAAGCAGCTATTCACCTTACTAATCTAACATTCTGCAGACTGGAGATCTATTAGTGAATCAACTGAATATAGGAGATCAGGGGTGAAACATAAATAGTGCAATTATTCAGTCCAGACCATTTTAGGAAGCTCTTCAACAACAAAAAAGTACAAGCAGGTAGCATTTGAAAGCATTTAGAGAAACATTCTTTAGTGAGGCTTGAAAGCCATCTGAAATAAATACAGCAGAAATCTTCCAGAGGTGGGGTTTATAAATACGATTTATAGTCTGATAGCTATGCAATGAATGTAGTCTGTCATGCATCTGAAATTGCTTTACATTTGTGATTCATTTGCACAAGAACTGCTTTCAACAGCCTGATTTTTTAAAAAAATTTGAATTATAAGTCCATTAAAATATGAGAAACACCCCAACAATCCCCAATACAATCTAGTCCAATATTTCGTCTCCTAAAGAGGCCATCAGTATACAGCCAGGGAAGAATAAGGTGACACTAACACCTTCTCATAAGAATCTCTGTCTCCCTCCATTTTCAGCTTGAAGGATTGGCTTTGCCTCCTCTGGTTCCTCTGTTAAGTAGTCTCTGCGAGGCCTCCCTGCCAACGTCTTTCCCAGTCTTTCTATCAGCCTATGTAAACTTTTTGCATTCACAGCATCATCTGAAGTCCTGCAAATCCTCCCTCTGGCATCACAAATCACATCCTTTTCCTTTTAAATCTATCTCCCTCCAGTTTTATTTCCCCTCAAATTATTTTAACTGAAGAAGCAGTTCACCTCCTCATCTCTTACCACCAAGAATTCTTTCATTCCTGACATGTTGTTTTGTAAATGCAATGAACTATTGCCTTATTTTAATTGAATTTTTAACCAGGCAAGTTGAATGTACTCATCATCATGTAGTGATATAAACTACTTTTTAGTGTAGGGCTATGAAACTTGTAATGAACCATCACACACACTTTTTATATCATACAGCTTCCAGAAAAGTTTAGATTATTTTGATATTGAGAAAAGTGGTTATGTCATTGTGCAAAATATCACTGCTGTTGAAATCATCAAAACACTTCTGCCTCCAGCCTTGCAGTGGTTGGCAAATTCTTCAGACTTTAGCCCTGATTTTCTAGGAGTTCACCTGCATCATCATTGTAGGATGAGAGATCTGTCTAGGTCTTCCCCAGTTTCACCATGATTGTGCCTGGAAACTTAGGAGGAATCATAATGACAGCGATGACTGCAGATCCACTCAGAAAATGGGTTGATATAACATTTGATTTTTTTTTTTTTTAAACGTAAAACTACTGACAGACTGCCCTTGGATGGGCTGTCTCTCTAAATTTCATGAAGACAAAATGGAATGAACGTGACAAAGGCACACAAAAAAGGTAGTAGTCAGTAACTGAGACACGTGAGAAGTATTCTTAAGGCAGCAATCTGGGTAATGAAGAAAAAAAAATGCAGAGTTTTCCTGTACTTTAAAAGCTGAGCACCACTTAGTGCCCTCTGCTGCATACAGAGGTAATAGGCAAAGCACCACTGAACAATGACATCATCTGATACTAAACAACACGATATGTTGCATCTATGACAAATATTTATCTCCTTAATTACCCTTGTTTTCTAAAAATACTAATAAATTATGCAAATGTCTTCAGTACCAGCTTAGAGCAGGTGTTTTTTACATTCTCTCTTCCCATGTAGTATCCTGTGTTCTGCCTGCAAGCAAGCTGTCACCTCGTCTCCCACATCTTATGTAGTGGGAAATTCATGCTGAGTGATTCGAGATGCTGGGTGGGGAGAGCGTACGGCACCCTCAGCATGAGATTTAATCATGAGACGCTCATGACAGCTAAACAGCTCAGTGGGACGTGGTCTACTCACCGCCCCTGCCACTCCTACTAAACTCAGGGGAGTGGGAAGTGCCCATCTCTCCCTACTTTCAGCTAAAAGAAACAAAACAAAGACAAACAAACATAAGGGAAGGTCAAACCTTCAATGCAATTTCCAACTTCCAAATAAATGTGCATTAAGAGTCTATAAAAGGTCCTTCATGCACAACATGAAAGAGGTAAATGCAGACTGGAGAAACTGTGACCCTGAAGAGGATTAATTGATTGTCAGACAGAACCGAGGAGGTCTCCTAATGTGGAATACAAATATTTAATCTGATTCTGAAATCTTATCTCCTGCCTTTAAGAAGATTAATGGAAATTCGTTTGCAGCAGACTATTATTTCTGATCCATTCCACGAATGAAGAATATTTTCCAGAAGCAAAGTTTGTACATTTTAAATAGTTTATCAGCATTCTACTCAAAATCAAATTCAACAAAGTTGATAATGATTAAAACTTCTTTAAGGAAGTTAGTTCATAAAAAAATGTCATTTGCATGCATTCACACTGCATTAAACAGGCATGTCACACACATGCACAGACATGAAAACATAAGACATGAAAACATAAGGTGTCTAATTTTGCATGAGACATGAAGTATTCAAGGTCTCCACACTGTACTTGAACCGAAACTGGCATGAAGATGTTATAGCAGTAAAGTTGTTCTAAAAAACCTTTCTCCGAATTGATAATCCCTCTTCTAGCCTGGTTAAGGGAGATACTCCATAGGAGGAGGAAGAATTAACTCATACATCCTTTTTTCTATCTTACACAGACCGAATACAGGCAGACAGTTAATATCATTGCTGTGCTTGGTTCTGCCCGAGGAATCTATGTAACTGGCCAAGTTTGAGGCTTCTCCTTCATTTTTCCTTTTAATAAAGTGACAAGAAAAAGGAAGTACAGCCAGCTGGCGTCCTTTGTCCAGCTTCCTTCCCCCAGGAGGAAAGCAAGGGAGCTGTCCTTCCCATTTCTCTCATTGCTGCCCATAAGCTAAGCTGGCATTGTGCCAGATAGTCCAGTCCTAAGCTTTTGGTATGTTTTTTCCTTGAAATCCAGGGGCTCCAGTAGGGTCTGTCTGAAGCAAGAAGAGCATGGAAGGCACTACAGTGGAGGAAGGGAAAGATCACTGCCATCACTCCTGCCTCCTACAAGTTCCCCTGATGATCCAGAGTGAGACAAGATGCTTGGGGCTCTGCTCCATGGTCACAAGCCACTCCATCTGGCTCGGCCTGCAGCCCTGCTGAATGCACAGCATCTCTGCTGGGTGACAGGAGTAGAGCGATGGTGATGCCAAATATCTATTTAAATCAGGGCTGAGAAGCAACACACATCAGGCAACCCTCAAGAATTTGGCAGGTCTGTTTTAGATCTGTGTTGGCTGGATGAATTCAGCCTGTTCCTGTGTAAAACAAGCTAACCTGCATTTCATTGCTAAGTAAGGCTTTACCTGGGAGTGGTCAGCACAATGAAACCCACCCAGCAGCATATAAACCAACACTCCTGCTTTTTTCTCAACAGTCAATTCATAATGAAGCTACCAGGCATCAGCTGAACTTTACACTATTAACCCCAGGGCTTTTACTTGAGATGCCAAATAATTCAAGTAACTTTACATTTGTCGTAGGCAAGGTGTATGCATGCAGTTGCAGCACCTCACATGACTCAGTTTGAGCCTTTAATCTAGACAGGACCTTGATCCAAGGGCAACTCAAATCAGTCCTCAAGTAGAACACTGCGTGGGCTTCTGCTTGCTACCTGAGAAGGTAACATAATGCACCACTTGTACACACGAATTCCTGCATCTTGCCTGTAGTCAAGGAAACATTTTAATTATACTTTCATTTCCAAAAAGTCCAAGGGACATTGTTCTTCTAAAGCCTCTTGTTAATTCTTTATATCATCTAGAGCAGAAATAGCTCTCTTTCACACAGAACAATACGGGGTCACGAAGACATGGGCACATTGCCTCCTGAGCCCATGGGAACTCCCCCACCGGAACCATCCTCTTCAGCAGGGTTTAATGAGTACTTCACAACCATTATTTTTGCACATAATAACCACAGTCACAAAGCAAGTCTCTCCTACAGCAAAAAAAAAAAAAAAGCATTTAATAAGGATCCTTGCATAATTTCAGGTAAAACATGTTAGTTTCCAGTTCTCCCTGTACCTTCTCACGAAAACATCCAGTCGGTGAGAAGATGTGTGAACCCCTGAGGTGATGCAATAATGCCACAAGCCCATTGCCACAGGACAGCCTTCCTAGTACAACAGCCCAGACTCAAGTGTCCCTCACTTGAATCCCCAGGTATTTTCCCTCATATACCTGTGTAGCTAGTATGAAGCAGAAGTCCTGGGGAAAAACATAGTATGTGATCATGTATTTTGTCATGCTTTCAGCTGTAAAATGGCAACAGTAACATATCCTTCCCTAAAGGGCTTCGGTGATCACAGAGACAGAAAATTCATATACATTCTGGTACAGAGATAGCAAAGTCCATATATATACACCACAAAAGAGGTTTTGTCTGTCAGAAACCACAGGGAGGAGAGAATCAAAATTTTAGGTTGTACCAGAAGTTAAATACCTGTCATTTCTTAAGCTGAAAGCAGTTACCCTCAGAGATTTTAACTTTAGGTTTCAGCACATAAATTTCCAAGATATCTTAAGAAAAACAGAAAGACTCTTAATTACATGCACATCCTACACTACATGCATACAACCCTAAATATCTGCTTTGTTACACTGTGGAAAGTCATTATCCCAGAACATACCGCCCTGATGGGCCTCATGTTGCTTCTACCATTTCTGCCCCCAAGAGTGCTTTGTGCCAAGTTTACAGACTTTAAAAGTTATTCTTTCTTCTTTCCTGATCTTAACCCAAAGCACTAATTTTCTGTGCAATATACTCAGTAATATATATCCAGAATAGCTGCTGGCACCAGCAACTACTACATGACACTCACAAAAACTAAATAAACTAAATAAAAAAGTTTTTCACATTAGACAGATTATATTGGATGTTGCCTATGGAACTTGATCCTGAACTTCAGCACACGTGTTCTCATCTTGAGCAACATGAGCTGATAGGGAAAGGCTGTGGTTACTTTGTGAGGAAGCAGGAACAAGAGAGAGCTGCATCCCCAGCAGTAAAAGCCTGGAGGGTGCTCCTGGGCAGCTCCCAGCTGGAACTGCCTGCTTTATCAACTGGTGCCCTTCAGCAAAGTACCCGAGGTATACACTGGGTGCTGGGAAGTTCTCCTTAGTCTTGCAATTTCTTAGGCAATGACAGAACCTTTCTGCCTGCTGCTACTTTAAAAGCTGTGTGGTCAGACAGAGTACATATTTTCTGACACAACTAAAGTTTCTCAAGCAATGCAGGCCATGGTAAGAAAATTTTCATTTTCTAGCTCTCTCTTGGTAAAAGCAGAACTTCCCAAATCAAAGAAAAGATACTCCCTTAAGCCAAAGGCAAGTTATATGCTGCTGCAAACAAAACCGGTTTTAGAGTTCCTCTCTCTCACCTCCTGCTTCTCCTAAAAAAAGGAAAAGCCCCAAATGCTGCTAATGCAGTGCATTTGGTGGCCTAAATATGGGTGTTACCAGATTCCCCACTGACATAAAGAGGTCAGAATTCGAGAAGCTGAGAAAATGACTTAAGTTTCCACAAGAAAACTTGACCTGGAACAATTAACCTGAGAACAACACCAGAACAATGTCCCAGAAAGCTCATTTCCAAGACAAGTTTCTGCTGGGAAAAGTTCAGTACTTCGGGACTGCTGAGAGTAAGTTCTCACATTTACACCTGACAAAATGAATTCATTTGGACATGCAATACTCTTAGAACTCATGTGAAAAAACAACTGCCTTTTGCTACATCATTTCCTAACCTCCTTATAAAAATGCTAGGTGTAACATGCCACCATATCCAGTACTTTGGCATCTGCCTACAATATAAAGGAAAACTTTATTATGCAGTTTCAAAACCATTAAGCTCCTTTGAGAAAAGTCCTTGTTTTCCAGGATGCTTTTCACACTGACACCTAATTACCAAGGACCACTCCTGATCACGTTTACAAATTTTGATACACTTAAAAATGTTTCCTTCAACTGTAGTTAGTGTTTTTAACATATTCTTTTCCTCAGATGTGAGAAGTAAAATAAAATACCATGTTCTGTCCTTAAATAAAATTGCCTACACAGCTACTTTTTATCCATGAGTGCTTCTTCTCCCTCCCAGTTTTCTCTGCCAACCACCCCGCACAAACCACACTTAAATTATTTGATTGAGAGTTTTTATTAGCCATCTGCTGTGCAGATAAACACATGAAAAAATTACAAATCAAAGAAAGAGAGGCAGATAAATGGGCTTTCACTAACCTTTTGCCAGGATAGGGAAGCTGAAATGACCTGTGAAGGCCAAGCCAAAGGGAACTAAACCAGGCAGCAGATTTGCTCCAGTCGGCTGGTGAGCAAGTGAGCAAGCAGGGAGAGCTGGTGGCTTGGGAGGGAAGGAGGAGCACACCAGGGCAGATGAGTCATTAGCTACTAAATTAGAGAATAAGCAGCTTGGAATTGCAAATAACTGTATGCAGTCTGGGAAGTGGAGAGGAAGAGACACTCTCTGTCAAACTGCCCTGAACTGACAAACATCTGCATTTTTCACTCAGTAGGGCATCTGCCCCTGCCTCCTCTGCCAGCCTTCCCTGTGTGCCAGCAGGAGGCTTCTCCCCAGCAACTGCAGACCATGGATTTTCACCGGGAACGCCGGCTTGGCTAGCAGGAAAGCGCCGAGAGCTGGCATGTGTGCACACACCTGGGAAGGAGTGCTGGAGAGCCGCAATCGCTCCTGGGCACCGCTCATTCCTGCAAGCCTTCCACTGCGGGAGGTGCTCTCTGCACCAGTTATAAGTCTTTTATGGTCAAGATAGTTGCAATGTTGCCAAAACGCTGAGATTGCTGAAGCTGCTTTGATGGCCTAAGAAGGTCTGCAAAAGCCTGAAGCAAGGCAGACGTGATTAGTCTCCACCATAAAATTTTCAAATACTCTGGTGAGGAAAAGTCCACAAATAAAAAGCAAACCACAACCTCTGACCTACACCTTTGCTACCTAATTTTCTGTTAGAACATACCTCTGTTGACTGTAAAACCTAAAACTTATAATTATGAAGCTGAACACATTTTTATTATGGATGGATAGTTATGGGTGAAGTAACTTTTAAAAGCAAAATGACTAGAGACCTTTCACAACCAGAATCTCAGATGTAATTTGAAAAGCAAGAGGATTCAGATCTAAACCCAACAGTTTCAAACCTGATCAAGACTGTGCTGAAGCCACAACAACAAAGACCTTAATTTTCCAGTCAACACTCATAAAGGAGAAGAGACTGGGGGTTCTTCAGTGGGGTCAACAAACTCCTCATCGTACTCAAAACATTTCTGGTCTAATATAATCAAAATTTTGTGAGAATAATCAGATATTAATATATTATTACATATTAATTTATTTTATTTCTTGTTGTATTTTATTTAAAGGTGATATATATTTATTTTTTATAAAACCTTGCAGGATGTGCTCACAAGATTTCAACGTCATTGCAGCAGATTAATCAGGGTCTAACCCTCAGCCCACATGAAAATAACATCTCACATTCCCTCTGAGTAAAATCATTAGCTTTAAAGCACCCCATCCTATTTTGACTACCTTTGTGTTCACATTTCCACTCAAACAATAATTCTTAACCCCTCTTTTTAGCAGGCTGTTTCTGCTTTATTTTCTGTACTCATCAGTTACCTCACAAGGTATGACAAGGGAACAGGTCATAGCATCACTGTGCCTCACTACCCTCTCCAGCAGCATCCTCTGCCCTAAGTTGCACATGAGTCCTTGCTGAGTGGTTAGCATTAAGCTTTCATGTTAGTGACTAACCTAGACTTCTGAGAGTCTTTGGTGCCTTGCCCAGGTTTAGCAAATAATTATGCCTTTAGTGTTTCTGCTTTAGTTGTTACTAAGACTTGAGTTCTTTTCTCCCACTAGCAGAAATGCAAATACACATTAAAGTAAAATGCATCTTTTCCATTACGATTTCTAGTTTTGCAATCTTTCACCAGTTAGGTCCACATATTTCTGTTTCCTGGGCTCTTTGCAGCTGACATTTCTCTTTAGACATCTACAGCTCTATAGCACAGGAACACCAAATTTATTTCTATACCTCTCTCAGATCACTTTTTGATGACAGAAATGTTACAAACAGTCTGGCACACCTTCAGTCTGCAGCACATCTATTCTGTGAATATTAAGGGAGACTTTGCTTTCCAGTCCAGTCAAACCAACATATTCAAATGAGTAAAGGGAAGGAGAAAAAAAAAATAGAAAAAAAAGGGCATACTTCTATAACATAATTGCATACTTATAAATAGCACGCTTTCCATGTGTGTCAGATATCAAATAGCTTAATGACAACTGATAACTGGCTGATTTCTGCAATCTGCCATCAGCTGCTATTTTCAAGAGAACATGAGCTATTCCTAATACCGTAGTTCAACTCTACTTAGTTGTGTAGGAAGCTTACATTTTTCAACCAGATGGCAGGTATATACTATTTTAACCAAAATCCTGTTTTAAGAACAGCGGTTGACATAATGACAGTGCTTGACAAGCCAAGAGGCATTAAAAAGAAAAAAAGAAAGTAGATAACTACATAATACCATTTAATATTGGCCTTTAAAAATATAACATGCTTATGAACAGCAACAGATGGGGCAGACAATCAGGCTGCATGGCCTCATTTGCTGGGAAAAACAAGGTGTTTTGTTTAGTTTTTTAATTAAACTTCAGCTTTTATTTTCAAAATATACTTTGTAAAACTTGGATGTGATTTTCCTCATGCATGTATCAAGCCAAAAAGCCTCTTCTCCCTGAGTCAAGCAGGGACAAGAGCTGTTTGGCTGCATTATAGTGTGATTAATCCACGCAACTGCTTTAACACCCAACAGAGGGAAAAAGCCACCACTGGAATACAGGGTTTGATATGATACAAATAACTTGTTGTTAAATATCTCTATCATTAGCAAAATGTCTACTAATTAGGAAATAAATCATTTACACTGGCATTTCTACTGTAGCAGAAGACATTACCCTGTTCTTTTTCGCTGGCATCTCCTAAACAGCAACAGCAACAGTAGCTGTGAAATCCACTTTATATCTTGCAGAAGCAAAGTAATTCTGCATTTTTCAGAATTGCAGTAGCCTGAACACATTTTTTTTCCCCACCCCAGTAACAAACATCAGTTCCTTTTGGGATCTGACCCACTGCAGTCTCATTTTGCTGCCCTTAACGTAGGACATGGTTTCCCCCTCTGTACTTACATTATGTCTGGAATCCTCTCTTCAAGCAAATGGAGAATCAAGGGGCGAAGTGGAGTCTGGGCGACTGAGCAGCACACTAAAACACCCCAGGTGATCACTGTGGCTTCTCCTCTCTGCTGTGTCAGAGATTTCCCTTGTACTGAAAGCCCATTTCAGCGGGGAAGATCCGAGGTCCTACCAGTCAAACACACTGAGCCTTCAGATCCTTTAAAGCCCTACCAAAGCATTTAGCAGTAGATGTCTCTATATTTACTCTTGTCTTTTTTTGGATATATGCCTATGCAAGAAGGAAGCAAACTTTCTCTATATTTCACACCCATTCGCACTACATTTTTTTCAGGGTGTTGCTGAAAGAAAAAAAATTCCCAAGCTAGCCTAGCTCCAAATGGCTAACCACACAACCATTTATTTTCCTCTGGTTATCCTGACTGAGTTATTTTCCCACACATTCCTGATGTGGTGAATGACTTGTCTGAGCAAGTAAGACAATGCTTTAGGCAGCAGATTAGAAAATGCAAATGCACAGGGAGTCCAATAGGCACCTCCTGGGCTGCGTCCTGCCAGTGAGGCTTGGCTTTCTATCCCCAGCTGAAGCTGCAGGAGGTGCCCATCTCTCTGAAGGCTTACACTGGGGATCTCAGGCCCTGAGTGAGGTGCTGCAATGTCCCCATGTCCCAGCCCTGTGTCTGAATGTAAATAGGGAGAATTATTTCCGCCAGCAGCAGACACCAAGGCTCAGCCCTGCTATTAACCACAGTGGCAGCTACCAGGTTGCCAATCCAGGGTGGACCATTTCAGCCAGGACAGATGTATCGCTTACTGGGGAGAAAGGAGGACAGCCCAGGAGCACCACTATTCCTACTGCATCGCTTATATGTGGCTGTGGCAAAAAGGTCAAGGAAAACCAGGGATAGAAGGGGTTGGACTGGTTTTCGTCCCCTGGATTGGCAGGATGGCTTTGCTTGCCCCATACCTACTCCCAAAAGAGGACAAAGCAGGCCCTCATCCCTTGCACCCACCTCTTCATGGCATGGAGCACCATGTAGGAGAAATGTCCTAGGGTTGTGGGTCATTACTTACACTGCTTCCTAAACAAAGAGTCTCAGGAATATCATCTACAGGGAGAACAGTGCCACGAATTTAACTCTGACTGTTCTAAGTGCCACCTGGTAACAAACATCAAAATACCAAGAGTTTCCTGGAACAGGTCTCCCCGCAGGGATGCGCTATCCACATCCCTGGGGACTTTCCAGTCTGACCTGACTGGATCAAGCCTTGAACCACCTCGTCTGATCTCACAGCTGGCACTGCTCTGAGCAGGAGCTTCTGGAATCCTCTTCTATTTGACTGCACTCAAACCAGTGTGCTGCTGACCATTTACTTTCCAGCCAGTAAGTCCTCACAAGCTCAGCACCCTCACAAGGATTTTGGAGCAAATTAGCTACAAAAGGAGAGCAAGGTACCCTCCTCCAGCCAGGAAGGTCTCCAGACCAGGGTTCTCCTAATGACTAATAGCCCCCAGCTATTTAAGAAGAGCTTCTAACACATACACAGGATTGGGAGTCAAAATGTGCAAAAATAAACAACGTCTCAGTTGCAAAGAAGGATTTTCTAGATTTTTCTGTAAGCTTTTACTGCACAGTTTACTTTTTTTTTTGGTGCATTGATAGAAAGTCTATATGGAACTAGCAAGAATAAAGATATCACTTTTTTAGTATTTAGAATAACTGAAAATTTGTTTCACATTAAAATCTTTACTGGAATTGGGAGTGAATTTTACACATGGCAACAATGAAACAATGCTGAGAAGGAACACCCTGACACCTCTTTTCACAGGCTCTTCACTTGAAATTGCAATTATACTGATCTAAGTACAAAGACAATTCTGACATTAAAAAAAAAGTTGTAATAAAAGAAAACACTGTTTTCAGTTTTCAGGGAGATCTTGAATCCCAGGTATGCCTGAACCACGGAGCACACCCCGGCTGCTGGCAGGATGGGTCTGTCAGCTGCACCTCACCATCCTCCCCAGGTTACTGGCTCAGAGTGCTCAAGAGCACGGCTGAGACACCCAGGGTCACATCCCCGCCGCTCAGCAATGCTGAGTGGCATGGCAACTTCTCCTGGGCAGGAGCATGGTTAGAGGCAGTGGCAAGGCAGCAGAAAACCCTATTCCTGCTGCAAAGACATCCCAAGATCTTTGGGATCTCACAATGCCAATCAGTCTGGCTCCCTTCCATCTGACTCATGCCCGTCCCAACACAGCTGGCACATGGCTGTGCAGGAAGGGAAGCCACAGTTCTCCCCCGAGGGGAAGTTTGATTCATGCTAAAAGGTATTCCAGTCTCTGGATGTCAGGAGCAGTATCCACCTGTTCCCCCCAACATCAAAGTTTTTAGCTCATTCCCTGTGCACAACCCAACAGCCTCAGCAGTTTGGGCACACCACACCTGAGCAGAAGCGGTCCCATGAGAGGCAGAAGGGTTTATGGACTGAGTGATGTACTTCAGATATTCAGGGTGTCCAGATCCCATTTAAAGTTTCACAGCAGGAGAGGAAAGGGAAAAAGAGAAGAAGAAAAAAAACCAAATTAAAAAAACTACAAGAGACATGTTCACAGAAACCTGAAACACAGACAGGCAGTAGCCCTGTTATCATTGCTGCAGCTGGTACAAAGACAGCACGTTTTCACACTGCAGTCACATTTCCAGTTTCTTCGCAGACCTACCTGGAGGGACTGAATAATTTGCATCTCTCTTTTTCCCATATTATTTGCACATTCCACATATTATTTGCATTTATTGTGAAAGAGTGGCGAATAATAGTGCTTAGTGCAAGAAATAAATACATTTAAAAAACAAATCAGTCAGTGCTGCCAGTCATACAGATGCAAAAGTTGACAAAATACAGCCTTTCATTATTTTTTCATTCCAACCAATGCACAAAATACGTGAAATATAAAAGAGTGCCTCACATAGATTTTTTCCAGCTGAATGGAGCTTTGACAGTCAAGAACACTGCATTTTGCACATAATAAAATGTGATTTTCCATCAATTTTACCAGTAATGAAAATGTAACATACAGCACAATTGCTTGAAAGCCAAGAAGCTGAAGCCAAGGGTGAGGCTGAAAGTTGCAAAACTGGAAGCCTCAAGGGAACTGGTGGATAGACAAGAACTGGTTCTCTGCCATTCCTTTAATTTCTATAAATGCCTCCCCCTCCCCCCAAAAGGGCTCCCCCTCCTCCTGTTCCTGGTGCTCAATGGGAGGGGCAGCCAGAGCAAAACCATCCATCTGGTTCCCATCACAGGAAGGACTGCCTAGGCTAGCTGCTGCCAAGGCCTGTCATTAGCAATCAGCATGAGCGAGAGCATGAGAAAACACAGCACAGCTAAGACAACAAACCTAATACTTTTAATACACTAATCATAACAACAGTACTCAATTTTGTTCTTTACAGAAATATCACAGGAGTCAGATGGGTCACCCTGGTAGCCTCATTTTATCAGGGAAATTAATGTAACAGGCAACACAAATGTTATTTCCTTATGCCACAGTAGATCCATCAGCACCTATTAGAAGCATCCACAGGAGCGAAATATGGCAAAGAAGGATAATTTGATTAAGCAGGTGCAAAACCTTGCTACCTATTAATACACTTTGTCTCCTTTTAGCTGCAGTATAATAGACATGGCATTTAAATCCTGATGCTGCCACTGTAATCCAAGATCTACTATTTTATGAAAGCTTGGAGAGATGACCATCAAATTGCTCATGTTCTCTTGCCACAGAAGTTCAGCACAACCCTTCCCATGTCCCTTAGCCTTGCCAACCATGCAGAGCAATGCCAGCATTTTCACAGTTTCCACAAACTGCCCATCTTGCATATCATCCTTTAAAATTGATTTTATCACTCTTTCATTTCAGATGGACAGCGGTGAAAAAAAAAGCCAAACCAACATCCAAGCAGTCTATAGCAACACCTCCTGCAGCTGCTGCCATGGGAATGAAGACCTACAGGGATATCAGGACCTTGTACCACTGGACACTGCACACAAATGACAGCAGAACTGCTATCATTTATATCTATCATAGATAGACTTTGCAGCCACAGCTTTCCCCCCACCTCAGCAATATAAATCACACACTCCCCTAATTACTGAGTAAGAGTGGCTGTTAATTACCTATCCAAAGTAATGAAATCTGTCTGGGATCAAAAATTAACTGACAGTAGGGAGCATAGAGAGGCAGCAAGCTCTAAGCCTTTGCTGTTCTCCTAACCTGCCTCAAAACTTAAACCAGATCCCTCAGGAGCTTGTTCTCCTCCCCATAAGCTACACACATTCCTTGTTTAGAGTGCTTGTCCAGGTCTCTTAGAGACACATTTTCCCCATTACTTTGACAAAAGCTGGCCCTGCTCCACTGGCACAATCCTGCCATCCTGGAAGAGCACACTGGAGCAGATGAGTTCTTTGGGATCTCCAGGAGAGAAACCCGAGATCAGCTTTGCATCACAATGCCTCCCTTGAGCTCCTTGCACCAGAGTAACAGCAACATCACAGCTAACACTCACCCAGCAGCAACCAAAACTGATGAGTTTCTTTGTAAACACCTACCCTTCCTACAGTTCCCTGTACTGGAAGAAGGGGAACTGAGATGGGAAATAAAGAAGAAACCTCCTTCATGAAGAATTACCATGTCTCTGCCTAAGGGTGACATGGCTCAAACTCCCTCAGGACTGTCCCAGGCACATCACTGTCACCTGGCTTGCCTCTCTCTAGCTCCCTCCTTTTGTTAGGCTGTTCCCACACACATCTAAGAATATCCTGATGAGTGAATATGAATAACAGCTCTTTCTTCCTCCTTTCAGGAAACTATTTCCCCATTTGTTTCTCTACTCTCCCTGCTTCGGTATTTAGCTGCAAACGTTAATGACCCATTTAAGAAGAGGAAAGCATCTTCTAGGAATGACTTGCCCCAGGCTATTCCATGGGCTGCTCAGAAGTAAATCCCATAATTTATACCCTCTTTGGTCAAAGAGGAACATTCCCAGGACCAAAGAAAAGCAGGGGTAGACAGAGAGATGGAAAAGGAGAGGGGATTGTCATGTTCTCCCTTGCACACTTTGCTATGTTTCTTATTCCAGTGCTTTAAGAAGTAAAGATCACTGGGATCAGGGCTGAGCCACAGGCCAAGTCTGCTCTGACTTGCTGCCATAAAATCAATGAGAAACTTTTCAAAATGTCTTACTTCTTCCCCTCAGTGCATTTATGTCTGAGCCTGCTACACTGAAGCTAGCACAAGCCTCCAGAGGGTCAGACAGGCATCAGTGCCACACCCCAGGATGAGACCATAGCTGAGGGCAAGGAGGCAGCACTGCTGCAGGAACCTGGCAGTCCTTACCCCTGACCTGGCTCTCTTCATCACACCTCCTGCCCTTCATTCCTGCTGTCTTGGCTTGACTCTGCACGCTCACCTGTGGGTTGGTAAAAGGCTGCATGCTGGTTTGACTCCTTCAGGTCACTTGTTGGATCCTGGTGACCATTCCCCCTCCCAGGAACAAGATGCACAACCATGGGATACAATTAGGAACAAGGCACAGGGCAGTGCATGTCCAAGAGAGCTGCAGAGCAAGACGAGATGGAGAATGAGAACAGACAGCTCTGTGAAAAGCAGCTTTGAAGGAACAGATATGATGAAAACAGAAGCTGACCCCTAAAAAATTGGAAACAAAGAAGGAAACAAAGGTAACAAAGAAGGCTGTGGAAGGGCAACTCATCTGCTGTAGACTGAGCAGTAGGGATTGGGAAAGAAACAACCAGGTTACTGCTGATGGATTGATAAATGAGCAGTTCAATTTCTCTCCTAGACCTCCCATCATAAGAAGATGGGAAATCATGTGTTAAAACCTTCAGGAAGTAAAGCTAACAGAAATATATATTTCATTCATCCCTTAAAAGTCACAGATCAAGAAGGGTTTTCCTCCCTTTCACCAGTCTTCTCATCTTTGAAGCATTTTCCCTGTCTTTCTGTACCTTAAATTTACACTTTAAAATAGCAGTGAATACTGTGTATAGGAAGCCAGCCTGTTGTTTAGACACAGTCAAACCTAAACAATATAAAGAGGAAAAAAGCAGAGGGGAAGAGACAAGCAGATGGGGTGAGCTGGCATTGCAGCCCGAGTGTTGCTGGAATGTGCTGAAGCACCATTTGCACAACTTTTAACTCCCTAGTTTTTACAAGCTTAAAAATGCAAATACAAAGTCTGACTGCAAGGCAGGAAGTTGGGAGCTCAAGTTTCACCTCAGAACTACATTCCTAGTGCTGTTGTACTTAAGATTATAAAAATAATGTATCGATACTGAAAAGGCTGATTTGGCATGCCTCCAAACTAAAAATAAAAAAAAATAAAAAAACAAAAACCAAAAAACTGGTATCATTTGAGTTGGTAAAAAAGGAAAAACAATATAAAACATGCTTTTCATCAGTTGATCACGTATCACTTGTTTTTAAGTGACTACATATATACCATTTTCACAGAAGTGTTTGCCAAAAATTCAATAAAGCTTCCAAATGTGAAGGAGTACCTCAATACTGTTTGGTTACCTTACATTTGAAAAACAGCTTTGGACAGATTTTAAACGCATAATGCTTGCTATTATATATGCTATGTACACTACACTTAAGAGAATAGTATCCAAAAACTGTGAAAATATGTCCAGGAGTATTCACACTAGGGAAAAAAAGTACTTCCCTTCCCTTGCACTTGAAATTACTGCAAGGCCCAGCGGAGCAGGCTGCAAGGAGAGGGCAAGCACCCAGCAACACCTTGCTCAAGAACACACCAAGCATGCAGGCTCTGCTCTCTGCACCCTTCCCTGAGCCCATCTGAGATCCCTGAGTCTCAAACTATGTCAGGGCAGCTGTGATGAACTATCCTCATAAATGCTGAACTTCTTCGTTTTGATGAGGTAAATGAATAATTATGTTTGTGCCCTAAGTGGACTATAAATCACCAAGGTATTTAGCCACTTAGCTTAGTACTGTCAAACATACTTTGCAGTGGCCAAACACAATCCACATGATAAATTTATGCAGCTGAAGTCTTCAGATCACCAGTAATTTTTTCCTTAAAACCCTCGTGACTAACAAGAGAGGCAGGACAAAAAAGAAAGTAGGGAATAAGTAAGTACCAGTGAACTGAAGTGGCACAGAATTCCCAGAGAATAAGACAAGTGGAGGCAGAATAAAATAATTCAGAGCTGAAAAGGCAGAGGTAATACTTTTAACTTTGCATTTCTGCGATCTCACATTGAGTGTCAGCAGAAAGACGGGTGCTTGCACAAATTGGTGCAAAACATGGGGTTTGTGGAGGCTGAGTTACAGATCAGATTTGGAAAGGAATCTGCCTTGGTCCACTGCTGGGGCAGATATGCACCCATTGACGCTGTTTCAGCTCAGTTCAACTCCTGTGGGCTTTGTCTGGGGATCCACTAAGCGGAGTGGTGCCAAAGATCCTCCAAAAACAGAGGGCCACAATGCATTGCCTCCCTTTTCACAGAATCATAGACTGGTTTGAGTTGGAAGGGACCTTTAAAGGTCCAAACCCCTGCCATGTGCAGTGACATCTTCAACTAGGTCAGGTTGCTCAGAGCGCCATCCAGCCTGAACTTGAATGTTCCCAGAAATGGGGCATCTACTACCTCTCTGGGCAACTGTTCCAGTGTCTCATCACCCTCTTTGTAAAAAACTTCTTTATATCCAGTCTGAATCCCTTTTTTAGTTTAAAACCATAACCACATGTGCTCACAATAAATGCCCTGCTAAAAAGTCTGTCCCCATCTTTCTTCGCTGAGATATTAGAAAAAGGTTTTTCACCCAGAGGGTATTGGGAAGTGGTCACAGCACCAAGCCTGACAGAGTTCAAGAAACGTTTGGACAACACTCTCGGGCACATGGTGTGAGTCTCGGGGATGGTCCTGTGAAGGGCCAGGAGTTGGACTTGATGATCCTTGTGGATCCTTTCTAACTCAGCTTATTCTGTAATTCTTAGAAGCCCCTTTTAGGTACCAGAAGGCTGCTCAAAGGTCTCCCCAGAGCCTTCTGTTCTCCAGGCTGAACAACCCCAACTCTTACAGCCTGTCATCACAGAAGTGCTCGAGCTCTCCAGTCGTTTTTATAGCCGTCCTCTGGACCTGCTCCAACATGTCCACGGCTTTACTGTGCTGCAGATCCCAGAGCTGGATGCAGCACTCCAGGTGGGGGTCTCACGGGAACGGAATAGAAGGGCAGAATCACCTTCCCTCTTCCCTTCTTCTGAGACGATGTTAACCTTTAAAGAGGCCGGATCCGACGGCGGGACCCTTCCTCCCGCGCCCGCCCGGCGAGCAGAGCCCGGGGGCCGCGGCGGGGGCGGCGCTGGTGGCGCGGCCGCGCCATCNTAGCGGCTCCCGCCGGGCGTCCCTGGACCGCGCTCCTCGTCCGTGCTCACCCGTACGGGCAGCGCCTGCACTGGGTACCTCTCCCGGCCGCACACCCCGTGGGCTTCACTTCCCACAGCCTGCTGCCGGAGTTGGTGAAAAGGCAGCAGCAAGACCAGTCGGTGCTGGCGAGGGTGCCGGGCGAGCCGCGGCTGCCACCCACGCTGCTGCCGCCAGCCCCGCGCCCACCGGGCACCAGCTTTGGTGCTTGCCAAGGGCTTGCCATGCCCAGCTATGGACGGCCCAGCCCCTGACCTCTGCAAGAGGCACCCCAGAAACTGGAGGGCCAGCATGCTTGGGGTGAGCAAGTTCCAGACAGCACAGAAAACTTTAATCTTACCTTATTTTTCTTCCAGTTTCGTGCAATGAAACCTGGATTTGCAGCATGATCTGGGTCAACTCATACAGTATGTCCACATTCACCCACCAGTTTGGAAAAAGGGGATAACAGCAAGGCTGAAGGCTCGGATGCCTTCAGGTCTGTATTTGCTGCATCACAGACAAACACCCCACTCACCCTGCCCGTGTTTCCCCACGGGGATGCAATTAGGCAGGCAGCAGTCAATTGCTCATGGAAACGTTTGCTGTGACAGAATTTCTGACTAACACCAAGTTTAGCACAATCACATTAGAGCCACTTTTTTAGCTCCATTTAGAAGTGGAATACCAATGGAATGCAAGCCCAGGCCCCACTGCATTCCAGTCACTTCCAAACCCTGTATTTATGGGTAATGTAACTAAATAAGACTGTTAAGGTGGGAAGAGACCTTGGGGAATCTGCAACTTCCTGCTCAAAGTAGGGCCAGCCCTGACTTCATGTGATGTTGCACAGGGCTAGGTTCACTTGGGCCTTGAAAACCTCTTAGAACAGAGCTCCTAGAGCCTCTTTAGACAGGTTATCAATGCACAGTTTTCCTCATGGAGATTTTCTTATCTTAAAATTTTCTCAGAAAATCCCACTCCAGTTTGTAATCCTTGTGCCTTGGAGCTGGCTCCATCTTTTCATTAACTTCCCCATATATAGGGGCTGGCTGGCTGCAGTGAGGTCTCCTCCAAAGCCATCTCCCCAGGATAAGCAAACCTCTGTCCCTCAGTCTCTTCTTCCAGAGCACACGGTCCATGCCCCTGGCCATCAGAAACCCAGCCATTTGACTGTTTCACATGATGTGCCACTCATATTTTATAGAAAGTAACAAAAATGCTTAAAATAAACATGTGAAGCCACAGGTCCAAATTTCAATAGTTCTCCAACAAAAAGGCAACAAACCTACCAGCTATGCATATATTTAAAGGAAAGGCAGATATTAGAGACCATCTATGTTTGAAGAAAATAAAAGCAACCCTTCTTCAAGGCAGCAGAGGGAACCTATTTACCATTTTTCACTTGCCTCTCTGTGAAATCCTCATGAACATACTTAACTCCTTGAAAATTTAATGCCTTCAAGAGGAGTCATGCTCCAAAATGCTAGCATGCTTTGTATCAAAAGAGTCTTCTGATTCACATACCAACAGGAGTATAATGATCATCTGTTGCAGGTAAATTATTTGCAGGAAGACAGATGTCATATTAGAAAAATACATTCTGCAGTCCCAGAGACTCTGCTCAGTGCCCAGAACTTGGGGAACACTACAAGAATGATTAGGACCTTCATATATGTTGATGTGAACAGCAATAATTAAATATCATGAGCTCTGGATACAACTCCCAGGTGAAGGAAGCACAGGAGACACACCTGGCCAGCCTGGGAGATTACTCTCGCAGCAGCCCTCCTCCTCTGCTACAGCCACAAGCCACATCCTTGGGCAGAGCTGCTAGGAAATGCCAGTCAGAGCAAGTACTGAGCCCAAGCCCAGCTCATGTACGTGTTCAGGTGCCCTGGCAAGCCACTGCTGTATAAGTAGGAAATCCAGCCTCTATGCAAAATTACATTTGCACACATTTGAGTTAAGACTGTCAAGAGCTGCCACCCAAATGCTAGCACAAACACAGCACCCCAGCTCAGGGACACCAAATAAAACAGTTTCAGCTGCCTTTTTGAAATCCGGGAAGCTGACACCAAAACTACCCAGCCAGACTGGTTAGCTGGCTATTCCACTCCTCTGTATCAGAATCACGATTTCCAGCCTCCTCCCCTAGTGAGCTGGAAAGATGAGCTGTCACCATGACAGAGCTGCATGGAGAGATGATGAAATCACCAGCAAGGCTCCCATTGACCTCAGGTAAACTCTAATACACACCGTGACAGGCTCCAGAGAAACTCGACAAAGACAAAAATGAATACCACTACTCTTTCGGATGAGAAAAAAAAAAGTGATTTCTTGTTCTTTTCCCATACATTTCTGGTGACATCACTTGGAAGCTGATCTCCAACTAATGTCTAATCTCTTTTCTTTTTTCCATTGGTTATATTTCAAAGGAAAACCATCACACTTATTCAGATCAAGGATGTATCAGAACAGTCAGTGGGCTGTGCAGACTCTTTGAGAACTACAGTTGATCTGGAAGACACATCTTTATTGTTTCAGCTGCAATCAGTTGTTATTTTTCAAACTAACCAAAACAAGAAAAAAAAAATCTCCATTACTGCTCAGCATGCCAAAGCATACTTGAACTGCTTCAACATGCTACGCTGGAATTAAAACAAAGAGTTATTTCAGGTTTGTTTTAATTCATTACTAATGTGTCAACTGTTTTAGAATCCTTTGCCAAGAGCAGCTACCCTTTGCTGAGAGCTAATGAAGTTAAGATCAAAAGCAGTTGTGTCTTGGACCAGACCAATGTCAGGGATCAGGTGGAACGGGAGGGCTGAGCAGTGCAGTGTGCTGTGCCTGGCAGAGATGTGACGTTTAAAGCATGGACCAGAAGTGAATAAAAGTTTAGGGTGTTTGCTTACTGTACAAGATTGGCTTCCCCAGGTTAGCTACTTTCTGCTTGGCTACCCAGGCGGGTGCATAGAGATCAATAGCTGCACCTATTGGCAGCAGGTAATTTCTAAACTGGTGTTAACCACTACCTCTCTATCTGTTTCTGAGGCGCTTACAGGAGAAGTCAGCTGAGCATCACGTATGGTTACAAACAGGGAGAGCATGATATGGATATGAATGCTGTGTCCTGGGTCAGTGAGAGTGAGCTACAGTACTGGGGAGCAGCAGGGAGCCCTCCTCCCTCTGACTCCAGAGATCTGTACAGCCCAACGTCACACAGGCTGGACAGCAGATACAGCTTGCTCATCCCCTATCACCCCTGCAGCTCTACACTTCTTGGAGTGCTTTGGGAAGAGGCTGTGAGGCACTGATGCCCTGCCAGCCTTGGAGGGAACAGTTAAGGTAAGGAATTCAACGTCAAGGGCAGCAGTAGGGCTGGAGTGAGCAAACAAGAATCTCACCCTGTGTGCAAGAGGCTACCAAAACGCTTTGAGAATGACCCGGTGCACTATGACAGGGAGACAATTTGAACACGAACACAGCGGATCAATGGAGAGACTCCCACCTGCACAAGCACATTCACAGCATGAGAGGTGTCACAGCACCCAGCCAGAGCTGGGACCTGGCTACAAAGGGCTGGCAACCAGGGTGCTAATTCATAATGCATCCGTAAACACCTTTATTTCTCTGGAGCTACATCAAGGTCTGGAAGCAGAAAAAACAGTTACTCCAAACCAAAACTTGGCACAGTGCCTCTGCTTGCGATCATTTAAGAGCCAACACATTCCCAGAACAGTTAATAGCTCTGTGCTCAGCTTAGGAAGACTCCACAGAAACTAAAGTGGAATAAAGAGAGGCAGCAGTACCACCAAAACACCAAAGTTACAAAAGGGTTTGGAAACAGGTTAGGCATCAATGACACACAGCTTATGCAAGGACCACCAAAGCACAGACTTGAAGGGTATCATAGGCACAGTTCAATAGGCAGCTATTTCTTTCTGCTCATCAGCTGGGAGGCTTCAGATGGAGACTTTGCCCAGTCTGGGAAATAACCCTTTCAAACAAAAGGCAGGCACGTTCGGCGTAGAGTCTGAGAACCAAGCAACAAGAGCCAAAAGACATTTGGAATCATGATCTATGGGAAAAAACTCAGATGCTTAAGAGTTTACACAGGTAGCAAATACATCCTGAGAATATAGAGACCTGAGGCCAGATAACTGTTTGAAAAGGATGATTATCAATTGTTCTACTGCACAAAGAAGAACAAAACCTTACTATACACCTAATAATTTTTGAGGGTATCATGAAAAAAATTTTTGTCAACATGGAGAGTAAAGACCTAACATAGGATTTGCTGATGGATTGTGAAATCACCCCCATCAGAGGTTTTGAAGATAAACATCTAGCCTTCTTGGGGGCAAGGAGATGGATTAGAAGATACCTTTAAGTTGCTTCTGGCCCTGAATTTCTAAGAATATTCCAGTTCCACTGGTATTGCCCTTTCTTTGATTATTAACTTTAAAAAAACCTTATCCTTCATTGACTTCTGTGATGCCAATTCTCATTTTCTTCCTTATTTTATTGAGTCAACAGATCATACACCTCTGTATCAAACTACAGGGAACAAAACGTCTTGTGTTCATACATATAATGAACATGATGGACACAGAAAACGCCAGCCCTGCCAGCTTTAAAACAAAATACATTTATTTACTCCATAGCAGCATACCTTTGAGTCTTGCACAATACCCCCAGATACTAGCTTATCAAAAATAAATAGAGAATTTTGCTGAGCAGAAGAAAGTCAGAGGTGAGGGGCAGCAGGGGATAATTGAAAGATTTAAAACAAATATGTAATAGTCAGATCTGTTTCCTGTTTCCAGAGGTAAAGGAATTTCCTGTTTCCGGAACTGGCTATATAAAGAAAATCCTGACAACAGAGGGTTTGGGGTTGGGTCTTTTTCCTAATAATGCCAAATAAAATAAATTAATAGGGCCAGTGTTCCCAAGGTCATTCTTTGGAGAGGAGTGGCCTCTCATTTGCAAGCCACACAGGTCACCACACTGCCAGGTGCCTCAGCACCCAGTGATGGAGGATGCAGAGGAGGTTGTGGCACTGGAAGGCCCAGCAAGCACCCACAGCCTCTGCAAGAGGGCTCTGCCATCAGCCTCTTCTTTCAGTTTGTGCCATAAATTCTGAAGTCAATCCAGACTGACTAGTAGGAACACATGAACAGCAAAGGGCCCTACAGCCAGCTAAAAATCTCAGCTGCTGCAATTATTTGATGAAATATCCAAAGACTTCTTTTCACCAAACATGAAGTTGGATTATTTTCATTCCAGCTGTTTTTACAGTCAGTCAAGGAGGGGAAAATAAAATTTTAAAAAAGAAATCCTAGATTGTTCACTTTTGGAGTATTTCTGTCATGCTGCCATTTTAGTGGTTTCCATCTCTGCTCCAGGGCACTTCAAGCATCTGAAAAAATGGGGGGAAAAAAAGTGTATTGAAAGGTACAGCCCTGCTGGAACTGCAGGAGAGCTCTGACCTCCTCACTATAAAAAAGGTTTGACATTGGAAATGCACCTGCGTTGTTCACTGTGCATTTTGAAAATCTGATGGTTTCATAGATTTTAAATAGCTAAAATTGTTTTTAATTGTTTTTTAATTTATTTATTTAAGAAAAAGAAAATTTACATTTGCAGGTTTTCAGCATTTAAGAAGCAAAATTCTGTCCAGGTTTTGTCTTGAAGAAAAGAAGCTGTGCGGCCATTTGTACTGTATTGCAGCAGGATTTCACAGCGATTTGCGAAGGAAAACCAAACTCCTTGGTTTGCAGAGGGGTCAGCGGGGCCCCGGACTTCCACACAGGAGATCATGAAGGTAGAGGGAAGCTGGTGCTACTTGAGGACCCAGAGCCAGGTGGTGTCACATCCACCACTCCACTCTGCTCAGCTCACACATGCACAGGCTTGCAGCTAGGGACCCTTCCAGGGTGGTAGAGGTGAAAAATACACAACGAGGTATTCCTAGGGGTGGAAGCAAGGCAGCCTGTGACCAGTGTTCTGCCTCCTGCTCTCCAGGGGCCCACTTTATTCTTCCATACATAAAACAACAAAGGGCTCAAAGCTGCACACTCCTAGTTTTCATCTTAATCAATGAGCAAAAACGTTAGGGCTCCGAAATTGTCCTGATCTACAAATAGAGAGCAGAACCTGAGAAGTTCCACCAGTCTTCATAACACAGGAGTTTCCTGATGCTGCTCTTATTCCCGTCTCCACAGGAACACACAGTCTTGCCCATCTGCCAGTTAGGCAAAGCACATTTAAGCAGAGAAAGGGACTGCCACTAACTACCCTTCCACTCCCTTGCATCACTCCTGTGATTAAGGGAACTGGAAAGATTTGTTATGGGGAAACGTGAGGGATGCCTAAACCCAAACAGGGGAGCAGGTGGCAAAGACAAATAGGTAGAGGAGAGAGGATAATGATTTCACTAGCTACCACTTTACATGATGCAAGGCTACACATAGTGCTGGTTTTGCAATACCTGTTCAGGATGGAGGCAGTATTTTTAAAAAAATGTTGCTTCAGATCTTTGCAACATTGAAATCAAGAATTATTTTGTTATTGATATTATCTCAGCTGTGAAATATTTGGGGCGTTTGAGTCAATGCACAGACAAGTGTCAAAAGGATTGAAAAAACAGATTTCCTGCCATTTTTCACATTGAAACAGATGCTCAGTGGAAACTGGCCTTCTCACTCCAGCTGCCAAAACCCAAACTGCATGTTGCAAAAGCCTGGTCCATTTTTCCTGGACAATTTTTCCACCTGTTTCCTAGTAGGTAATGACACCCAAGAGCAGGGAAGCAGCAGTGTTTAAGGGTCATGGTCATAGCACTACCCACATGGATCTGTGCAAAGTCTGTCCTCTAGATCGACTCCCATGGCAGATGCTTTTACCCCATCACATTCCCAGTTTGGATTTCTGCAGACCCAAAAAAACCCCATCCTCACCACAAGCAATCTGCCAGGGCTGGTCCTCATGCTGCTGCCACCAAGGAGGGCTCACATGGAAATCAGCAAAATGACACTTTGGCAACATCAGCTTGCTGAGCCAGCTCAGAGATGGCCCCTCCATGTGATGGTCTACTGAAAGGCTGCCTCGGGCAGCCCCAAACATGGAAACTACTGGGTTAATATGAGACCCTCTGTCTAACATCCTCAACAGCTCAATGCTTTTTTCTGGTCTGGAATTCCAGAGGAGGCCAGGCACAACCAAGCTAAGGACACACAGCAAGGTTTACAGAAGATTTTCACAGTGGCATTTGATTTTCTTCCTGCAAGTTACGAGACCTACTTGTAGCCAGCTGCTATCATAGAGCTTGCCACAGTTGTCATGATGGGATCATGCAGAAGCTGCAAACGTTATTGTATGCATTTCAGAGAACATGGTATTTGCCACGATGCCATAGGACTCTCAGTGTGCAGCCACAGCAGCATTCCCAGGATCCCAGGACTTGAAAAGGCATAGAGCTTGGGGTGTGTTCAACCAGCTCCAAACCATTAAAAATGCCCAAAGGCAAATTCCTACCTCCTTACTCACTCTCCCTGTATAGAAATACCAAGATAGCCACATCAAGCCCCCAACAGCATCACCAAGAGCCATGTGAGACATTTCCTACCAGAGAAGGACCAAAGCTGCCTCCTGAATGACTGACTCTCAGAAACAGAGCAGACGTTGAAACAAGCCTGCAGAATCATGACAAAACGTCAGGATTAATACAGCACGAGTAGCAGTCAGTTATTCAGTAACCTGAAGCACCACACCTCCAAGACCTGCAGTCATTCAGAAAGTCTGGAAAAAGGCAAAATTAGGTCAGATTTCAAAAGTAGCAAAGCAAGTGCAAGCTTGACAGCAAGCATTCTGCAGTTCCCAACCTTTGGAAATATAGGAAAAGGTACTAAGCAGGGGGAAAAAAATTTTAAAGATAGTACATGCCCAGACTGCCTCTACCCCACTGTTTTACAACTTCTCCAACATACCTCTCCCATGAGGTGGAGGTGGCTGGCAGGGACAAGAAAGGAGGGCTCCTGAGGTCAGCAGTAATAACCTAAGTGACATGACTAAGGAGAGCAGAAATCAGTAAGCCTTGCTTACATGCTCACCTTCATCACTGCTAACACCAGTGGGAAGCATTTGCCAAGAATAATCTGGTCTAGATCACAGCAAGGCATGGAGCTGCCTACCAACTGGGGAGTGCAGCGATTGAAGCTTTCAGTTCCATTTCCCACTCACGCCACCAGGCTCGCTTCACTGGGAGAAACATATGCAGAGGAACCAGAAACAATGTTTTCTTTTCAGTGTCAAAATCATAGACCGGAGCGAGTTTCTCCAGTTCTTGGCATGTAAACTGGCTCCCACATAACACAAAGGAGGACATCAGGTATTAAAGTGAGGGCTTGCTAAATGGGATATTTTAAGTGTGGGATGGTGCAGGGTTTTCCTCCCTCACCATGTACAACTAATGGCCTGGATCCTGCATATTTCTGGGTTTTTGCTCTGTGATTTAATGTTACAGTAAGTTCAGTCTGGGATTAGTAAGACAGCTTGCACACCAAGAAAATATTTAGGCAGTATTTAAAAACAAGTTCTGGGTTTGGGTTTTAGGCATAACTGTGAAAAAAAAAAATCATGGTATGTAGGCTAGGTGCTTGAAAAAGTTAGTGCAAGATGTTATAACACCATTCCTGCAAAAGCTTCTTGATAATCATGAACTACTTGGTGCACAAATAATTCTCAAAACCTAGGTATCTTCAGACCACATGCAGAATCTAGATCTAAGTTATTCAGGCCATTCAGATAAAAAAGAAATTGCTTATGGCATAAAACCAAATTCAGGGTCTCTTCCCTCTTGTTCTTTTACAGCTAAACGAATTTCATTATATGTACCTAAACTTTTAATTGCTGTTGAGACACCATTTACATTTAATAACTTCCATTTCACATAAAAGCTGTGGTGATCAATGGAAGAGACAACAGCTCTATGGAGGGAAGATGGTGCTTACACACACAGGAAAAATATCATTAGCATAGTCTCCACAAAACAGGAGAAACAGCAATGAAACTGGAAAAGGAAAAAAGCAGAAGGGGAAAACCAAATAATAGGTCAGGTAGGTCACCCTACACTTTTTGCCTTTTCACCTAGGAAAATGGCTAGGCTGAAACTAGCTCACAGACACCTGGAATGCTCCAATAGTGAGACTTTTTTCAGATCACATCAAAAATTTTCCATTTCAGCTGCTTAAAAGGGAAATCTGTGCTCTTCATCCTATCTGGAGGACATAACTTTGTTACTGGAAGATACTGCTATTGGCAGAAACTGGATAAGAACTATGAAATCAAATACTTATTTGTTTTTAAATTCAGGGGCACTAAGAACCACTTACACTTAATAGTCATTTTACCAGTGTGCTTATATTTGTATCGGTGAAAAACTTTTGGACCACTATTATCTCCCCAAAATTATCACAGAGTAACATGTGACTCTGCAGTCAGGTTTTTCCTTGTAAATATTATAAAAATCACATGACTTTGAAGATCAGCTCCAACACCCCTTACAGTAACCTCATTGCTTGGCCTGTTGCTTTCAGGTGGAGCAGCCTTAGAGTCAGAGGACTGAGGAACCACTAATGATGACAGGTCTTGCATTTTGAAACTATCATCTCCTCCTACATGTGGTTTCTACAGTGAGACCAGGACACACTGGATACTCTTTAAAACCAAAGCATAAGCCTTCTTACCTATAAGGCTTGGTAGAATTGATGTAATGCTATGGCACAATGCAATTCTTTGTATAATTGCTCCATATGATTTTTTCCTAAATTACTGGTTTATTTGCAGGGTTTAAACATTTACTTTTAAACGGGAGATTTAAAATAGGTATAGATATTGTAGATATATTACCTATTACATGTCTATCTACACATATATATCTATCTGTTCTCAGAAAGTCAGAATACCTCTGGACAGCACACACATTGCTATCAGCCCTCCCGGGCTGGTTTAGCCTGCCTTCAAATTGCAAATTCTGTTCCAAAGCAGATTCCTCCTGGGATAAGTTTAATCCTGTAAAAAGTAGTAAAAACATGCTATCCATGCTCACAGAGTGTGTCTTAGGACGCTAGATCTGAAAAGTCATTCATCAGTGATTTGCTAGGGAAAGAGAAATCGGTATTCCCACACCCTGTGACCTTGCTTGCCATACCACTCAGGGAAACTGGGGCACCAATATGCCTTGACCCAGCCCCACACAGCAACTGCTCAGGGCTGACGGATGTGGATTTCACCACATACCTAAGACAACAGTTTACATGGATTAGCTGGTTTGAGTCACTTCTCTTTTGAAATATGAGTACAGCTTGAAATTACCTAGGAAGCGGCACCACCTGTGTATCCAGGCTCCCTGGTCAGAAGAGAAAAAAGGCTGCTTTATTCAGGTTTGAAGCATGGTTTTCCCCTGCAAGTTTTCATTCCCTTCTCCCCCTCACCTTTTGAAGTGGCCAGCTGGTTAATGCCAGTTGTATTTGCCATGCTGTTGGCCGCGGCCCAACTGGTCAGGCTGGCAGCACTGCCCAGATAGATAGGGGAAGTCCAGGTTTCCCAAACGTGGGTGTTCCCAGTGCATTGTCAGACAAATTGAGTACAAGTAGTAGGCCAAATAATTAAATAGCAAGCTCATATTTGGTGCTTTTCATCTGTACACTCCAAACACTTTAAAAGAGAAGCAGTGTATTATTACTATTATTGCTGTTTGCTGTATGGGGAAACTGAGGCACAGAGAGATGAATTTCCCTGCTAGGTTCACCTAGTGGGTTGAAACAAAGCTTGGGAGGGGTCCTGTTAGCACAAGTTTGAACCTAAATAGCAAATAAAATGAAGTTATTATCTGCATTCCATCAACTGCTGTACCATATGTTTAGATGTGGGCATGAGTCCAAGCAAAGCACCCAAATGACTCCTTCAGCTCTAACGCAACAAACAAAACCCAAAACGTACGTCCACGTTTTAATCAGTGTAATCCCTTAAACTTTGCCTGCATTTCTGCTGACACTATGTTATGAGGATCTATGCTGAAAATTTAATGAAGGATAAACCCAGCAGATGAGCACTGTCTCTACCACTACATATACCTGATCCCATCTTTCCAAAGCTATCAGCTTCCAAGAGGGGTTTTTTTTTTCCCTTTGACTACAGGCTCTATCCATTCCTGGTAAGATGGTACTTTAAAGTATACTTTAACAAAGCATTTGCTAAGAGCACCTTGGTTCCTGATTACATCTCCAGCACGTGTTAGGAAGATACTGCACACACTAATTACTCTTTATCTAAATCAGAGATTCTGAGATTTAATAATTCAGAGTCTGATATACAAGAATAAGCAAGTCTTTTGTTATTAAATATTGTACAGATTACCAAATAGAAGAAAAAGGAAATGAAAACCAGATATAAACGGTCTTTGTTTCCTTTGAAAACTGCTTTGTTCTGCTGCCCCACTGCTTGAAGTAGATGAACTCATGTACACCAAGAAATGAGGAAAATTAACTAAGGGATGAAGGACAGGAGAGGGAAGCCTTTGCCTGGGTGCCATGTGCTGATGGGCTGGATATGTTGAGATTTTTTGTATGTTTAAAATTACATTTCCTTGGGCTTCTGCTCTCAAATCTTGAATCAAGCAATCCTGGATTGCAAGTTCTGCCCTTGAAGACCTGCCAGAGGGCCTCCAGGGAGAAGCAGGGAGAAGACAAAAGGACATACCATGATTGCTCCAATGACTCTTAAATCAGACAAGCATGCCCAAACCAGAGCAAATGCAGCAACACTACTTCATGTCTCACATCCAGGGGCTTCTTCTCCTCTGTATTTTAATGCTTTGGGCGTTTAACCCAGGAAACAAGTGGTGACAATGTTCACTGTTCACCCAGGGGTAGAAAAAGCAGGTACACTGACAAAAGGCTGTTTCTCCATGAAAACTTCTTTTTTTATTACCTCCATAAATTTGCAGATACCCTGCAAGTAATTTCTGAAGTGGTTGAGGCTATTTTTAATTTTTCTTACAAAGATCAGGATAAGAATTTAGCCTCACTGACAGGCAATATCACACTAGCGATAAGTTGACCAGAGCTGTTAAAAAACATTTCAGTACCAGATTAGGATTCTGTTTACTTCCTAGGCTAGACTAAAATGTGGAAGCACCCTTATCTAGAAAGGTGCCCACCTGCTTTAGACCAGGAGGGCAAGACAAGGAGAACTAAGAGGTACAACAAAATCAGAGCAATTGTGTCAAGGCTGGGCATTGACAGGGGGCTGGACATGCTACAGAAATGGCATCTCCATGCAAAGGTATCAAAGTATCCAATGGAGGCAACAACCGGGGCTATTTCAATATAGCAAAAGGAAGGCCCAGCCAACCCAGAAAGACTCTGCAGACACACACAAGCGAGCCCTTCCTCACCAGCTTGATGGAGAAGGGTAATGCGGGGGACAATACCTGGCAGACAGGAGAAAAAGTAGGTAGAGCCTGGAGCAGCTGAAAGAGTTGTGCCAAGGGCCAGCGACAGCAAGCATCCAGTGCAGGTGAGCCAATGGTTGCACAGGCCAAAGAGCCGGGGGAAACAGGGATGTGGTATATGTACGCGTGTGTGCGTGCGTGCCTGCGCCAGGTGAGCCGGCAGGAAGGAGGTCTCAGTGATGATGGCAAGAGGTAATTATAGCCTGCAAAGGTTGGAGCTCGTAAAAACGGAATTAGATTTCCTCGAAAGTTTGAAGCCGCAGATTTTGTGCGTAGTCTGGACGCATGGGATGAGCAAGAGACTGAACAACTACTCACTGTGTGTCCAAATGGGATAGGGCAGGCAAAAACTGTGACAGGGTTAGGAAAAGGCGTTTGGGAGGGAGGGTAGGGTAAGGAGACGGCTCATACCACCAGCTACCGAGAGGAATGTCAAGAGAAAGGCAATGAAAGGCTGATTGGGAAGCAATGAACAAGGGAGAGCAGGTGAGCAATACAGAAAGGGGAGCCAAGACCATGCACCAGGCTGGTGTACAGCAGGCAAGGGACAGGACTAATGTAAGCCAACAAGAATGTGCAGGACAGCCCAGAAAAGGGGCAGGGAGAACTGAACCAAGGAGATGCCAGCAGGACAGTCAGAGAGGTCAGTGAGGATCAGGGGATATGAAAGGAAGAGAGTCGAAAGCAAAGCAGTCAAACATAGATGGCCGAAGGTCACAGTGACCTGGCCAAGAAAGGGTGTTGAGACAGAAAAGATGTGAAGATAAATCAAAATTCAAGGAGAAAAGTTTCCTCCTGTTCAGCATAGGGAAGATAGAGGAAAAACACAGAACTTCTTTATATCATTAATATCAGAATCCCAAACAGACATAGCCCACAGGCACAAACCAGGAGTTTATACAGGTGTTTTACCTTCTGCCCGAGCCTGAAATACTTCAGACCAAGCATACACATTTTACAGGGCACGATTAAACTCTGCTCTGCTTCCCACCCCTCTGCAGAGGAAAACCAAGGCCTGCCAAAATCCCTTTTACTTCATAATTTCCTTTCTTATTGCACCACAAAGCTAAACCAGCAGAGTGACGAGATTCAGAGAGATCCGTGTTTATTTCCCTTTGCTGTGTAGGGCGCAGTCCAGCCAGAACAACGACGACAATTATTTCCTGCAATTATTACCACGTTTCACACCCTTTCCTCTAGGTTATGAGAAGCAGCACCCCTTCCTCAACAATACCTACAGCGAGTTTCCTTCCTCACCAGAGACCTGCTGATGTGCTCATCTTTCTGGGTTTTTCACTCTGTCCCAGCCCCCTTCCCCCTCCATAAAGAAATAGGGTTTCATTTTGTACCAGAAACAACTCAGCCCTCAATTTCATCAAAGAAAATAATTCACTTGGCGCTTGTTAAAATAATTTTTAAAACATTTCAAAAATCTCATTTACACAATTATTGCCCCATTCAGAAGCAAAATTTGGTTCTTTAAACCCTCACTAATTTCTGGCACAAGGCCCCATCTGGCCCATCACAAGTAACACAAGGCTGACTGTTTTTCTGCACAGCAAAGGGGACTGTTCTGCATGCTCTCTGCAAGGATGGCTTTGCTTTAATTTCCTCCTCACTTCAGGATGCTACACCACCACTCCCTTGACAACACTACCAGCTAGTTACTTTTAAAGGGGTGGTCATTTTACCCCTACAAACGAACTTCCATCATTTCAAACACACTAATTTAGACAGAAAGGATTTCCCAAAGTCTTGGTGCCAATTCTGAACTGGCTTAGTGTCCTCTAGCCACAGATCTCCCAGGGATGAATAAACAGTGAGCCAGAGGACACCAGCCATTTTCAAGAGCTTTCCATCAATGTCCCTGTCAAATTCACTCCAAGGGAATGCCATGACAGTAGAAGGACATGCAACAAGGTCTTCAACTTTATTTTCATTTTGTAGATGAAGGAGATTGAAACAAAAGCACAGTTTGTTTCCCCGAGGCCTGAAGAGTCAGTCACAACCCACAAGGAAAAATATGGTCTGTGTGAGAACCTAAAACAAAACACTTCAGATCAAGTAGATACGTTTTGCAGGTCACATTTAAATTCCATGTACCTTGTCACTTCTTTGTATGGGAAAATAAATAATTTTATAGGAGGAAAATGCTTTGTATCAGTTTGACCAAAACACCCCGTGCATTGATGGGGGTGATTTGAGGAAAGTTATACAGAAGTTTTCACCAAGGGGCAAGAAACCTCTTCAAATAACAGTGTAAATTGAATGTTTTGGAACCAAAAATCTTGGTTTTCAGTATAAAAGTAGTCTGATAGCTAGAAGGCACTTATAGGCACATCTTTGTCAGACACTTCCCATCCACAGGCCCAAACACATCCCACCTTGGATCTGGCTTCGGCTTCCTGACCCACCTCCTCTTCCTCCTTTCGTGGTAACACTCTTTTAATTATAACTGAGATAAAATAGCTAAACGGCCACTAGCAGGCTAATAAGCACAACACACCTACATGCCTAATTTCAGAAGATTACATCAAGCATTCCTTGTCGAGCTGAAACTGCTCACACGACTGTGAGCACTTAAACAAAATATGTGTATTTTGCAGGAGAGAAAAAGCAGGAGGAGTAAGGTCCTGTATCACATTTAAACAAGATCATGGGAGAAAAATACAGCTATTTCTTAGCCTTCCTTACCTGTCAAATGGGTCTAAAACACAGCCCAGCTTGACAGCAGCACTTAACCACCCTGCATTCTTCACCGAGATAATTACACCCGTAATAGCTGACCCTCTGTTCTGCACTGCGTCAAAGAGGTTTGTCTTTTGTAACATAAACCCAAGAAATGGCTCAGAGCAAAATGAGTTAGGCTTTACCAGTCATCCAGCAAGACACACATACCTTTCCTTCCACAAAGCAACTAGTAAGCTGGACAAAGCCATTACAGAATCACAGAATCAATCAGGTTGGAAAAGACCTCCAAGATCAAGTCCAGCCTACGAGAGAAGCAAGAGAGAGGCTGAAACCAGTACATTTAAGTAGTTCAATGCAAGGGAAGATGCAGGCTGCTGGACTGCTGCTCTGTAGTAAAGTTTACCCAAAGCAAAGGCAAAGGCCTGATTTTACAACATTCTGCCACTATTCTAGAAGCAGAGAGCGAGTACCATAATGCCAACAGAACACCACAGGGATAAATCCTCCAAAATACGTAGCAAAGCAACCTTACACAATGGCAATGAAAGCCACTGGATTCCACACTAATACATCTTACCTCATCTGGGCTTTTTAATGGGGAAGAAAAGTTTGGAAGAAGAGAAGAATGGGAATCGAAAATGCAGCAGTAAAACCCAGCTCCTCAAGAGGCCACTCCTTGCCTATTCTGTTCATATTTGATCAATAAATGCTCTATATTCAATATCACATTATGCTTACAAATTACTTCTAAATCTTCTAGATGGAGAATCTTGTTGACATCCTGCTTACACAAAGGCCAAAGCCCTGAAGCCCCAGCCACAATCAGGACATACTGCCATCACCACAGCACAATATACATATATACATGTACAAGACCCACAGGATGACTTACATTGGATTTCCTCTCCAGATGAATGTATAACCCAGCTGTTCTCTTCACTTATACTATTTCTGCCCGATTTCTTTCTTTCTGTTCTTTCTTCCCTCTGTTCTCCATAACACTAATACCAGACATAACCCATACAGTGATGATGTCTCTCTGCCACCAATCTTGTTGGCTGGGCCAGCCAGATCATGCAAGGGACTAAGCTCTGATATTAGGATTTGCTTCTGAAAGTTTTAGTTTTCTTAAGCTTGAAGACCAGATTCCCTTGCATGCAGTTGCAGCATAAGTCCTCCTTAATACACAATCTTACTTTGTGTTTGCAGGTCTCAGTGCAATAAATGTTCTGTCAAAAATCTCTTTGGTGCACTGCTCAGCAGATTGAAGCGTAAGGGAGTGGTTATCCCAAAGCATCCATGGCATTTAAAGATTTCTCCTGGGATCTAGCATTTCACAAGGTACCTTGCTGCTGTAGGACTTGGTCTGGCTGAGCCACACTAGCAGATACAAGTAAAGATTTTTGGAATAATATTCAATAATGCTGAAGCCACCGCAGCAAGGAAAAGCTACTGCAAAGGACTAAATATTCCAAAATTTCTTCTTCCTCCTCAGTCTGCCACACCATCTGCAAGCCTTGTTCCTAAAGCTGTCATCAGCCTGTCTTGCACACAAGCACAGCGACTAAGAGTTCAGTCCATAACATGCTCAGCTTCCCCTCTCACTACCTCAACAAGTTGCCAACACCCACATGGTTGCTCCCCAACCTGTGGAAGCAAGCCCTTCCTCTGTCTCCACCATACCTGGCATTTTTGGATATGCATGGCTCAGCTGTTTGTTTTCTCTAGGCCTGGCAAAGCAAAGCAATTTTTGGGGGACACACCATAATAGGTTGTGTCTACTCTAGGTAAGTCCCAGGAGCACACTGACAAGCTCTTGCTTCAGCTCATCGCATCCTGTGCAACCCGTCCTTTAGCAGATTTGGGCAGAGGAAGATTTCCAAGTAACTGCTTCTCAAACCATCACAGGAGATGGTGCAAGAAAGGCCTCTCTCAAGTGAGCATCTTGCTGCTTGGAAATACATTACTTATAGAGGGCCCAGCTGCTTCTGTCCTTCCTACTACCTGTTGCATGTAGCCCTATACAACAAGCCAAAACTGGGAAGTCATTCGTACTGGCTAAACCAACCTTAAGGAGTGACACCAATAGGAAAAAAAGCCCATTATGACCGTTCCATGCTATGTCATTTGCCATCCTGAATTGTTCCAGTAGGAAAAATAAAAAAACAAAAACCAAAAAATTCCTAAGCAACAATCAGAAATGAGCAACAATCCTAAATGAGACCCTGTGTGAGGTCCTATATTCCACAGAAGTTCAGCAAGTATATTTTTAATTGCCAAACAGTTTCACATCACACAGGTAGCAATATTTTTTTCTTTTGTAGGAGGTGTTAATGAACTGTTATCCTTGTCTTGCTCATGCTATTCAACAAAAGTATTCCCTACACTTCCCTCAGTTTGCATGTTATTCCAAACATTTGTACTTCATGGTCACGCTATGGAAAATATTCACATGATTAAGCACAACAGTCATTATAAATAGCCCCATGAAGAGACATTTCATCTCCTCTTCTGGCATTTGCAGAGATCAGGATCCAAAAACCACTAATGCGCTGCACTCAGTTTGTTCCAAGCTCAGCATTTTTAAATAAAACAGCCCATTTTGAAATCAATACTGTAGCAAATATCTCCTTTTGTAAGGAGCCCCTGACACCAAGAACCCCTGGCTTCATGTAGGTCCTTACAACTCTATAATGAGCTCCTGGGAGGTCCCCAGGTTTTTCTTTCAGCAATGGGGGCAAATTCCTCAGACTCACTTTTCTGGTCCTTGAAGCAAATTATCAGATGAAGAAAATGATGCGTCTGTAAAAGTAGGAGGAAGATCGTATAATAGGCGGCATACCAGTGCACTGACCCCCTTCAACCCACAATGGGAATCCAAACCAGCATTTCCAGGCTGGGATCTTCTGCTCAACGCACCCGTGCTTCAGTTTTCATCGAGGAGGGGCCCCTGTCTCCAGTGCCTACTGCCCACCTCTCTGCCAAGCCAAACTCTCATGGCTCTGAGACCGCAGGCCAGGTACTCACCCTGGCCCTTGAGACTCGGTGGGCACTGGCACAACACAGAGCAGAGAAAGGAGCATCTCCACACGCACCTCCCGTGAGCGCTGCTGGGAGCCACCTGTGGCTACAAAAGCCGGCTCCAAATAACTCACAGGGGGAGCCAGGAATGGTCTGGCAGCACACAAAGAAGTTCTTGTGTATGCCAGATTTTTCTTCTGTGAATGT
Source organism: Machaerirhynchus nigripectus (assembly GCA_013397975.1). Taxonomy (NCBI): domain Eukaryota; kingdom Metazoa; phylum Chordata; class Aves; order Passeriformes; family Dicruridae; genus Machaerirhynchus; species Machaerirhynchus nigripectus. The sequence continues at coordinate 962,184 of VZRQ01010305.1, forward strand.
ATCCATTTACTTTTGAAGAGAAAAACTTTCAGGTTTGGGGGGGAAAGGCTGTTTTGTTGTTTGGGTTTTTTATGAGAAATCTTTCACGTAAAATATGGAGGGTACAAAAAGTCTAAAACATTACTTATTCATTGTTTTATTATGTTTTCTGAAAATACAGCTCTTTTGTTTGTTTCAGACTTACCTCCTAATAATTTAATTTGATGCTCCCAAATCCTTACATCAGGAAAAAAAAACCAAACAAACAGAAAAACATAATTGCTCAAGTCATTTTCTCCCAGGACTCGAATGCAATCAGCTTCCACAATATTGCTACTACATGCAAAAATAATTCTCCAACCTCGAGAATATCTGTCCTTGTATCTTTTCTAGTTCTATGGCTTTTTAAAATTGGTATTCTACCACCTTCATTTTATTTTCTATTTCTTAGACCATCAGTTTATCGGAAAAAAACTCCTAAGCATACATTAAGTTCAAACCAAACTGGCAAAACACTAAGTTTCAAAAAATCAAAGAGGAAGCTTAAGTTCCTGCCTTTGTTCTATTTATTTCTATTCTATTTATCTTTTTGTTATCAACTTGAGTATGTTCTCAAATATTTTCCTATCATTTAGACAGAAAATGTCCAAGTACTTTGCTGCCTAAAGAAGGCTGAGCAAAAATCTTTGGTCCAGTTGTCTGGTCAGCCAGAATAAATACACATGAACTCCTCCAATGGAAAAGCCGTGACCTTCAAAGAAAAAAATGAAGCCAACTGTAATTACAAAGGTGATTCACACCCTTGCCTTTAAATATACCTAAGAAACATGTTCTTAAAAGCAAAAAAGACATTATAATTGTGTTTGTTGTGCCTCTGCATTCTCAGCATTGTCCAGTCGTCAGCGTGAACTCCTAGTCATCAGTGCCAGGAGTGTGGATGCCCAGGCCACCACCACAAACAATAACAGACACCCTGACATCCAGCACAAACGTGGGATGGGGAAGGAAGTTATTTAAATGAGTGGCAAGTGGACTGAAAGAAGGAAATACAAACTGCATCAACAATAATCCTTTTAACATAACATCTATATTTTCCCCTCTTTGTTTACAAAGCACAGTAATAAATTTTGCAGATTTCCAAAGAAACACAATGATGCTTTTACTTTCAAGAAGTCAGGAGCTAACAGTGTGAGATAGCTTGCCCAGACACTGCTAGCTAGTCAGAAAGAAAAAAAAAAAAAAAAAAAAAAAAAAAAGACCATNCCATCTAATAAAGCCAAAACACAGACTCCTATCTAATCAAGTCAGGCATGCCCTTACCAATATATTAGTCAGACAGGCAGCTCCGGATTCTACATTTGGAAATGTAGAAAATCTTGTATATATTTGCCTGGGCTTGCAAATGCCACTATATCACATTTCTAGTGATGCTTTGGGCAGCATATTTTGTATGAGTTACACCATCAGAAAAGGTTTATAATCTTGTTCAGCTGGCAGCAAACTTTGCTTACACATATAAACTTCTCAATTGTTTAAATGTAAAACAGAGTAACTAGGACACGTGAGCAGAGAATTGCTTGATTTTGTTCCATCATCCCTTCTACAATTCACTGAAAACAGCCACTTACAGGACCACAAAGAAAGCTAGTTTGTGCAAAAGATAACAGAAAAAATTTATTTACTCCTGCTATCAACTAACATGAATATTCAACTTCAGCAGTAGCCTCATAGTTATCCTGGATGAAGTGTAAGAAGTGGAACCTCCCCTCTTTACTGAGTCCAGGGTGAGTTTAGCTCCAGCAATTGCAGAACAGTTTTACTAAACTGTCATCATTCATGTTACCTTCTCAACCATGCTGAAAGCTGTAAATTGTTTCTGAAAGAGCACTCCCTTTCTGAGGATCAAGAAAGTATTTCCTGGCTGGACCCTTAGAGGATGATCTGTTAATAACTCAACAGCAAACCATATCTTCTTGTGTATAAAGTGAGGAAATGGATATTAAAGAATCAGACAAAGTGCAAAGTCTGTTTCATATATCCTTTTTCTCCTGTGTTCCTCTTAGCCTGAGGCATCTCTATTTCTCATTTCACTAGAAGTACCATCTAATTCCTACTGTCACTAGGAAATTCACACTGAGGGAAATAAAAGTAGGATCTTTCATGTAAGACGGGATGGGAAGGTCTATAGTTACCAAGCCTGCCTCTTCCAGTAACCCACCAGGGTTTAAGTAACAGCTTCAAAAAGCACAAGGGTCATCCACCTACTTTGCTTCTTCCTTTAGCAATTCCCTTCTCAGATCTGCTGTGGTGCAGATGCCCAAATCTGCTGATCAGGCACACTGAACACAGCCAGTCTCACCAGGAGCAGATTAATAGGTCTGTTGTATTAGAAATAGTAGCAGATGGGCCAAAACACTCACAAACTTAGTATGTTTTCTGTGGTTTTACTGACATTACTATGCAAAAACATGTATCTAGGGTATTTTTATTTTTTTTATAAGTGATTTATTCAGATAATGAATTCTGTGCAAGTCAATGAACCACACATTTTCATAGCCCAAAGGGTATCTGTCAGACTGCGAAACGCTGAAAAAAAAGTATGCATGGTCAATGTCTCCTCCTCCCCTCTACTCTGGGACCAACTTCAAGGTCTGCAGCCTCCATCAAGTGCTTTCTGCCACAGTTGAGGTAAGAATAAAGTAAGGAGGTAAGGAAACGTTGTCTAAGAGTAGTTTGAGAGTCTAAACTCAGATAAAAAACATGATTTAATGAGCTGAGTAAAAAGACTGTGGTTGCACAAGGAGCAGATCAACTGCAGACAGAAAAGTCACAAAAGAAGTGGGAAAATGAGGTTATGACAGGAAAAAAGCACTTGGTTGATTTGTTTTCCATAACTTCCAGTCACCAAGTCATTATAACCTAACTTCTGAGCATTTAAAATTAAAGAAAGAGCAGGGTTACAGGACATTCCAGAAGATCTTTCAAGTTTACCTACAGCAGCTATTGCTGGGACTTTGAAAAAAATTTTAAACTGTGGATTAAGTGGTTCCAAAAAAAAAAGTCTTTCCCAAGACAAGCATGGTAAGAAAAGCTCCTATAAAAAGCTGCTGGCAACTATAGCTCTGTCAATCACTTTAAGGATCTGTCAAAACACAGAAATATATCTGACGCAGGCTGGGGAAGGAGATACACTTTTTTAAAAAAAAAACAAACACATTTCAACTAAAAGCAACTGCTGCCTAATCTTGTTCAGAGCCATGCATTCAAAAAGGTATCCCATTTGCCTCAAGAAAGCCAGTGTCCAAGCAGCGTGGGTGGAAGAGACAGCCAGACGGCACCGGGTGCTCCCGGGTCCCCCATTACACAGAGCAACTGGAGGCAGAAAGACCAGGTGAACCTGTTAGGCAGGAGCCAAAGTTCCAAAAGGACCTGTCCACAGCAAAACACGCGGGAATTTTGGAAATCATCCACAAGATCCACCAGAGCTGCTGTTAGCTGCTGCTGTCTTCAACAGGGCATTACACCTTAGATGATGGGAACAACTTACCCAATGTCATGGCTGTAAGCAGGAGGTCAGACCAGAGACCCATGGAGGTCTCTTCCTACAGAAATTGCCTTATGATCCCACACATATTTGTTTGAAGACTATAATGCAGAGAAGATAAGGCAGCAGGTCCACAGTAATTTATCCTGAACTCTCTTTTCCTCTCTCCTCACTCTAGCTTAGGGTTTTGCCTTTGAGATGGCTCACTGTGGGCTCCTGTGTCAGAGCAAAGGCTGTGTGACCTCCTTGGTGCTGACCCACACCAGCTCAAATCTCTGTGGCAGCGCAGATACAGAAGGAAGTTTGGTTCCTGCTAATATAGTTCGATTCCTGCTATATATTCCTTCCTATAGTCCTGCAGTCAAACATCTGAAAACAGACCTGTGCCTTCCTCAATGAAGTGTAAACAGAAAGAAAAAAGGCCAGTTAGGGACAGCACTGGCACAGATTGACTCAAACACTTCCCATATCTATCCTAGTATGTCTCAGCAGTTGGTTTCTCAACCCCATTTTCCCCACACTGCTTGGCATCACGCCTTGCCTTAACCATTTCATGGTTTTAAGGATCAAAAACATGCCCTTTACAAAACACATGGCCTGACTTCAGAGCACAGTATCACCATATCCATTTCCAAGAGCCAGCTTTTGAAGGCTCACCCCAGCTAGCACCAAATGCAGCCAGTGAAATTTCTGGAGCCATCAGGAGAGACAAGATGTCTTCGAAGAAGGTGGAATTTGTAGAAACAGGTAGAGCAGAGCCAACAGAAGAACGATGATGCTGCAAGCAGTGAGGTAGGTAGGCTGAGAAGGGACAGGCTGTTAGGGGCACTTCATCAGACTGGTGTGATCCTGGCACAAAGCCATTGCTGGAGAAGCTGACAAGAGCTTACATGCTGGCATGAGCTTTTAAGCAGAGAGATAGCATTGAGAAAAGGTCAGTCATGGATAAAGGTAAAAGCCACGCTTGCTAAGTTCACAGAAAAAGGAATTCAAAAGGCAGGAAGCAAAAAGCCCTGAGGAATTCACTGCAATAGCTCAGTTTGTAAAGGAGTTACAGTACCCCAGTGCTGCAGTCTGGATAAACCCGAGCTAGCTTTAATCTAGGAACTCAAGTCTCTTACTGCAGCAGCTCATCACAGGCTCCCTGAGCAGCAAGGGGAGTGAGACACTGCTGAAAACCATAATTATTGCTGGAGTTGAAGAATGCAAACCATACCTGAGCCGGCTACTTCAAAACTAGCTCGGATACATTTATGTTCAGCTAAAACACAGGCAGGAAAAATCAAGGAGCCCAAGGCTGAAAGAAACCTTAGTCATCTTGCAGAAGCACTGAGACTTGTGGTTTCAGGAAGGGAAAAGAAAGATACCCCACATGATACCACTTTCCTTTCCACCTCTGCTTTTCCAGGACAAGAGTAGGTCACTTCCACAGATGTACTTCTGGGCATTACCACAGAGAGAAGAACCTATTGACAAACCTGAAAAGGGCTGTACTGACAAACATGCTTCAGTAGAAGATGCAGAGCTGCCTTGAGGGGCAAATTTAATCTCTTCTTACCACAATTAGGGAAGAACAAACCTGTGAGAAGCCATATACAGTACTAAAACCTACAGGTACTGTCACACAAGAGTCACTATTTTGCAGTTGATTGAAAGAAACACTATATAAACCATGAGAGGCTCCAGTTCCCTTCTGTGCAATCACAGGTAGTGTTCACATGTCATACACCAAGAGTGCAAGACCGCAGACTGGGACAGTATGACAAGTCTCCTCTTACACCTATTGACCCATTGGGTCCTGCTCTCATTTTCCTAGTTAACAACCAGAGCAAACAAAGTAAGGATAGCCATTTATGAACTATTACGAATTTATAGCTCCAGATTCAAGCCAAACACATATCTAAGTATCTGTTATTGCCAACTCACGACAGCTCTACTAAAGCCTTCAAAAAATTTACGCATGCAACTCATTCATGAAGCAGGCTGAGGACTGCCACAAAAAGTAATTACTATTGCCCAAGTGGTGAGAAAACAGATAAAGCAAATCCAGGCAGGTTTTGAGCAAGAATTCTTTGCCTGTCTGCCTATTCACAGATTCCCTCTCATTCACAAGTAACCTCATATGTGTATTATTGCATAAAGTTTAGCTCTGTGAGAGCACCTAAGGACTTCAGCCCCAGCTCAACACTGCAGTGCCCAGCACATCAATCTAAGAGAGCCACCAAGTTCTCTGCCCCAAAAGAGTTGTGCTCTCAAACACAAGGCAAGGAACAATGGTTAGACCAAGCTTTCCAGCCTGTAGCTGTCAAAGTGCCAGCCAACCCTGTTGCTCCAAAAATAACCACCACAGGTGTCCTTGAAGAAAAGAGAAGAGGAAAAGGTGCAGAGCAAACACTGAGGCTCAGAGTAGCTGTCATAGATGATAAATCGTGAATTATTTGAAGGGCAAGTGTGGTAAGTCTGCAGGATACTGGTAGGGGAGCACAAGCTTCAGCTGTATAGGTACCAGCACATTCAGGTGTAAAATGCTGGGGTTGGTGAGGTCAGGGGTTTTTAACTTGGGGTCTGAAGGTCTCCAAGTGATCAGTGAACTCTCTTCCAAATGGTCCATAAAAGGATAAAAGCAAAAAGCACCATTCACATTTGCTTTATTTTCACTGAAAACTCAGCAATCTGCAAACTAAAGAAAGGTGAGGATCATCACACCTGTGGATTGTTACTCACAGGGACAGGAGGCAGCATAAATCACCCAAGTCCTCAGGAACTGGAAATGGGTGTGCAAGCCAACAAGGAAAAGCACTCCCAGTATAAAAAGAAAGGAAAAATTGAAATAACGTATCCCAGTTGTTAAATATTGTCCTAACTAGTGGGAAAGGTTCTGTCAAAATTATTTCCTTTTTACCCCAGTCACTCATCACAAAAATCAGCACTGAAGACTGTAGCTCACTTTTCTTCCATCTCACCAGGTGATTGGTGTCTAGTGGTTCCCAACAGACAGGATATGTTTCGGCCTTTCTCTCAACACAAACACTGAAGAGACTGGAAAGACAGCACTGGGATTAATTTAAGTAACCACTGAAACCTGAAGCCCAATGATTATCTGAGGAAAAAATTGAAAAGACTCATGTGCTGGCACACAGATAAATCTGTTTTCCCCCTTTAAGAACAAATATGTCACTGAATGAGACCAGTTATTGACAGAGAAAAGCAGAACAATGATAGATGTAGTGATTCTGACACGAAAACATTTTACAGCCGTACTGCACTTGAAAGGCAGCCAAGAAGCAAGTCCCTACAGACCTTCCAGCAGCTACTTGGCATCAGCTTCACTGAGGAGTTCTATCTGTACACCTCTAGCAAAGACAAACTAACAATAAAAAAATACTTTGGAAACAAAACCAAAGACCTTGAATTAATAAGAAATCTATAAACTAAAGGCTATGAGCTACTGCCATAAATAAAAAATGACAAGATGATAGCCACTAATTCCTACCCAAGGAAAGAAATCAGAATGATTGTAGGTCAAGTTGCCTACTTTTCATTACTTCCTCTCTATTGACAAAGTATTAATTAAGACTTCCTTTTCATACTTTTATTGAAGAATTAATTAATACTTCCTCTTCATACTTTTCCTGAAGGCACCTACAAAAGCTGGGTAAGTTCTTCTGCTATTTATTTCTCAGAGTACAGTATACACCAAAATAAAAATGCGAAGAATACTAATCTTGGATTCCCAAGCTTAATTCTCAAAGGACTCCTGGTTTAGACACAGATGACCCACTCTGCAAATAACGAGGAAGAGATTCCTCTGGCAAATCTCTTAACAGTCAGGCAAATACAGGGATACATGACACGCCTATATTGAAAAATGTTAGTCCTCCCACCAGACTCTGACTTAACTTACTATAAGCACATGTGGGTATCTGTACTTTGTTGAACCAAGACTATTCAAAGTAATGGAAAACCTCTGTTCATACAGCACTTATGCACCATATACACTCTCACACATATGTCTGTATGAAGCAATTCCAGCTGAAAATTGCCCTAAGCTTCCATCAGGGAGTGCTTAAGAGCAAAAAATTTCTTTGAGAAACAAAGAAAGTGAGAAAATTCCTTCCCCCTTTAATTTATTTTTAATAACCCCTTCTGCTAATAATGTCTACTACATGAGATACTGTGAGATTTGCTTTAAAATAGATCTTTAAATCCTAGTTTTCAGCTGGTTAGACCACCTTGTGAACATGTGACCAATTAGGACAACTTTATAGCCCAGGCCAGTTGCTAACTTCCCACCACCAGACCAGGGCCACTCAGGTGATATCAGGCACCTGTAAACATCTGTTCAGGTTCATCCAGCTGGCCATAATTTTCTCCTCCTTCGAGCCATATAACCACTGAGTAAGGGGCAGTCCACCAGGACCTCCTTCCTCTATTCTCTTTCCCAGTGCTGTGAATGTTTCACCCTCTGCTTTGAGCTCTCAAGATTGCCCACATCAGCCTGGACCACCCCACTGGACAGGGACTACTTGCAAAACCTTACCAGGTGTAGCAGGCACACCAAAGTGGATGGAAATCTTCCCATGGGTGCTGACCTACTCCTGACTTCATAAGCCAGAGCATCTCAACAGCACCCTCAGATTTAGCAACATGTACAGGTTTCCCTGAGCAGAGACAGTGGAAACAAAAGAGGCCCTTCAGGTAAACCCAAAGAAAACACAGCTTTCTCTTAATGCCAGGTAGTGTTATTTCATCTGTCAGTGAAAAGGAAACTTTTTTGGGCACAAGCCCTGCAATATGCACAAGCAGGAGAGCCAACATTTAATGCTGGTCTGCCGGAGTGGGAGTCAAGGGCATGGTCCAGTTCCACACATGCTGAAGAGTGGCTGGAAGGCCCAAGGGCAGGCTGAGGACTACTAGCACCCAAAAACCACATCATTAATCCTTTGAGTAAAACATCTTACGTAAAAGAAAAGCAATTAAAAAAACAGAAACAAAAAAACAAACCCCCCAAAAAACCAAAACCCCATCCCCAAAACTACAAAAAAGCCCCACCAAACATACAGAAGTTCACTGCAGCATCACATGAAGCTTACAGGACTTCAGTTACTTCTTTAGAATTCAAACACAATAAATTGACAGGCAATGATAAACCCTATTTATGTCAAGTCAATCTCTTTGTAAAGGGACATAAATAATAAACTGTATGCATTGCAATTGGCACAGGAGCAGGACTCTGTAACCTCATGCACCCAAGGATACTGTTAACACAATGTAAGTAGACATGATATATTTATTAGGCCATTAAGTCTTTCTCCCAATGACCTGGAGAAAGGCTGCTGCATCCAGAAATCTATTTCTTCCATATTCTTTACATATGTAGAAAGATACCCATGGATATTATGATAAGTGGAAAATATAACTATAATCTGGAAAAGTCAATATTAATTTGTTTTTCTTCTTTAGCTAAAAGTTTTGCTAGATTTGCAATAGGGCTTTTTTAAAGAACAAAAAAAGTTTCCATTTTTAAAAAATAAATACTCATTAGCCCCTCAATAAAACCTAAGACTCTGCTGCCAAATCTCAAATAACTGGCAGCACCCAGCTTGTTCTACTGCTAATAATACATTGTAAGTTTTACAGCTCCGGTGAAAACACAGTTCTTGCAGTTCCGATCCTCCCCAGGAGCTCTGTACACCCGGTGAGAGAAGTCACTGCAGCACATGCAACTGCAAAGCAGCAGATAAGCAGGAGTTACTGGAGCTGCAGTTACTGATGAGGATGAACACGGAAATGCAACTGCCCTGCTACCCAAGCAGGAACTGAGACACTTGCTCAGCCACCGACCAGCCCCAGTACATACCTTTATTCCCTTTCTGCTGGCACCAGAAGGAGGAATCAGCCTGCCACATGGCCAGCCCACTCCTGCAGGCCACTGTGTTTCAGGCCATGTTATTGTGAAAGCCATTGGGTCACCATCCAAGAGCCCATTGTGCTCTCTCAGCGGGATTCCCCATACTGGGACCAGCAATGGGTCCTTCAGCATTCTCATCCTCCTCTGAAGATGTGCAGGAGCCAGCATATGTACCCTCTGAAGCACTAACAGTTAGCAAAAATTGCTTTAAAACTAAAGCTTCTGTAATATACCCAAACCAAGCTCTTCAGGCGGAAGCATTTTCCACAGTCACAGTATACAGATTTTGTAAAGAACCAAATTTGGAGTTGTTTCCCAGAGTTTAAGTGAATGGGTTTGCACTTCTAAAAGAGCAATCTCTGATACACCTGCATGTCTCTTTATTAATTATCTGATAGTGGAATTCAAGGTTAAGCTAAAAGGCTGCTTTGTTTTACTCCAATGTCTGCTGTTCTGGTACCCCATCCTGTCCTCGTGTGGAAGAACAACAAAGCCTCATGTTAGATGAATTAGAAGTATATCCAGCTCCAGAAAATACACTACAGAAGTCATTACTCTGTGCATTAATTTAGTGCACAGAGTAATAACTTGCTTTCATAAGAAAACCAAAAATAGCTTAATAAGTGCTGATAGTAATATTACACCATTGCTTTTCTGTTACAGAAAAAAAAGCAACTAGAACAACCACTATTCAGATTCCCTGGGTAGTTATTGACCTTTGAACGTGGGCTCAATTGCTATTGTGGCTCAGAACAGGAGCCCAATTAAAAAAGGAGGCGTGAAGACCTGCTCAAATATCAACATGAAAACACTTTGTTTCATCAAAATATATATGTTCGTACATTCTTTACATTCAGATACCTCTCATCACAGTTCTCAGGTGAAATCCCAGGTCATAAATAGAGGGATCAAGTACAGCAGACAGAAGAAAGCATGTTTACATATTAGGTGAAGGGATTTTATTTCAAGAAGGTAATATCCTTAAAAATCTTTCCAGATTTGGCCCACCCAGGGAGCAGTTTCAATATCGGAAACCAGAGACTGCAATAACATTCTCAGCAGTCAACATCATTAGAAAATAATCAAAACATTTATGGTTTTGTATTTAAAATAAAGAAAGAAGTTTGGAGACAGCTTGAATTTTCAGAACCCTGTCAAAGTTCTGTTATTGCAGAAAACTATTATGAAGTTCCTTCCATCCTCACATTTCACAGCCACAGCTTCTTCAGGGGAAACCACCATCTGGTTACAGCTTTTATTTTCTCTGAACACTTCAGGTTTTCCTTGACTACCAAGAGAAAAGAGAAGCCTGCCTATCATGTTTGCTGTAGCCAAGGGAAGGAGTGATGTTGCTTGGGAAGCAGCTTTTGATGCCAGGAGTTTTGGAGGACGCCCAATCCATCTGGGTTGCACTTCTTCTGCTACACTCTCCGAAAGGATGTCTCAAATGCAGATAAGAATGTGGTAATGCTTTGGCACATCCTGTTGGGGGACAAGCTGTGATTCTCCTGGCCTGCAGAAAGGAGGACAGGTTAACCATCCAAAATCATGGCCCGAGGAAACAGCACCAGAATTGCTGGGAGAAAGCACCAACTTTGTTACCACTGCCTTTACAAAAGAGCTGAAACAAAAACCTGCCAGTCAAGCCCAGGGACAGGAGTGTTTTCAGACACAGCTGACCTTCCTAGAGCCTTTCTCTGTGCACTAAATGCACATTTCTCCAGACTTGGGGGCTGGAGCACCTCTCTTTTGGAAACAGATTGAGAAGACTCTGGGGAGGCCTTCTAGTATCTTTCAGTACCTGAAGGAGGCCTGCAAGAGAGCTGGAAAAGAGACTTCACAAGGGCATGTAGTGATAGGACAAGGAAAACAGCCTTAAACTGAAAGAGAGTAGGTTTAGAGTAGATACCAGGACAAAATTCTTTACTGTGAGGGTAGTGAGGCGCTGGATCATGTTGTCAAAAGAAGCTGTGGGTGTCCCACCCCTGGAAGCACTTAAAGCCAGGTTGGATGGAGCTCTGAGCAACCTGGTCTAGTGGAAGGCTCCCTGCCCACGGCACAGGGCATGGAATGATATTATTGTTAAGGTCCCTTCCAACCCAAGACATTCTATGAATGAAAACTCATCTAAAGCAAAATTTTAAACTGTGGCAACACACACAGAAGATCTGTATTTAGCCAACTAAAATTATTACAGTTTGATAAGTAAAGTATTTAACAACATGCCTCTTACTAGCAAATTGCAAAGACAGGACAAAAGGGAAAACACAACTAAGTTTTCATGCCACAAAATGGTAAAAATGAGCAGGCAGGATGGAGGTGCCTGTGACTAGCAGCTCCGTGGTTATCCATTGCATGGCCCCTGGACACCTCATTCACCTCAGTCTTCTTAAATCCAAACACGACTATATAAGAAAGGAGAGTGGGACAGACAGAAAGTTGATTTAGCGACTGGTCTGGTGGCATGTGGTGCTGGCAGCTCAGGAGCCCATTTAAACACTGGGAATAACACCTGACAAGGGCTTCATGCAGTGCACACTCACCATGCTGCTCCCTGGCAAAGACAAGGGCCCTTTGAGGAAGGGAACAAGGAGCATTTAATTAAAGACCAGACCCTCATGCACAAACAAAGAGATGGAGAGAGTGAGAGACCTCTAGCTTTGTCAAAGCCCCATGGCCAAGGGCTGCTCTCGGCCACCACAGTTCCCTTACAGCATTGCTTTTGACACAGAGCATACACTTAACTTGCAAGGCTGGATGACTTATTTGCCACCGGAAAAGATGCTTGCCTATACAATGGTGCTCTTTGTGGGGAGGAAGGAGGTGGGGAGACAGTACTAGCTGGCTATTAACCTTATAAATCCTTCCCTTGAGTTGCACAATGAATACCACAGATCTGTGTATTTGACTTTGCTTGTTCAAGAGAAGCTGCTTTGAGTGAAAAAATGAAATTAAATAGGCCGTATTTTTCCTTTTTTTGTGTTTTTTTACTTTCACAATATATTTTTGATGACTAGCACTAGCCTTGCAGGCCATCCACAGTTTTCTTTAAAGAGCAGAAAGCAATTCTGACTCCAAGACTTCATTCCCACAACACAAGCACAAACCACATACTGAGAAATCAGGCACTTTATATGCAGTCCATACTCATTTAGCTCTTGTCTCTGTCTCCCCAGCCTCTGAAAGCTGCTTTTACAAATTACATTAAAGGCCCAACCCAACACTTGTGCGCAGTGAAGTTCTTTACTCAGAGTTGGGAGTAAATTCATGAGCACTTCAGCCTGGCCATAAGCTTAATTTTACCCTTTTTTTTTTTTCAGGTTGCAACAACCACCTCAGATATAAAAAGTGCTTAGTGAATCTCTAACTGGCTCTAGGTTGGAGTGGTAGAGAAGGAGAATAAAAAAATAATAGTTTAAATCCACTGAAGTTCCCATGGTAATACCACAAGGCACATAAAAGTTGTAGTTGAGTGTGTGGTAAAATCATCGGAGTTTTTATTACTATGAAACCTAATGCTCCCTCACTGAAAACAAATTTTTATTATACAAAGGAGATAATTGGGAGGAAAAAAAGGAACTCACATTTTGGAAATGTCTATAGATTAATAACATTTAATGTCCAACAGTCTACACTTCACCATAATCATCCACTAATGACTGAAAAACTTACTGTGAAAATTACTGAACCTAAACTGGTGGGGTGTTAATTTAATTTTTTGGTGGCATGAGAGGATATGGCAGGGAGAGAAAAGAAAGGGAGCACTTAGCTCCAACTCCCAGCGTGGCAAAAAAAGTTTCCCCCCCACGCATGGCCAAGCAGGAACAATGCACAACAGCCCGGCCCTGCCGGCTTTGCTGAATTATTACTCCTGCTAGTTAGTTTAATTATTGCACATACATTTCTTAAAAACTCCATCTGAACATCAGCTTCTAATTGGAGAAATTGCTCTGGGCATGGCCAAAGGGTTATTATAAAGTTTGGTCACTTCTTTTCAAGCAGTCTCCACAAAAGGGCATGGCCCTTCTGTGAAGCATATGAAAACCTCTCAAAGATGCCCATTGTCCGTGACACAGAAATCAAGTGCAAGAGATACAGAAGGAAGTCTCATCCGGGAACACAAAAGGCGATGAAGACATGAAAATGAGGTGGAACATCCTGCTACACTGACAGCACCTTGCACAGAAGAGCTGAAAGTGGGAAAAAAAAATCAGCTTCCAGGATGACAAATACTAGTGAGTGCAAATGGAAGGTGTGTCAAAAAAAGAAATCTTCTTAAAATACTAACGCTCATTAAAGACTTAAGTTGCAAAAGCCTTGCAAAGTTACAAGAGAGCTTCCGAAGACAATGAATTTCATCACTGGACCTATAGATTTGCATAAGGCTTCCTTGACCCCCTATATCAACATATTAAGCAAGTGCTGGTTCAGGGATTTTGTTTATTCAAAGACTGCTTACGTTTCCCAAAGTTTCTCCTTCAGCCAAATTAAAAACCTCGATACACCCAACAATTTCCTAATATCCGAATAACTTCGATCACTGCAAAACTGGTCACTGAGCAAACTTCTATGGCGTAACCATTCAGTTTAAGAAAACTGCCAGAGGAGTAACTTTGAAAGTCACACATGAATCACCTCACCCCCTGTACCCTCCAGCCCTAAGATGTCAGTGCTATAAGCAAATTTCTCATGTGCTTCATATTCCTGCTGTATTTAATTAGAAGGTCTAATTTTATAATTCAAATCTTCGGACACTGCAATCTCATGTGGATTTTAATCCATTCACTTTAAGGCTCAGGTACACCTGCACTGAGCACAATAGGACTGTCCAGTCCCTGTTAACTACGGATTATACTTTCATTAACTTTTTATTATCAAGCCAGGGAGGACTATTCAGCAGTCAGTCTCTCCTGGTTTACATTTTACTATTCCAGCAGCAGAAAACATGCTATGTACATTAGAGGTTTAGTATTCCCTCCTCCTCACCAGCTACTTTTTCCTCCAGTTATTATCTCCAAAGCCATCACAACCCATTAGAGCCAGGGCTCTGGACCACAAGGAACAAGAAACACCAGCAACATCAGCAGAGGCTTGAAAGTCAGGCTGCAGTTGTGATTTCTGGGTCATGTTAGCACTTAACAGTATATGGGAAGGGAAGTGTTGTCCAAGGCTCTCAGCTACCTGTGCATGGAGGTTGTGCAGCTGAGGTTTCTGTCCCTTGTCCCACGCTAGACAGCAGCAGGAGGTTGGCATGCTCCCCCCCACACAACCGTGGGGCAGGCAGCTGGTCGTCCAGCTACTCCATCCCAGCTGGACGCCAGGGGCAGGGGAGGTAGAAATCTGCCCCAGCCAAGAAATGAGACAAGAACCAACCCAACAACTTATCACAGCATTGTCCAGGTATTCCAATGGCCGTGGGGTGCAGAGAAAGACCCCCTGGGTCAGTCCCCCATGCATTCCCCCATTGCCCAGCCATGGCAACCCCTATTCCCACCACAGCATGGGGACTACCAGCTGGACCAGAGCAAGAGAAAACAGCAGTGTCACCTTCATCAAGAACACCGTGCCACTTTTTCCCCTTGACCCCACCAGTTATTTATTAACAGGAGTAAAACATTACTATTCTGCAACTCCCAGCAGGCAGGTTTTCCTATCAGCCTAAGATATCACCACTTTTGTTTTAAAGCCGAAAAGCATTGGGAGTTTTTCTTTTTGTCTATGTGTTGTTCACTGCTTTAATGAAACAAAGTAGATCATAAAGTGTGAGAGAGTTCCTCAATAAGTCACAGCCATTTACACATTAGGTACCTAATTATGTTGAAAATACGATTACATGCATTTAAGCAGATGCTCATGCCCACAGGACAAGCCCATTATTTTGACAATTCTTTAACTACCTAACTTTACAGTAAGTGCAAGTTGAATCAACTTAGATACAAGACCTGAATTATCAGTCTGGGAGTGGGAAAAAAAAACAGTAGAAAAAAATAAAAATTAATCAGTTCCTCCCATCATGTTTAGCACAGCTGAGGCACTACACAACAGGCAAGACTCCAACAGGTCCCTGCTCTTCTTTCATAGCCTTTAATCAAATACTGATAGGCTTTTGCTATTTTTAAAATCAAATTAAAAACTCTGGCTCCAGTCTTTTGTAAATGTGCAGCAAAGATAACCCCCCAAAGGAATGCATAATATTTGCACACCAGTGAGCTTACTTATTAACATGAACTTCTAGCAAAAGTTTTGTTTCCATATTTTAAGATAGACCACAAAGACCTGTTTACATTCCTTGTGTGCCTTTAGTAAAGTCAAGGTCAGAATGCACCTTTCCACAGCCCTCCTGGGCAGCAGGCTGAGGAATGTCACCCAGTGGGCAAAGTCCAGGAACATCTCAAAAATCAAACACTGACCCTGACACTCTGTCAGGTGACAAGGCCAATTCAAAAGCTCTTCATTCTCCATCCAGCTGCAGCCAAAAAGCCCAGATGGGCTGGGCTGAGCACCTAGCACTAACCACTGCCCAAATTCTTCCCTTCTCCAAATAGTGGTGGACCACACAAAACTTTTCTATCACCAGAACAGGATTAACCACCTGCTCTGCAACACTGTCTTGTCATCTGAGGATCAGAGGAAAATTTGCTATTATGAGGAAAAAAGGTCCATCAGTTCATTTTTAACAGGGCAACTTGTCTTGACCTTCCCTCTCAGCACAGAAAAAAATGGTAATATTCAAGTAAGTCTGATGGGGAAATAGTGAGTGACAGACAAGTGTCTGACAACTCTGCAAGAGACAAGACTGCTAATAAACTAGAAATGATAAGCGTCTGAATTGCTTGTTCCAAAGGACAAAGGCAGCTAAAAACATTCAAAAGCCAGACTCAGGAACCTTACTCAGCTCATTTTTTTAAAAAGAAATGCATGGAAGCATCCTGTTTTAAGGGTCTGAAACTTCCAGCACAGAGAGCATCTCTAGCTTTGTGACATGTTCATGGTGCCTGCTGCATAGGACATAGATGATATAGATTTTACATGATCTTCCTCACCATCACTGCAGCAGCCATGGGAAGTAATTAAGCCAGCAACAAAGCAAATCCTCACAATTTTCCTTCTCTCTGTAAGAGAAGCTGCATGTTTCAAGCTGTGATGAATGTTGAGTTGCCTTAAATCCTAAGAAAAACTTCTGCTCTGTTGTTCTTCACAGCTCCCCAGTATACCCACCAAATAGCCACAGCTTCATATCTTAGGGTGTGGAGGTGGTGCTGGAGAGGTTGGGTTGGTTTTTTGGCTTTGTTTGTTGGGTTTTTTCATGTCAAAATAAGTGCTGGAATATTTTTTTTTGTTCTCCATGCTAGGATTTTTTCTTTTCCTAAAGAAAATGCAGGATGAGGTGTGCTTTGTCCTAGGCCACTGCCCACTGATGGGATTCCCTTAGGGGAATCACACTCTAACTTGAACCTTCAGCCCACCACGCCATAACAGACTTGCTGGTCACAGCTCCAAAAGCCACCTGCCTTGTACCGCTAAAAACTGTATGTTACTCATCCCCTACTACTGCTTCTCGCTGTGGAAGACATCTCACAGCAACACTGTGACACAAGTTTGATTGAGCAAGTAGAGCTGAATATAAAATGAAATATTGTTTTAACACGCCTGGAAACACTAAACCGAACTTTTAACTCCCGAGCCAAGCGGCCCCAGGAGCACGCTGCGGGCAGAGCCGGCCCGGAGGAGGGCATTTCATCCTCCAGGGGGTATATTCCAATACTTCCAACTTATGTTTTTACCCTCACCCGCTGAAGGGAACGAGGGGACGCACCTCTCCAACCGACCCTACAGCCGTGGCCGGCAGCTCTCCCGGAGAACCCCACTTAGCCTCACCCCTGTAATGCCACCGCTCCCGTCCCGGTTCACCTCTTTCGCGCACACCCACTTTTGGGAGCTAAAACCCCGCGGCGGGGAGGGCTCCCCTTTCCGCCCCTGCTGCCGGACCCCGCCGGGCACCTGCGGCGGGTGCCCCAGGGCAGCTCCGCGGGCCCCGGCCCCGGCCCGGCGGCACCTACCCAGGCACTTGATGTGGAAGCCGCTGGGGGGCTTGAGGGAGCGGCGCGCCCAGCCCTGCCGCAGCACCTCCAGGTGCTCCTCCTTGCCCTGCACCAGCAGCACCTGCTCGTCGATCCAGCCCAGGAAGAAGGTCTCGGCCACCGCCGCCGTG
>VZRQ01010305.1:980059-1021884 GCA_013397975.1 Machaerirhynchus nigripectus
GCCCCCGGCACACCCCCGGCGCGGTCCGGTGCCGCGGGCGAGGCGGGGACGTGATCCCGCCGCTGCCTGTCCCGCAGCGGGTGGCGGCCGCTGTCTCCCGGCCGGGAAGTCCGCACGCCTGCAACTCACTGCTCCCCGCCTCACGCTTCCCAGCACGGGAGCACTATTCCCAGAAAGGAAACGAGCCCAGTCACTGTCCCGGCCGGTGGTTTAGGCTTCCAGGCACCGTCCCCTCTCCCCACCTTCGGGAGACCCTCACCCTTCCCTTCCACGAGTGAAGCACAGGGGCATTCCCCAGCCACATCCAGATTATCCCAGCAAGTCTTGTAATTCCTTATGATTTTGTTTCCTACAGTGGCTACACATCTGTAGGTAACATACCCAGTGAGTGGCATCGACTCCGCCATGACCAAACGCCTTTCTCTTCACTCGCTGTAATCCTGTGTCGCTTTGTGTCTTAGTGGTACTGGAATGTGACGGTGATGGAGCAAGGGTAAGGTTCACTCCTAACTTCTGTAGCTTTTTTCCAGCAATCTAATATTTTGCCTCCTCTGTGTTCTGGATCCACAGCTGCCTGTGAGGCTCAAGGGAGAGCTCAGCAAAACTGAGCAAGGTGCAAGCAGAACTGGAGGGGTCCTTGCTGGCAGTGCAAGGCTGACAGCTGGGTTGTGCATCAAGGTGGTAGGTGGCTGCTGACCTGCAGGTGCTGGCAGCAAGGCGCTGGTTACACTTGTGAGAAAGCAGATTTAGGAACTTCACTCCTGTCTTCCATTGGAACCCTCTAACCTACAGCAAAACTGAGCCACAGTTCTGAAAACAGGGCTTGAGTTTCTGAAAGGTCTGTAGCTGTTGGGCACCTTGGTGGTGTGTGAACTGTGGGTAGCCTCAGCAGCAACCCCCACCTTGCCCCAGGGAGCAGGGCACCGTGGCACTTGGGCCACAGGCAGTGAAGCATGAGAATGCACCAGAAAGTCAAATGACACAAAGAAGAAAACTGCTGAAGAGAAGCAGGAGCACGGGCTGAGGCGGAAGAGAGGTGAGTGAGAGGAGAGAGCAGGCAGCAGCTGCTATGCCAGGCAGCAGTATGAGAGCTGCTCCAGTCACAACTCTTCATGCTGTGCACAAATTACAGTGTTTTACCTGTTGCTTCTGAGTTCACTCACTTCAACATTCCTTGACATATTTGGCCCCCTTAAACTATCACCCATTGGGTTCTACTCTCATCCAAATCCTGTGCCCCTTTCCAGCTGGTTTCACCCAATTCCTTCTCTGGGTCTCATCCAGTGCTGTCACCGTATTGAGGAAGGTCAAATTTACCAGCATCCCAAAGAGTTTTACGAGGAAACAAGTTGTATGAAAGACACTTTTCCAAAGGGGAAATGAGAGGTTAAATAAATTATCCAGAAACCCTGTCAGTCATTTTGAGCCAGGAGCAGAGATTATTAATACTCAGCTTGCAAGTTTCTATGCCTTCCCAAGTCTCCAGCACAGCCAGATCTCAAGAGGCCCCTCACCACAGCCAGTAATAATTTTAATGTTGCTTCTGTCAGGATTTCAAAGGAGCTCTTTTACTAGGCTTTGCAAGAGGACCCCCCTGGCATCCTCATTGTCCTCCAAACTGCTTCCCAGTGTTCAACTGAGCCACTGGTTCTCTGTTGAAAGAGCTAGTCTTAGTGTGTTGAAACTACTGTCATGATCTTGTCATATTCATGTTATTCTTACCTTGTGCCTTCCTCCTCTGCATTATATCAGCCTTTTATCTTGCCCATCGTACTTGCATTTCAGTTCTCTGGGCAGGGCTCACCTTTGTGTTGCCTTTATGTGGAGCACATCCCATTGACATCTCAACTACTGATCAGAGCCACCAGGTAACTTCAGGGCTTGGGTGAATTTTCATTTTTATTCCTACCTGCAAGAATAAAGGAGCCAAATTAAGCCCTTTAACTGTTTTTAGGCTTTTGCACCAGATACATCCTGAATACTTAGATATGGAGCCCCACACTTTGCCTACAGCCCCCACATCCCAAGTGCCAGCCAAATCTGTGATCCTTCTGCTGCCGCTGACATAAACGCGTGTTCAGTGCGGCATGCCCATCAGCCTTTGGTCACGGCATCAGTGTTGCTCTCTCCATTAGCTGAGCTCTTTGTCTCTTCAATACTGATTTCTGAAGCAATTGGTGTGGCAAAACACGCCACACAGTCATTTTCCTCCTCTTTGCAGTAACATCTGTGGGCTGTCAACCTCTTCCCTACCCCTGGCTTGCTCTCCTGTAAAGGCTAGTCCTCAACCTGCACATCATCTTCCACCCTGCTTTCAACACATCTTCCATCATGTCACTTCAGGCCTCTGTGCTTGCGGGCTGGCCCTCCCTCCCTCCCTCTCTCTCCTTTTCAGCATGCTGCCCCTCTCCGCAGCTTGCACACACATAGTGTCACACACAAGTGTGACAACAAGATAATGAAAGAGGGCATGTGATAATTTGTCCAACACCCATCAGATGAAGCTGTGGCACAAACCAAAATACACTGTGTCCTAGGGGTTAGGTGCTGCCCCCACAAAAGCCAGTGCCAGGATTGCCTAAGCAAGTTCTTGAGGGCCTGGTTAAGAAATGCCCGTTGTTTCAAGGGCCAGGGGATAGGCCATGGACAATAAATATGTAACAGAGTAAACTGTTCATCATTCATTACTTCCCTTTATTTCCCCATCTCCGTATTGAGTCAAACATTTTTTATCTTCAGAATTTGGGGTGTTTGGTTTATTTTTGTTTAGTTACATTTTGTTGCTTGTGGGTTTGGTGTTGAGTAGCATCTCTTTCCTTTTCATTCACTCACTTCAAGGAACTTCTTCCAAAAAATCAACATCTATAGCCAGACTAAAGCCCATCTGGTATTGCCAGTAGAAATATAAGTGAGAAGATAGCCTACAATCTTCTCATGGCCAAATTATGAAAGCAGGTGAAGTGGAAGTCCTAAGTGCCTCTGAAATGTTTGGAAAGATAGAAGTTTAGGTTGCTAGCAGGATGAAACCCCTGAAGATTTGGACATGTTTCTTTGAAATACATCAGTGATTCAGGAGGCCTGCAGCAAATGGTGTTGTTCATTCTGGGTGGGAGTAGAAAGCCAAACAAACCTGGCAGAGCTATGTTCTCTGGCTGTCTGTATTGACCTGTAGCTCAGGGGTGGCATCTCTGTCTGCTGCAAACATTTCCTCATGAAAAACTCTCTGGGAAAAGGATATTCCCCCAGAATTCATTTAAGGCCACAGAATGGAAAAGAAAGGTTGAGGTGGAATATATAGTGTTTGTGCATCCCTGGCTTGTACATAATAAGGCAAGTTCCACAATTCCACAGCCTATGTAGTATGTCAGCAAGTGATCTGCTTCAGATGCAGTACTCAGGCAGCAAGCCAGCAAGTGCCTCCCAGGAAATTTCCCATCAGAAAATTATTTTTAAATCTCTCTAGTCATTTTATACAAGCAGAAATTATACCTTCCCTCCCACTGTCCATCCAGCACTGCCACCTGTCCAGACAGTCCTGGATACTTCCCAGCCCAGTTGTCTCACTCATGGGAAGAAGCTGCTCTTATCATTATGTGGGTTTTTAGGTGGTTGAAGTGTGTTTGGCACAAAACTGCCAGCTACAGAATGGTCTTTTAAGATATTTCTGGCAGGACATTTTTTTGAATGTACCTGCGTGTATTTCCATGTGGGAGGCTGACTGAAGCTTGAGACTCACACTGGCGGTGCAGAGTTGCACAGCTCAGTGCGACTGCTGTCATCAGAAAAGGTACTGACTGCAGGTCTAATGAGACCAGAGCTTACACACCTCAATAACAAATTCTGAGGAGTGTTACAGCCTCCTCCTGCCCCATTCGAGATCTACATGAGCCTGGGTAGACTTTCCTGGACATGGAGTCAATGTAAACTGGGTCTGGCTTTGAAGCTGCTGGTGTGCGGGAGAAGTGCCAGCAGCAGGTATGTTGGTAACACACAGGCTGGACACTGCTCTTCTTGTCATACTGTGAGAAAAGCCAGGAGCAATCTTAGAAGAATGAATGGTCTAAAAGAACAGGTTGTGAACAGTGGTGGGGACTTGCACCTAAGGAAAGCAAGATGGTGGAAGGGGCACACTAGTAGTTGTTCCTTAAAACTCTTCCCAGAAATGCGCCACCCTTTGTAGGTAAATATAGCTCTATATTCACCCAGTTTGCATCACATGATGACACTTATTTGACACCAAGAATTCCTAAAACACTATCTTGTTACCTTCACCCTTATGTTTTGGTAATCAGTTTTTGTAATACAGGGATAATAATACTTCTCACATTTGTGAAGTCTCTTGAGGCCAGCTATTAAAAATCAGGAATGGCTGTTTGACTGTCGCTGCTCTGGTAGGAGCCAAGGACTCCTGTGCTCAGTCCTGCCCTGCCATCCTCCAGCAAGAAGCCCTGCTCAGAAATCCTTGCTCAGACAGTGTTCCCAGTGAAGTCAATGGGAGTTTCCCTCGTGAAGAGTGATGAGCTGGGTCCAAACTAAACACCCAACTAATAAATAGAGCAGGAAACAGCTGACTGCATCATTTTTAAGCTCTGTGCCTTTACCTGACTCAGACATGCTGGCATCAAGAAGGATCCTGGGGGCAGGATGCGACCCAAGGAAGGAAAGGAGAGCCCAGGTTATGGGCAGGCGTGCCCATCTTCCTCTTCAGGAAAATCTTTGGCAACAGTATTAAACCTTCGCAGCTAGGTGAGTGCTGCTTGGATAGGTGAGCTGGTAGGTAGACTATTATCTATTGTCTGCTTAACAATAGCTTACACATACTGGGGAAGTTACAACTGACTAGGAGGAAAATCACCTCTCAGCAGACACTGAAAACGAGTTCCCACTTTACTCACAGAACACGTGCAATACAGGGTACAGGTTTCTCACACTGAAACTCAGGTGCCTGTGCTTAGACATGTAAATAACACAGTGCTAAAACACCTGGGTTGGAAAGCCCTTTAATTTTACTTATTTATGAATTTGCAAAGAGGGAAACAAGACTTACAGATGTTTTTGAAGCAAAAAAAGTGGTGCACAGCTTACAATGGCAGTGTGGGTAAAAGGGGCAAGAATAGATTCCCTGCATGGGAAATTCTTGACTGTAAAATAACAGAGGCAAGAGAAGGGTATGTTTATATCTTGACTTTCTAAGTAGATTTTCTAGAGATGTTTTTTATGTGCCTTCCAACCTATACTTTTCTCTTACCTACTATGGTATTGATGATTGCTTTTGTCCAGATTACAGTCAGACACTAAGGTGGGGGCTCAGATGATGTGTTTGACCAGGATAGAATTTACTTCAAAGTCTGCAACTGTATGCTACTGAAGCCATAAAGGACTCAATACTTTCAGGAAGCATGCACTTTTAATTATGGAAATGGCACACCAGTTTGTCTTCAAAAATATCTGCTTGTCACACTGCCTTGCCAGAACTACTGAAAATACATGGAGGCAGCTCAGGCACTGACACGCAAAAAGAACTAGGGTTTGTTTTTATGATTCCCCAAACAGTAATGGAAAGAGCTTGTGAATGAAATGGCCATTAATTTTCATGAGTGCTCTGGAAGAAAGAGCAATAAAATCTATTTCTCCACCGTTTTTCATATTTCCTTTTACAGCCTATGGCCTGAGCCAGCCTAGCAAGGCATGTGGTTGATGCCTGGCAGATCTCGTGTTGCTGAATTATTGACTCCAAAATCAAACCAGGGAGAGCAGAAGTTCTTCCTCAGCCTTGGCATTTTAATCTGAAATTTCTCTGCTTTGAATAGAATGCTTTCCTCCTACAGTCCCTTCTCATGCAGTACAAGACAAGTCCTGTAGGTGCTGGGGGCAGTGCAAAACTTCACTCAGAAGAAAAAATTCCAGTGAGATACCTATACCCCTAAGAGTATGCAAATGTAAATGGCATACGTAGGCAAAGTGAGGTAAAGGGAAATCCTTGTTCGTGTAACATGCACAGCCAACAGCTCCAACCCATACTGGCTCAGTTTTCCTGTAGGGACCGCATTAGACTGTGGGCCAAAATGAGAGAATGATGACCTGTGACTCCACACTTTCAATTGGGAAGTACATTTTGTGCCTAAGCAAGTGAGCAAGGTAGGCAGAGCTGACCACTTCTAAATGAATAATTAAATGAATTCTTCTACTTTCCAGAAGAATTTAATCAGGGGTTGCTATTACAATGCCCAACTGGGGTAAAAAAAAAAAAATTAAAACAAGATTCTGTGCCACAAGGCATTCTGCAGGCAGGCTGATCAGCACACAGGGTGAGAGAACTTGAGCTGGACATGGCTTTGTAAGCAGCCTTTGCTCTGCCCTGGCAGCAGAGCTGTGTATGACTAGTAAACATCAGTCTGAGCTGAACAGCTCTGATGTGAGTTTGAAAAGAGTAGGAATACCACGTCTCTAACTCAAACTGGAGCTATAAAGAACCGCATTGGTGGGAACCATACAGTCCATCCCTGCAGGCAGAGGTGAGGGACCTTCACTGGTGCCCACTGGCATGGGGGGAGCTGGCACGAGGTGCTTGAAGGACAAGTTGGTGCATGTTGGCTTCTCTGAGAATCCCTTGGTGGCACAAATCTGGGGAGGCTTTCCCACAACACAGGATGAGAAAGCTCTACGGTCATTTGTCTTGCCAATTTTTGGATGGCAGCTTCTCCTTTCTGACTGGCAAAAGCGAAAGCGACCGGTGTTGCTGGTTTCGGGTGAAAGCCCTTTGAGTTTTTGCCTTGCTCTTCAGACAGGAAGGCAGACACCCATACTGCTACACAGCACAGGGATACAATATATCAAGATACAAGGAGGCTCCACCTGTGCCACAACATTCTTGCTCTTCCTGTCAGGAAGCACAGGCTGGCTGAATGATGGCCTTGCCCTCTGTACCCAGCCTGCGACATCTTTCCACCTTCTGTGCACTGATCCACTGACCATGACTGAGTTCAGAAAATGTGACCCAGGCTTACAGCCTCCCTCTGGGCCCCCCTAAACCAAGGGCATGTCTTTCCAACCCACAGAGCTTTGCAGGAAGAGGATTTCTGCAATCAAGCATAGGAAAATGCCTGTGGGAAGGGGGACTAACCCCTACCACAGTCTTTGCAGGCAGGGAAAAAGACCGGAGGCAGCAAAGAATGTTGGATAACAGGCCCACCTTGGGTTTTAATTCTCTGCTCTTCTTGCTTTTCCAGCCACTACCAACCTACCAACCTACCTTTTCTTGATCAGAATAACAATTTTTGGTGTTTCCTCACCTGATACAAATGCCTTTGAAGAAGAACAAAGTATCCCTGAGAAATGAAGTACCATTATGGAGGGTTTATTTCTCTTTTTCCTTTTTACAGAAATTTCTTATCCAGTTTGCTGAATTCAATAACCTTCTCTCTTTTCATTTCATTTCAGGCCTTAAGTTGCTTGCCCTTGATGAGCTAGTTCAGTCAAAACCATGCTTGGTGTACAAATATGAATGTAACAGGCACCTTATAGCTGCCTAAAATAAACAAGTATTACTTTTAAAAACAGACCAATACCTGTTACACTGTGCTGTGAAACATTCTCTTTGCTCTTTTAACTGGTGATGGTTGGTGGAATAGCCCAGCAAATGCTCACGTGCACGGGGAGGGAGGTAACAGACACCTTCTCCAACAGGACCTGCCACAGCTCTTCCAGCACTGGTTTTGTGCCCGTCAGGTGAGTGCCAAGAACTGGTACACATTCAGTTTATGGTGTCGGCCAGCCATCGGCTATCTTCTTCACTCCTCCATCACTTTCATTTCACTCAGAGCAAAGAGGCAAATCTGAATGCTGATGGGCTAGATGCTCACCTTTATGTCCCCTTCGGCAACAAGGAATTGGTGAAAGGGGTGGTGGGGTGGATGTAAGAGAATTTATTCCTGGTTTAATAGCCCTTCATTATAGCTAAGCCTTTTGCGTAAACAGCAATTCGGCTCCCATCTCCTGAACACTGCTCCCTTGTATTAGACCTTTTATAACAGCTGTAATTACAGTTGCAAGCTCTACTTTTATTTTATGGGAGCCGAGGTAAACCTGCCCGATGTCCCAAGTGTTGATCCTCAAGTACCGCCATGTCTGTGAGGCAGTGTCTCCAAGCAGTGGGATCTAAAGGGTGAGTCACGGCAAAGACCTGCGGGTTTCCTCACTAGCCCTGCCTGCTCTCAGGACTGATCTCTCTCACAGGTAATTTTAAGCAGCCACCGTGCTACTCCCCTGCCTCTTCTCTTCATCTTGCCTTGTCAGGATTAGACAGTTTAATCAATGACCCCAGTTGTCATCAATCTCAATATTGTGTGCACCAAGATAATACAGGCACTGCTCTTCTCTGTGAAGACAGGCATTTATGAACTATTTGTGAAACCATTTTAGCTAAAGAAGACAGACAGCTCTATTTCATGCCTAATATTGTCTGACAGGTGTGGACACACCCTGGGATGACTTTCTTGTCATCCTGACTAGAAGGTCAAGAGTCTACATTTGACAGAGAGAATTGCCTTTGGCACTCCAACAAAAAATGAAAACACAGCAGCATCCAGAAAAAAAACAACAAACCCCTTTGTAAACCAGATGTGCCAGATTTAGCATTTCTCAGAGCTTAATTCCTTTTAAATTTTGTAGCACCCCTTTGAAGATTATCTGTGGACCCAATACCAGGCTAAACCAGAAAGTTTTGCTTTTATTCTTCTATTAGCCATTATTGGCTTAGTGTTTTAAACATCTCAGGCATGGGGGGCAGTGGCTCTCGTCTCTCCTCCCTGCATTTTCATAGTCTCTCTAGGGACCTCTGTGCAATATCACCATGTGTTTCCCTGCCATCCCCAGAATGCAGCTGAGATCCACTGTGGAAGAAGAGAGCAGGGGCTGACCTCAATCACAGCAGCAGTGCTCTGGCTCCGGGGGGAGATCCCAGTCCCAGCAGGTTAAGAAAATTGAGCTCAGAAAAGAAAGTTCACCAAAAGCTCAAGAGCTCAATAGTGGGACCATAAGACACATCCAGTAATAGTCTAAGCTCTCCTGGGTTATTTCTTTTGCAATGCACATTTCAGCAACTAAATCTGAGCCCACTCCATTGGCAAATGTTAGACCCAGGAGAAAATAGTTTCCTGCTAAGATAATAAAGATGACTCCTATAAATGAATTTTTTCTTGGTTTTGAAATGAGGTTCCCTATTTTTTTATAAAAATGGACACATCACTGCTTCATATTTGTGCAGAAGAGAGTTACATGTTAGCAGCCAAGAATCAGATTTCTTTTCAAGGAAGAGGTGGGAATGAGTAGTTTTTACCATAGGTGTTATGGGAAGAGCTGTGCCATGGTATGTGGTAAATTTTAAAAAACTCCTTAGGCTTTTCCTTCTTTTGCCATAGGAAATGCTGCAAGTTACAGACTGAAACAGCCACCTTTTGTACTACTGCTTCCGCACGCTGAAAGGGCACATTCAGAGATGCTGCAGCAACCAACTGTGGTCAACCCATACTTGACTTTGTGACCCTTTTTGAGGCCAGCCTAGTGCTGCTTTCAAAGGCTGGATGGTTTCCAGGAGGATCACACCAACCCAGGCACTGGAAGGGGAAGGACAGTATAAATCTTAGGGTTTCCTTGCTTCCTTTTCAGCTCACACTAACCCATTGTACAAAACACTTGAGGCAGTGTACCTGGAAAGACCCCTGTGGAGAACAGAGCTGGACGTAAACCTGCTCCAGCTGGCTGGTGGCTGTGGCAATCCCGCTTCGGCAGGTGCCACTGGATGGTGCTATACAGAGGAGAGCAGGAATAGCTGGGTTTGCTGCTAATCTGAGCCTCAGAAGCTTTTGTTTTCAAACGATCTTTTTGACAAGCAGAGCAATGTGCATGGAGTCCGTGGGCACCTGCGGGGCTCTAGCAGAGAGTCCTGTGTCTTGCCCCACATCCTGTGGGCAAGGGGGGAAAGCTGAAAGCACAAAAGAATGTCAACGGGATGCAGCAGAACATCAATGGGAGCAGAATATCAGTGGGAGCACCTGGCAGGCACTGAAAACCAAGGATGGAAGAAGTTCATTTGAGAATGTCCTGGCAGACCCACTGCTACACCAGTGCTGGTTTAGGTAGCCCTAGGAGCTTAGCTTCCATTCCAATAACTTCCTCTTCTCCAGGGCCAAAGGATAAGAAGGGGAGAAGAGAGGTGGCACCCAGGCCAGGGTAAAGAAGAAATGGCTGGATCACCCCTCTTCTTGAGGATCACAGCCCCAAGCAAGACTTCTTTGGACTCCAAAGCAGCCAGCAGTACTTCACAGTCAGGGGTCATCACTACTCCTGGTCTACAGTTCCTCAGGAACCCTTGCCTAGTCCTCTTTCCATAGCCTGTTGGGTTTTTCTTTCACTCTGTTTAACCATTACAGACCCCAGCATTCAGTTTTTCCCTGTTTTAATCTTTCAACCAAACCAGTCTTTCTTTCAGCCTGTGGGGATGGGGTAGAGGAAACTCCAAGAGATCCTGATCCCGGTTTGCAGGAGACAGTCATTGGTTTTACAGCTTAAGATGGCAGGTTACTTCCAGTACAGTCATGCAGCAGAGTTCAAACAGCCAGCATTTGTAGATCTCCTCACATGGATAAAATAATAAAACATCAAATTAATTTACCTAGAAATAGGACAGCAATCACAAGCCAAAGTTCATCACAATGATTTGCATTGTGTTTGCATTACAGTAACAAACACAAAGCTTAATCATAGCCGTACATCTCTATTTCCCTTCAGAAAATACTATGCCCTCTGCTCACCATGGATAGCTCATAACTGATCATGCATGTAACTTATACTGGTTTTCCTCTAGCAGTTAAATCCCAGGTAAATCCCACGTGCTCTGCTCAGCAATGCACATTTTGTCTCATGGAGTAACCATGGCATAAAGAACATCATGCCAGATTCCCTCAGGTGCAAATGGGCACAGGTCCTTTCCAGTCAGTGGAGCAATATCAGGTTGCTCCTGCAAAAAGCATAACCTCTTAGGGAAATGTAACTAACCTAGGAATTAGAAAAACATTTCTGCTAAAATTACACAGTGCTGGTGTACACAGTAGTACCTGGCTGAGGGGATAAGAGCATTCCTCTTTCACTACCTAAAAACTCCTTCACTGAATTCATTAATCATTCTTATCAGCATCTCTTGTTTCTGGGCTATAAGAGTACTTGAACTAAAAGTTCCTCAAGTCCAAATCCACTTCAAGTGATGAGTATCTTTGAGGTCATAAATTAATGCCAGCAATTGTTATGTTACCCACATGAAAGTCTTCAGTGGAAGAGCAGTGACCCCAAGAGAGAGTGAGATTTTACTAAAGATAACTTTTGTCTGACCTCTCTGCAATCTCCCAGACAGGTAAATACCTTATAAACAGGTGATTTTGTAGCAGATAGAGAAAAATTGACATTTTTCTTGTTATAAAGAGGCTGGTGTTTGAAAACTGGACTAAAATAATTTCATTTTGCTTTATAACTTCCTAATGTTGGTCCACAGAGAAACCATTGTACAGAAAACCAAATAGGGAGCATTCTGGTATCTTTGAGTACATTTCTATTTTCCTTCCCTCTATGATTATCATATATGTTTTGATATTCATTATTACAAGTGTTTGCACAGTCACTTGTAGACTATTTTGAGAAAGCAATCCATTATTGAGCGCATATGTCCCAGTACCAAGCTTCCAGGAGATGCTGAGGTGGGATTCCCTGATGTCAGATACAAAACAGAGGATGTATGTATCTGTGTATCTGTATGTGTATATGTGCACTTATGCTTAGAGCTGGTGACTCTGGAGGGACAAAGTACTGGCTGCTGTAAAGCAGCTCCATGGTTTTGTTTACATTTTAGGGCTGGAGCAGGCACTTGGAATGCCCTTGGCTGAGGGTGCAAGGCACCCACCCCTACCTCTACTGCGCAAAAAAACAGGTGGCAAGAAAATTTCTATTATGGCATCATAAAATCAAATGGTGAAGAAAAATAAAGCTAAGTTCATTCCAAGCTGCAGGCTCCTGGAATGTCCTCTATGTGGGACAGGGAACTGAAATATAAGGGGTTTTATCCTCATTTGGGTATTCATTGCTCTTTTACTGGAATTTATTTCACTGACATGCACAGGTATATGTATGCATATATAAAAGCTATATAATGAGAACCAACTGGATTCAACATATTTCAGCTAATTACTTATTAAAATAGTTTGGGAAATGAGTAGTTTAAATACTGGTTAGGAAAAAATCAAGTACAAAAAAATTTACAAGTTCAAGATTTACCCTTACCGACTTTAAAATATTGAAAACCCCACACTAATTGCTAAAGATTACAGATAAGACAGAAAAGTTAAATTTTTTTATGCAAAATGATTTACGTGGAGAAAGTATGTGCATGCTCCAAAGTAAAAATACTGTTGGAGGAGGAACAGTTAGACTTTTAGAAAGATTAATTGAAACTTCAGCCTTAAGGTCAGCTTTGAATGTCCCAATGGAATCAGATACTTCTTAGCAACTCCTAAAAGCAGGCAAAAAAGTGTCAGCTACATGTTTGAATTTACTTTCCAGGGATAAATTTCTGACTCTCAGATCTTCCCATCCCACTGGCAAGTTGAGACGATGGTAACCAGCATGTGTAGTTAACATAATTTTGCATTGATACAACACATCCTACAAGCGTGGCCATACAAACTTGATTGCCTCTGCACAGTAATGTGTTCCTCAGCAAATTATGTAGGGATCTAGCATGGAAATTTGACATAATTTTCTTGAAAAAAACTAGAATAAAATATTTACATTTTGTTCAGGTGAGGGAATTAATATTGTCTTGAATAAATCTTTGGGGTATTTTAAACTTCTATTTAAATACATAAGTGCCTGGGTTTACTTCTCCCAACACATGCCATCTCTTTGGCAGAAAAACACCAAGACATGCAGAGTTTTAGTTTCCTAAAATCCAGTTCATTCCTATTATTATTTGCAACATATATTCCTTACCTACCCCAAATTAAAGCTGAGCTTTGCAAAGGCTGCTGTCCCCACACCTCAGCCCGCTGCACTGCCCAGTCACAGCATCCAACATCCTGTGCGGGGTAAAAAAAGACAAGTCTCAGAGCTGTGCGAAGATTGGGAACTTCCCTGAGTCCGGCGCCATGCCTAGGTATTTCTACAGCCAAAAGGGTGCATATGCATGTTCCCATGTGGGGCAGTGCCACCCAGTATTCTCTCCTAGTCCGAGGCTGAGGGAGCTATCTCACAGCAGGCTTTAATCATGGGAATCCACGGGCACAATCTCACAGGAGGTTACAACACGATCCGCTGTGGAAACAAAGTAAGGGTTATCCCAGGAGTACTTTGCCCTGAACAAGCGGAAAGCTAATGCATGTCTGACATCCAAGGTGCCAAGGACATTCCAGCTATAGAGTTCTGCGGCCATGGAAAGGTAGAGACCAGTTCGTTCCCTGACTAAATGCAGAAATGAGAGTTCATTCTAGAGGAAATTTGCAGAACTTTTTGAGAAAAAAAGTATCAAGAAATACAATAACATACGGACATCAAACGGAAGGTCCCAGTGCCCTCCGGAAGCCAGCACCTATTTGCACGGGCAAGCAAGCAAGCAGGAAGGCCACTGCCTGAGTGTGAAGGGAACCTTCAAACAATCTTCCTGAAAGGCAGTGAGCTCGCTCCTGTTGAGCCCCCTCTGGCAGCAAGGGGAAGGGCAGTGAGTCACATTCTGCATGGATGACATTCTTGCCAGTAGAGAGAGGTTGCGGATATCCAAAAGCAGCGTAGAACAGCTGGGGTAAGTTTTGACCAGAGTCTGTATCTATGTTATCTGGAGTCAGCTCTGTGGTTTTTTACAAGCAGACAGGTGTAGCCCAGCTACATGCTAGCCCTTAAATTTAGCAGGATTAAACAGGTTCCAGGTGGCATTTAACACTTCTACTAGGTTTCCTAATCTCTAGGGTTTACGACAGCAGAAACCTCAAAGCAGATGGAACTACTTTTCCCCTCCCTTATCTTATTCTAGCAGACTACAGTACCCATCCCTGCAGAGAGCTCTAAAGAACCTACTCTCTATGCATTATATAAACTAATTTTCTGGACTTACCTTATGCACAGTCATTATTCGAGATAGACACTATTTTTTATTGACAACACAACTCACTTTACAGCTACTCAACAACTGTATTCCTGGTGAGGTAAGAAGTGTCATAATCATGAATTATTTTACAACCCAGTGTGGCAGGGCAATGGGACAAAGCTACTAGGCCAGTAGGAGCTGCCTCAGTAGCCCATTAAGCCAAGTGTCTGTTAGGGCACACCCGATACACTGAAAGCTGAGAGATGCAAAGCACTCTGCATGGTCATCCTGAATCTGAGAGAGCTGAACACAGTCACAAGTCCTGCACAGTTCCCTACCCTCCACTTCAGTTAACCAGGAAGCATGCCTAATCCTTGGAATACAGCAGAGATGGCTCCTCTTAGCCCTAAGTCTCTTGTCAAAACCATCCCTGGAGAAGGACTGGGAAGGTACTTTGGTGTAAGATACCCATGTTCACTGTCACTCTCCTTTAGCCTAACTTCTTGCCTTAAAAGTTTGGAAGGAGCAGGAGCTCATTGTTTTTAGAAAATGAAGCAGCAGAGGAGGTTTAAAGAATCAGGTGGGGTTTTTTTTCTTCTTCCTGCTTTAGACAGAGTAACCTCAAACCTGAAGGAGGGTCCTAGCAGAAGTACTCTTACCCCAATGGACTTCTCATCTCCCAGGTAAAGGCAGAGAAAGCATGAAGACAAACAACTCGTTCATTAGGACATGCAAAAAGGAAGCTGGTAGGACCTCAAACTCCTCTGTAAATCAGCAATCTGAGAATACTTCGTGCAAGACCCTAAAAATGAATCTGAAATTAAAATCTTCCTTTTAAACCTTTTCCTTAACTACTTATAACTAGAGTTTAGTGGTTGGAAACAATGAAGAAGGAATAGAGTACTTTCTCCACTCCAGACTTGACTGTAGGCCAGATCAGAGATGATGAGAAATGTTCTTCTGCTCCCAAACATTGAGATGGGACACGTTCTTTCCCTCTCATGCACCAAGTAGCATAAAAGGGGAGGAAAGGACAGTGCTAGGGCTAGATCTCCAGCTCAGTAGCAGTTTGAACATGTTCATCTCAATCTTTCTTCCCTGAAAGCTATTTTTAAACTAGCCTATAAATAGCTTCTGTTTTCTTTGATACTTAATTAGTTCCAATTAAAAGACTATGTTTATGTAGTATACATTGAAGTGTGACTGGTGCTCATCAAAACACAGTAAACAATATAAAAATTGCACTTATACTGAAATATATGTGAGTATATCTCCTTAAGACTTCCAAAGGGATTTGAGTTATGAATCACAAACATTCCCCTCAGCATTAGAATCTTGTGAGTCAGAAAGATAGTCATCATTAACCACTTCTCAAGCATTTTTAACAAGGTGGTTCCTACTTGCTGCATGTTTTCATTCACATCAGTCATTTACATAGCATAAAAGGTGTGCCTAGCACTTTAGAGACAGTTAACACCAAAATATTTGCTTTGTAGTGTTTACAGCTATAGTAAGATCATACAAAACAAGAAAAGATTCCCTTTGTGAATGAAAGAGCAGGAATTGCAACCATGGCAAAGTAGCAAGCTTTTTCCATGGTGTGGGATATGCCTGTATTTCTGTATTATTTTTACTACTCACAATTGTAATTAGGAAGGTATTTACTCAATTCCCTTAAGATTTTAACATTATTGTAACCATGAAAGTATTTTATGCCCTCCCCTTTCTCAAAGGGATAAAAATCACTGTTAGACTGTTTTGGGGGTGGGGGAAGGCACCCAATTCTCCACTGAACACTTATACTACTTGCATCAACATGTCTTTTAAGAAGCAGCAACAGAGGTGCCAGCATTGCTGCAACCTGAGTGGCTACTTAAAAAAAAAAATCTGGGAAAGAAGTACATTTTCCACTCTTAAAAAAAAAAAGAGAGAAAGAGAGAGAAAGATAAGATACATATTCCATGACTGCCATTTAGTTCTGTACATTTAAGTAAAGAAAAAGGAAGGTTTCATTTGTTCTTCCTGGCAGTTTGTCAGTCATCTTATCCCCACCTATACATTGGAAAAACCCTCACAATCCAGCTACCTCTGCACTCCGTGGAAAAACAGTATATCCTCACACATTTTTTCAGGACTTCACTCATGCTTCCCTTCAAGTTTCACAGATATTATTTTGGACTTCAGTGCCATAGATGGATGCATCAGTCCACAAGTGAGAGCAGAGTTAGGAAACAACTGTGAAAGCAATGCAGTTAAGGACAGTTTCAGCAGTACTCTGTCACAAGCAGTTTATTAGAACTTCACTTTGACAATAAATAAGGTATTTCCCAAGCAATCAAAATGTAATTATTTAGAAAGTTAAACAAAGCAAATTTTCACAATGCAATTTTTATATATACATAATTTACTGTACTTTAAACACGAGTTCATCCAGAGCTGTACAACAGTAGGATGTCTATTGTTTAAATTCACACAGCAGGAGACTGCCAAGACATGTCTTTAATCTGGAAACTGTGTGTTCCCAAACCACATCAGCTCCAGGTTGGATAGTCCAACTGGTATGAATGAATTTAGTTCATTAGACTAGCTGCTGAATTCAAAATTGGATGTATGGCTTACCCAGGAGAAACAGTGCCTTTTGAGAGTTAGGGTTTTAAAGGACTAGTAAGCTGCTCAATTGCAACAGTACAATGTAACCATTTGTAATTTACAGTGCTACTGCACACAACCTGCTCTGTCTTCAACACAAGTGGCACAGGACAAACTTCTGTAAAAAATGATAATTTTCAATGCTGTAAATCTCTAATAGTAAATACAAACCTTGCACTTAAACTGTTAACTGTGAAAACATCTTTCAGTTTTGGTCAAATGAATTAGCATTTCTTCACTTAAATACTCAAGACATTTAATATGCCTCAATAATACTTTTAAGAGTTTGACATTCAAAATTTACTTCAAAAGAATGTTCCCATTAAATAAAGCACCAAGATTTCCCCACGTTTATTCCTTAAAGAAAGTCTATGAAACACTAGCTTTTTTTTAAACATTAGTTCTGCTAAGAGTTGTAATTACAAAATAAAATTTAATTCTTATGGTTTGATCAAAGCCATGTTTCCAAAGTGAGCTTTACATATGCTGTGCAACATCCCATTTTCTTTAAGTGCAGAGGTACAGGTCTCAAAGTTATGCAGCTGCAATCGAGTTGTCATCTGCTTGACGACCCTGAGGCTGTAAGAAAATAAAGACAGAGAATTAAAAGAAACAAAACCAAAACCAAAACAAGCTATCCAAGCAAACTCCTCTCAAAAAAACCAAACCAAACACCCCACACCCAAACAGAAAAGACAAACTACTAGGAAACTAACTCTGCAATACACTGTGTTGTCAATGTAGCTCTGGTACCCAAGTGTAGCATTAAGCTTATCCTACTTCTAAAGGTTTCCAATAGTGGCACAAATACAGAGGACGTCCAACTGGAAATTCAGTTTGGCCCAGTGAGTACTTGGTAGAGGCCTCAGCTCCTCAGCTGGCCTGTTAAATGCCTTCTCCATACACATCTGCACAGTGTAGCACAAGGCCTGGCTGATCAGAGCTCTGAGCATTACTGCAGCATGGAAAGCTGATAATTATCAACGTGTAAAACAGGAATGAGACTGACAGTTTTTTGGAGGAATTTTAAGTAACATCACTAGAGATAGGAGAGAGCAAGGAAGAAACTTTAAAGAAGAAAAGGCATCCTTACAATAAGGTTTTCTGAGGTTCTGACAACTCCAAAGCAAAAGCAAAGAATTCTGAAGCTTGAGAGTCCACAGGAGTTTTGTGAACACCACGCTTTTGAGGAAAAATGCCTCTTAGGAGGACATCTTGACAACCAATCTAGAAGAGCCAGTGACTGACAGCATACTCAAAAAGTAAGTTCTGTCTATCTCTTTTGGGTAAAACAAAATTGAAATAATGCCAGGCCCGTTTTCTAGAAACATGATTACAGATGGCTGAACAAGTCCATCTCAAATCTTATAAACAAGTCTTTGGGCTCCTTGCTTATTAAGAGTCTGAATAAAAAATGAACAAAATATTCTGGAGACAGCAGCAGCGGAATGAGAAAGCACTGTTTTGGGCAAATGGATTTAAATGACTCTTAAAAAGTCAAAAGACCTGTTTTTCATGGCATGATTGTCTTCAGAGTTATACCACTTACGAAAAAAAAAATCTAGACTAATTCACTGACAGGATGTGTTTTCAGAAGTTATTTAGGGAGGTGTGGGATGCTACAGTGTCTCTGAACCTAGTCATATGGGTTGCTCAAACACTTCTTTTTTCAGAAGTGCTACAAATTATGGTATTAAAAGTATTTGATTATATTTAGCTCACTCTGCTATGCTCAAAATAGAAGCAACTTTAAAGCTCATTTTACAGAGTGAGACATGGAACAGAACAACAGGGACAGGACAAGCACATTCAGCTCGTTCATCTAGTGGTAACCAATACTGCACTGAAACAGATTTCCTAAAGATTTTGGTTAACAATACCAATGCACAAGATTTTTCAAAGCAAGTAACCCTGTTACAAGCTGGATATTTTAGTCTGCTTAGAGACACTCAGCTTTGAACAGAGCTGGGGTGGTTGTCCCCAAAACCCATGCAGCCCCAAGGGGAGCATTTAAACACAAGTCACTCCTCACAGCCTTACCTTTACAAAAATGTGTGTCGGTATGAAACGTCTGAGCAACTGATTGGTGAAGTTTGGGAATCGCATCAGGTTAACATGAAGAGAAGGTAACTGCTGATACCCAGCCATCAGAGGATAGAAGTTATATAACATTTCCTGCTGCGTGCCAGGAAGGATTCTTAGTCGGATCTTAAAAAAGAAAAGAAAGCCACAACCATAAGTAAGTTCTGTGTCTAAAAGCTCTGTTCACTTCCTATTTATACACTGGTTACTTTCGGAAGCTGGAAAGAATGCAACTAATTTCTGATTTTGTTAAACCATTGCTTCTACACTGAAACACCACGTTACCCATACACGACATGACAAACAGCTCTTAGTCAGGCTTCCACCCAGCCCTTTTAAAAATGGAGTCTGCATCCATATGTTCTTCCAGACAGAATTTACCATACTTTAAACATCTAAAAACCAATGAGTTTGTACTTTCTGTACATCAGTGTAAATCTAATCAATGTGTTCTTCACTACCAGATAAACCAGCAGGACCAGTGGATGTGACAATTCTGTACCTGTTTTAGGCCAGAGAACATGAAGGCATCACTGGGTTCCACGGACACCTCCACATCCTGGACTAAATTGGTCTTATTTTGCAGGTGATACCTGACAGGTAAGGACTCTCGGACTCGACCAAATGATGGCAGATCTTTGGAAAGAAAGTAAGTAATCTCAAATACAAAATGCATTTTCAAGTTCCACTCAAAAAACAAAAAGTCTATTGCAAAATGCAGTGAAAAGTTAAGAAAAAAAGATACAAGAACTAGGCATCTAAAGCACTTCTGACAAGTTTTTTTAGAAACAGATTAAACAACAGAATGTAACTTCATTACAGTTTTTCAGTCCCACTTCTTTGATATCTAGTTACAAACCTCCCAGCTGCTAAGACTGCCCAAGGATACTAACTAGGAAGTCACTTTGATTGCTGCTAACTATTTTCAGCTTACCAAAATCTAATCAGATACAGTCAGGAAGCTCCTTCAAAGTGTAACAGGATAGGACAGTGGAAGAATCTCAGTACAAATGAAACCAAGCCGAGGAAAGCATTGGAATTATGTGTGCTTGGTGGGCATTTCAATTCCTCCCTGTTCTTGTGCAGGTGAAGTGCTAGCTGAGAAACATTTCACTTGCCAACAAAGCATCTCCAACTCTCCAGTCTGTTTCTACCTGGGATGCACCCAGAATGTGGGGGGATGGAACAACTGTTGCCATAGGCATCTAGAGAAACCTACTGGGAAGGCAGCACCAGCAGAGGTAACTCCAGCCTCCATGCTGCCACATAATACAGGTGGAGTATTACGTCAGCTCCACTGACAGCTTTTAGGAGAACACATTTATGTAACTACCTACCTGCTCTTCCCTTCAAGTGCGGAAAGAAGAGCAAGGCTTGAGGCAGTCTAAGTGATGGTATGGTTTCTTTCTCTAGCTCCATAATAGTCAGCACCACTTTCCCGTATTTCGCTACAGTAAATGGTAGCTCTGGGTGCTGTAGAAATTTTGGCAGTCCTAAAAATTCTAATTAGGATGTGTATGTTGCCAAATTAATATTACCTGCATTAACATGGAGAGGAATGCTCTCTACAATCACATGTGGTAGCGTGATGACTGTGTTAACAACAGGTACACTTTCCACAGGTGAACTTCTGCAGGAAAAAGTCAAATGCAGACCATGTTGAATATTATACTACATAAAGTATCAAGCATACAAACTAAGAAGTAATTAGTAGGTCCAAGTCCAGACAGGGCTTGTTACAGGAAAATACAAAACTGTTTTTTTGGTTTTTTGCACTCCTCCCTACTCCCAAAAAAACCCCAAACCCAACAACTCACTATCAATCCTAAAAACAAATCAGCTTACTTACTCTCCTTAACAAGACTAAGAGGTGCTTACCTCTTCCAGGAAATTACGTAACATCCTGTTGCCACTCCACTAGCATTAGTAACTGGAGGACATCGAAGGCAAAAGCACTCACTGGCACTCTCACCTGTCTGTAAAACAACTATCAGCAAGATTTTGTTTAAAATCAAAGCATAATAACAGCCTAAGCCACCAAGTCTAGAAATGCGATATGACATAAACACAAGTGTTCAGCCAGAAAGGCCTTTAAAAATCTTTGCAAAGTATACCTACATAATATAAAAATTATATATATCCTACATAATGTATAAATTCAATAGATTGTGAAGTATTCCAATACATGAAAGGGTAACATATACAAATATATGTCACTTTACATTTGAACGGCATCATAATGTCTTTAATGTACACACAGAATGAGTCATTGCAAATTTAGAGTTCATAAACACACACAAAAAGCAAAATAAAGCTAATTCAAATTCTACACTTCTACAGCAAATTCCAAGACATCAGCATAAGATGTCTCTGATGCTTGAAAATTAAAATGAACATGGACACATCCCCTCTCCCTCTCAAATGGATGAGAACTGGGGAAGAGAAGGAATACAAGAAAAACCTACTGGCTTTTCAGTGAAAGTGAGTTTTCACTTTTTCTTCTTTTCTTTTTTTCTCCACTCAAATGAACTAAAAAAAGAGTACCTTTTCATGTAGAGAATAATTTTTAAAAAGTACTAAGAAAACAGGTTTCAGTCTTTCAAAATTTATCATTCATATTTAAAAAAAAAAATACATTGACCAAAAGATGGACATCTGAAAGGTTGATACCTACAGGGTTCATATGTCCTGGCACTTAGCTCTTTAGGAGCATCAGCCAGAAGCCATGAAGCACAAGCTGAAGATGAAATATCACAGTTTAAAGACCAAAGGACCTGGGAAAGAATTGCTTTTTGCCAGGCAACCCTTGAATCTACAGAGGAACTAGAGCCTTTCAAGTCCTTGACTACACGAGTGGACAGCTGCCCCACAGTCAGGCAGCCACCCAGAATACCTCAGTGGATCCAAAGTTTTGATAGAACACATAATTCACATCTCTGACACCACAAATGCAAAGACAATGTTTTGTTGGAAGATTCTGGATCAGCTGTACTGTTAAGTATTCCATTTATTTAACTTTAACCCTAACACACTGCTTTAATGGCTGCAGTTTTAGTGGCTGAGATCTTCAAGATAACTTTTTAAAATTTAGGTAGTAAGTTACTAAACTGTGGTAATATTAAAAAAAGATGCTAACTACTGATTGTTCTTTATAACCTACCCTTCACATTTTTCAGTTTTGTGACTGCAATCATGGACATGGATTACTGGCCTTTGGATACTGCCTCTATCACATGGTAAATTGTTTGTATTACAGAAGGCATATATAGCCCAGAAACACTGGAAATATTGAGTATCTTTTCATGCAGATATCTAAGAAGTCGCATTTCAAAAGCACTTCAGGTGCTTTCCATTATGTTTGTTACATTTAGAATTTTGTTTACCATCCATCATCCAAGTCTATTTAGTTGACCTAGTGAAGCAGAACTACATTTTAAAGCATGCTGCTGTCCAAGTTGTATTCTGGCAAGCAACTAGACTACTAAGCAGCTTTCTTCTTACAGTTCAATAAGCAAACATTATTTAAAACGTCTCCCTTTATTACTCCCAATTTATGCAAAAAGTATCCTCCTGATGGAGAACACACTCTAAGAAAACTTACCATTCTCCACATAAGATTCCAGTTGATCTACTGGGGTCATGGAAGCTGACAGCTGTAACTGGCTTGTTACAATAGTGAGAGGCCAAGGAGAGGCACTCAGGATGTCTGTCATCAGTAAAAACGGTATATCTGCAAATACTCTGTCCAAGTGCTCCATCTGTCAAGACACACACAAGCTCTGACTACTTCTCACTAAACAGGGTGTGACTCCAAAGTGCTGTGATTCCAAAACATGAACAACTTTTCAAACACGTACCTTTGTGGAGACAAATTTGACGGCAACATCAAAAGGAAATACTGTGTCTATGGTTACAGTTTCATCCTGCAGGGGTAACGAAAGGGATGGGAAGAAGAGAGGGGAAGAAAGTTATATTCAGGTTAAGACCTGGCTATTGATGTCAAAGATTACTAATGTAAAGTTACTTTTAATCATTATTTTAACCTAGTCCTCACCAGGGAAGAACATATTTTTAAAGATATTTACAGACAGACATAGAAAACTTCTCTTTTGCTAATAATTATGGAACTGCTCATGCTAAAAAGGGCTACCATACTGCTGATTTAGCATTTATCCTATCTCCCGGAAAGAGAGTCTAAGATACGCAAAATTACAGCTTTTAGAATATTTCTTGTATTTCACAAATTTATCTGCATAAATGCAAATGGTTCATCTTTAAAACCTACCCGGTGACACCTGCAGAGGATTTCCTTCCCCTCAACAACAGTGTTGATTAAGTAAGAAATGTAAAAGAGAAACATTCTTGCACCAACTGTTCCACAACGGATGTATATTGGTTTTTCCAGCTGCAAAATAAAGGAGACTGTATGAGCTATATCTAACCACCATCAATTAGGCCTAGAGCTGTCCAAAAGTTGTTAATCATCTGACTTCATCATCAACAGGGCAACAGTTGAATGGGCATTATTTTGACCATAATGAATCTCCTACAATATATACTCTGGATCATGCAGTGAATGATTTTACCCATAGCAGCACAACTCCAGCTGCTTCACTGGATTTGCTTGTTTCAGATGCTTGTCTGTTTCTTAACGATACAAAAAAAGAACCATAACTGTGGAATATATGACATAAGCAACTTCTAATTTACTAGTCAGAACTTCAGTTTAGTGCAAAACCTGCATATTTGATCCTCTACCATCTTGAATCACACTTGCTGACTATTACCTACTGTCCATTAAGCAGTGCATTTCATTAGCAGTTGAAATTAGCCTCCTTATTTCATTATCCCCCAGCTGTATCCTCAATCCCAGAACATACCTTATTCCCCAATTTAGTCCAAAAGCTGATCTAATTAAAGGAATACTAAACTACATGTAAACAGGAGGTAAAATATGCCATAAGTATTTCATTTATTAATTCAGAAATCCAAAAGTAAACTGAAGTCCATCTAAGAGAGTCTTTTACTAGTTGGTCCCTATTTTCTTAAGTGTGATACAGAGTTAAGGTTTTAAGCCTTCACCTTTTCCCCTGGCTGCAAGTCTCCCACAGGGATATCAGGAAGCAGAGCAGGAAAAGAGTCATCACATGCATCTGTTCCATGAAGAGTCACCTGAGTTTTCTGAGTCAGGTTGGCATCTTGCCCTAGGATTAAAAACAGTGTTCATATCCACACAGTCTCACATCACCAAAGCATGAAAACAATAACCAAAAAGAATAAAAAATTAATCTCAAAAAGCAATGCATGAGGAATTAACACAGTTCATTTCATTGAGAGAATCTTTCAAAACTACCAGCAGAAGACAGATTTGACAACACCTCAAAAAAGTTGGAGCGTTTGCACCCTTGCAAATTTATTGTTTCATCTCCTTGGGCCAGGAAAAAAAAAATCTCAAAAATCAGAAATTATATCTAGATGTTCCCTACCATCTATGTAATGTAACAGGATTATGTGATCCAAGTTGTTCATGATACTCTATAATGAAGTAGAAAGGAAGTTTCACTGTTCTGTGATCCTTTTGTTCTGCAGAGCACAGTTTAATGATTTCACATATTTTTAAAACTTTTCATTCAAGTCAGTGTTGCAAATACATAAAAAGAAATGTGTGCATGTTAAATGACACCATTCTTTGGTCAGAGCTTAACTAGAATAATGGCATTACTGCAATTACATGGGATAATTTTCAAAGCAAAACAAGCCACATCTTGCCAAAGAGTTGCAACTGTGGAAAATACATCACCTTCCCCTATAAATGAAATGTCAGAATTCAATTGTTCTTTTAATGCAATCAGCAAGCCCACACTGACCTTGCATATCCCGTGTTAAAGAGTTAAGATTGAGAAAGGAAAAAAAAACCCGAAGAAAAACAAAGACCATCTATTAAACACTGCTTCAGGAGCCAAGCCCAAACATCCAATTAAACAAGTTTCAAGAACTGACTTTAATGAACCACACAACTGTATAGAAAATGTGGTTCTATTTCAGAATACACAGAACAAATGGCATCCTGTATACTAGTGGCTTAAAAGTACATTTTTCTTTTAGGATAATAGCTACAAAGAGGCGTACTGAGTATAACGTTTGGGCTTCACATGCTGAAAACTGTCAGCAATGTCTACATACAGATAGCTAGGACTTAGACATACAATATCTGCATTTTTTCCTTTGCAGTCTAAGAAATACTGCCTCAGTGCTCCATTGCTCCCCCAAATTTCAAGTGGTTTAAAAGTGTTGTCCAGGGCAGGGAAAACAAAAAAAAGCAGGGTGGGTGTGAGAGAAAATCCACCAAGTCTATACTTAGAAAACATTATCTAGCAGTGTCTAGTGCTTTCAGCTCAGCAAGAAAATGATCTCTCTTTGGGTAAAAGAAAAAATTAGTTACAAGCAAATTGAATAAAAAGTTAGAAAGGAATACAAAAGCTTCCACATTTTCTTTGAGACTTGTAAAGACTTATATTCTGAAAATATCCATGTAAGCACCACAGACAAGCAGTGGTTAAAATAATCATAACTGAATGAGTCTGTTAGCTGTTGTTCTTACCACTGGTATTTCATCATTCCCAACTTTCACTTTGGTTTGGCTTTTAATTACTGCAGGAAAACAGTTTACTGTATTTCTCTGCATTGCATCCAGAACAAGAAGTCAATTATGAGACTGCTGGATTAAAAGAAAATAACCCCAAATACCTGGCTTTAAACCTGCTGTAAGCTTGACATCTTTGGCCACTGTCTCCTCATGTGACTGGACTGTCACAATCAAACAATACATTTCATTAGTCAGGGCAGGGGGTTCATGACGGAGCTGAACGGAAATGTTCGGCACTCTAGAAATAATCCTTTAAGAGAAAAGACTCAGTTACTGTATGTTTCTTAAAGAGCATGCTTTTAAGCCTAGTTTAAAGGAGGCTAGAACACCCTATTGTTTAAGAGAGCTCCCACAATTGGTGGCCTATTAAACTAAGAGATGTGAGACTCCTGAAAAACAACAAGATGGGAACAACTTGATAAAAAAAGACCAGTTTGGAACCCCAGTAATAAGCATTAATGGTTCAGATGTTCTGTAAGGAAAGAAAAAAACACCTGCACCAACTGTAATCAAATTTCATTATTTTCATTATTAATAGATTTAATAAAAATTACGTTTCTTAGGGTTTCTTGTGTGATGGCTTTCATAAGAGAACAGCAACACCTCCTAGTTTGCAAAAAATCTGGGAAAAGCCTGCCTGGCAAAGTTAGGTGAAGCAGAGAACTCAAGCGTACTTGGTATGCTCAGAGATCAGTGCAAGCTTTTTCTGTGCTCCTACCTATCTGGAACCTCAGGAGTCCTAAGAATTGGATAGTGTCTATCTTATCCCCAGTTAAGCAAAGCCATATTAAAAAGCTCGTATGAAGAAATCCGAACAAGCCTTTTATTTTCTTAAGAATATAAAGAATAATAAGTGATCAGGGCTTCACAGGAGACTCACAATGACAAATTATATACATACTTTCAAGTTGTTACTCACATAGTGCTTGCCTGAATAGTCAAAGTGTCCCAGTGCACCTCATTGTCTGGAAGCTTAGGTCTTCGCTTGAAGGACCGTGCTGCCTGCAAGGCTTCTTGAGAGGAGGCAGCATCTCCCCCTCCTCCTCGCCAGTTCAGAATCACACAGCGGCCAGATTCACTCCCCAGGATCAAATCCACAGAAGTGATCTGATAGACACAAATTTAAACAGCTATTGCTGAGCCTTCTGACCACCTATTGTAGGAAGATAGTTTTCCAACGTACACAGACATAATAAATACATGTACCATCAAAAAGCTTCAGACAGCTTGGAGACTGAGGACCTCACCACCCCAGGATTTCAGTTAATGAAACAGCAGTGGAAAAGGTATCCATGTCCAGGCACAAGCAGTGTAATAGGCTGCAATCTCCTAC
Organism: Machaerirhynchus nigripectus; assembly: GCA_013397975.1. Lineage (NCBI taxonomy): Eukaryota > Metazoa > Chordata > Aves > Passeriformes > Dicruridae > Machaerirhynchus > Machaerirhynchus nigripectus. The sequence continues at coordinate 1,006,892 of VZRQ01010305.1, forward strand.
CCTCCCATAGTGCTATATCACCTCTCACTCTTTTAGGTATTGCATATATTTTTTCTTAAAGTTGAAAAAATTCTTGAAACAGTTCTTCAGTTTCTGTGATTTTCTTTGTGTTCTGTCATTGTCAGTAGTTTCACTCACTTTTGAGACTCAGTTTCAAGAATTCAGACATTCAGAACTGCAGTGACCTCTTAACTGGTGCCAGATTAGAGGCACATAGTAGTTTGCAGTGGATGCTATGTAACAGTAAGAAGGGTACAAAACAAATGGACAAACCTCAATCTTCTTTCCTACGTCTTCAGTTTTTGCAACAAATTTGAAAGAGAATTTTCTTGTTTTGCCAGGCACTAAGCACATTGTTCCTTGTGATGACTGTTCTAGAATATCACTTTTCTGATAGGCTTCTTCTACAACACAGTATTGGTTGTAATCCTACAATGGAGGAGTGGTGAAAAAAGGTGATACATTCAGACTGAAGACATCTTTAGAGAGTAATGGTAATATAGAAAATACTAAGGCTCTATGCTACTGGATCAAATTTTATGGTTTCTTCCTACTTTTCACAATACCAGAGTTAGACTAGCAAGTAATTACAATGCAATTCTTTGACACAAGATATCCTTTATACTAATGTAACTTCATGAATCATAAGAAATAAGACATTAAAATGATCCTTGTGAAACTTCAGCAAGCTTCATAGAAAAAACCAGATCCAACAGATGAACTATCAAACTACATTTGAGAATCTTATTCCAGTACAAACATACTTGTCAAAAGTGATAGATAATGTATTAAAAACCCAAATATCTTTCAGCTTAAGTATTACCATAATTTTTGGAAAAAAAATTTTTTTTTAATGTTTAGAAAGACTAAAATGTTATTCAATTCTTATTATCAGTTTCTATCACTAGGTCAGAGATAGTTAGAACACAGGTACCTGATTATTGAAACTGATGCAGAGCTTAGAAAACCTGATAGGATGAGGACAATCAGCTCTCAAGTATACATCAAACTGCACAGGAACATCAACATGAAAACTAGGAGCAAGAAATTTTGCTTTGCACTGTACTAGAATTCAAAACAAGAAAAAAAAACAAAAAAGAAACAAGAAGTAGGTGTTAAACATAAACTACAACATTAAATTTCAGAAGCACACTCCTGAAATAATTGTGGCAAGAATTTTCTGTGTATACTCTCAGAACTCTCTTTTGCAAGTGGGACAAATTTGGCCACTAACATTGTCACAGAAAGTCACTTTCCAGCACTTGGCCAAAATCTTTGCAGAAGAGAGGAGATGCAGATATCCAACAAAAAATGGATAGTCCTGTACACCTGGATGTCACTCATGCCCCGTTTTCAATGGGGAGTATTACTTTGCACACGTTCTGCCCTCTTTCCTCAGAGTCCTACTTCAAAGCACACCAGAATGTCAGAAGTCTTTCAATAAGCAGGGAATTCCTTAGTAATCCATATCAGGGATAAGAGATCACTGACTTCTCTCATTATTTCTTATCCTGTAGGTTTAGACAAGGAACAGAGCAATGCTGGAACACTGTTGCTGGCTTTAATACACCCTTCATATTTTCATCCTGATTAGTTATTTTCAAGGTATAACTAAATCCAAATTTATGATCTGGTGTAAATTTGCTTTCTCACTTACCAAATGGTATAAAATCTTGGACTTCTATTGTAAAAATATTACTGCCTGCCAAGGAAACACGGTCAGCCCACAATTTCTGTGAAGTTTTCACAGCAGCAGAGTCACAATCAGGTTCAGGATCAGGGCTTTCATTCTGTATGCAGGCAAAAGTTTACAAAGAACAATAAAAGAAGGTTACCAGGTACTGACCACTCTTAGGATTATTTAAAAGGGAGTAGTAGCAGTTCTGCCACTTACCATTAGAACTTTTATGAGATTTTTTTCTATTCGAGATTTCTGATCTTCTTTAAGAGTAGATGCTAATAAACAGAACAAAACAAAGGTTACAAGACAGAAGCAAGGGTATCTACTTTTTTTTTCTTTTAAATTTAACAATAAATCTTTCCTTCAGATTGCATCTTTCAAATAACACATTCCAGGGAAAAAAATTCTGACATCCATCTATCCGTAATGGAGGACATTCCCATTTTTAATGTTTCCTCTGACTTTCATTAGAACCAAATAAAATATTTTTTGGCTAGACAAGGTTTTTGTAATTTATTGGAGCAAAGCCCCAGAAGAAGAATAATGCCTATGTCTTCTTATTGTTTATGTTTAAAAACAGAAGAAAGCATAGAAAAGTCTGGAACCTGCAAAGAGGCCAGCTCAGATTATACTAGAAAAAACAGCTACAGAAGGTGACAGGAAGAAACAAGGACTATTTAAAATAAGGATTCTTTTCTTGAAGAAAGTGGTTTTGCATCGTTTGTTATTCTTCAATACACAGCAGAGTGGCCTTGTTAGCTATAAGATGCAAACCCATTTTCACCACACCTGCTGTAATAGTGGTATATTAGCAATTTTGGGCCCAAAAGGATTATTTCTGCAACGTGAAGGAGCAGGCATTACATGGACCAGAGTGCTTGCATTGTTACTGTGGAGCCACTCTATGCCACCTTTTTTCCCTAAGACATCCCACATATATATTTCATCAGCAGAGTTCTATAAAAAGTCTTGGAGAAGCACATTTGGGGTATTAAAGTCCAGAAAAATCATGTTAGCTTTGTTACTAGGAAAAGTGTTTTTCTCTTTTAGCTATACTACAGTTCTTTCCCATTCCAAAGCTCAGGAAGTTCCTGTTACATTATTTGAACAGTCTCAAATGAAGCTCTGTGTCTCAGATATCCTGACAGAGTCTATTTGAATGCAATGAATTTTGTAATAGAAGAGAAAGAAAACTCAACTCCAGTGTACTGCAGAAGGCAGTAAAAATCCAGCACAAGTACACAGTTACTTTGTAGTCAAATAATTTGAAGTATTATAAGCACTGTGTCTGACAATGATTTGTCATATTTTGAAATATACGTCAATTTTTCTGTACAGGCCGAGTGTATTTCTTAAAAGAATACCTCTACCCAGTAGTTCTAAAGAGTAGGTTATGTAATCTTTCAGCTGGGCCATCAGATATGAACATTTGAGTGCTGTTGTCAGTATGGAAGTGAGGAGGGTCCACCATCCTTCGCTGCGATATTCACACATAACATAATCCAAGAGTCTGCAACACAGTGAAGTCAAGAGAAAACAAGTTATGCTCACCAATATTTTTTAGAAGCTTGCATTTATTTGGCACAATTAATAAAAAATTCATCTTCACTAACATGAATGTTAGATTAAAGTCAAGTCTACTGTTTATATAAGGCAATGATTTCTTGAAAACAGCATGAAACTGTGATAAAGAAACATTTATTCCCTGAATTTTTTTCGAGCTAGAAAAATTTTCGTAAGAAAACAACAAGAAAACTCATCTGTCTTCACATAGAGAACTAGCAAAACAGCAACTGGACAGAAGTGTCTTATGCCAATATTGCTTTAAAAATATGCCTTACTATTCAATATGCAGTAAGTATTTAGAAAAACAAACCAAACCCCACAATAAAGTCCCCTTCCAAACTGAAGAAATTTAATGTTCCTTAAGCCAAGGTGTTTCTTTTCTCTCCTACTTCCTATCCCCTTCTCCCTTCAAGGGTTTCAAACATTCACAACACATGCATCAATCATTACCATGCAAAACCACACACCTTAGTATGTTCCTAATACTGACCACTGGTTGCTGTTACTAGCAAAGCAGAGAAGTTATTTTTTTAAACTCTTCTCAACTGTTTAAGACAAGGATTTCTGCCTTCCTCAGAAAAATCATAAACAAAAAGTGCTAGTTCAGAGAACGATCAGGCTTGACACAAATTGATCTGCTTATCCTAGCCTATCTTCTCTTCCATGTAAAGTCCAGTCAGCTACTAACAACAGTAAATACATCTCTCCTACTTCAAACAGGAGAGACAGACAGCACTCAATCACTGAGCTAAAAATAGATAATATTTTCCCAATATGGCAAACTCCCACAACAGCTCAGAGCAGGAACTTGTTATCCTCTAATAACTGACTCATCTGTTTTGCTTTCTTTAATGTAAGTGGAGTTCATAGACTCAATAGCCTGTGCTTCAATCACAGCCAGATACAAGAAGCATCTTACACAAGCTTCCAACATTATTCCATTGCAATAAGTCACAGGGTCTTAGTGAGAACACAGCACGTAAAAGAAGCAGTCATGAATGATACTCACTTCAAAGCTTTGGCATAATCTTTAGCATAGTAATATTCTTCTCCCATTTGAACCACTGATAAAAAAAAAAATTCCAGATCACTACTGAAAGCCTTTGAAAAATTAAATTTAAAAAATGCAACTGATTATCTATACTCACTCAAATGACTTTTCATTCTTGGACATTTGTATTTCTTGAACTGTGCGACAGCATTACTCAACAAAGTGATTATTAGCTCCTAGCAGATAAAACCATTACTGATATCATTATATATGCAAACATTAGGGTCGTGTTAAAAAACAGATTTTATTTTTTTTTAAGAATAAAACTTACCGAATGAAGGACATTTTTCTCTTTTAGCTGTAGGGATAAAATGCCCATCTTCTCCTTTTCAGGATCAGAAAGATCAAAGCCTGAATAAGACAGTGAAAAAAATCCATGAAACTGGAATTCTGTCCAGACCCAAAGGGAACTACTTATGCCCTGAGCAATATGCAATGCAAGCTTCAACTCAAACACACTCACAGATTCTTTTACCTCACGGGCAGATATATTTCCCTAGAAGGGGAGTTCCAGAACACAACTATCTTTCCCCTTCTTTAAAAGAACCTATCCAAAATCAGCAAATTACAGTAAAACCACCTAGTCCTTATACTGCATCTATTTACATTTGAAGTGTGTATGTTAAGACAAATTAGCCCTTTTCCAATCTAATCTCAAGGAATGATTCAAGCTTATACTTCTGTAGCAGTAGAGAAATCCAACATATTAAGAACTGTACAGGGCTTTAAAAGACTACAAACTCTTGATGGAATAAAAAAATCCCCAAACTTGAATATATCAACACGTAAAGTTTCTCTTCATCTTAAATTGTTTAACCTCAGCAGTAGATTCTAAATAATTTTAAAACAGTAAGATTGGAAGATAAAAGAGGTTAGACAGTACTGTATCTACAGTAAATGAAATAAAATCTTTAAAAGAGGGCAGTGATAAAGTGGCAAAGCCTAGAGGATATGCAGAGAATACAGGAGATCAAATGGAAAGAGAGAAAGGGAAGTAAAACCACAGAAAAAATGAAGATCTCAAAACTCTATGTATATTCATATATAGTTCAAAGCTGTTACAATGAAGAGTCTGAAATTCTGAGGAAACATCCTCCTTAGCAGGAAAATCAAATTCCCTTCTTAGACTAAAATCCAGTCACTGCATCCTCTCAATCCATTTCAAAACTGAAAAAACTTTTCCAGAAGGACAACAAAAAACCCAGTCCTGAGCTCCTGTGTGCAGTTGACAAGATACAGCATAGATGACAGGATCGATTTATAACAATTGCATTCACTTTTAAACATCATTACTTTTGCTGTATCCAGTTCCCTGACTTCTCTTCCCAGGATCACATTTCACTGCAGTCAGAGATTCCTGCATCACGGTCACTACAGGGAGCTTTGGCAGCAATAGAAACAAAGCAGCAGCAGAGCTGCTGTACACCTATGCAACTTTGCTGAAGACCTGCAAAACCTGAGGTTCCTTTTTCTATTTATTATAGAGATCAAGCACATTTCCTGTGCTTCCAACTGACACCTGTTCAAGTCATACCACCAACTAACAAGAGAGTGAGGCCTCAGCCCTGCATCCATCTCCGTGGAACAGGGACTATGTGCTGATGCCCACTAAGTCAGCTGGCAGGATAAGCAGCTGAATAAGTTTGTCCAAACTCCACAGATACAAGACACAGAAACATACTTAATATTCCTTGCCGCCATGGTCTTTGCCCATAGAAGTCAAGCACTCCAGTTTGAGTTTCCAGGGGATCCGGATTGGGATATGTCACAGAGGACTGTAAATTCAAATACAGTAATTAAAAGGGTTCATGTTTCATGTTCTGCCAGGCAAGTGTCAGAAAAATACCAAAACAATACACCCCCCTCCCCCCATATACTAATACTAATGCTCTTGTTTCTCTGCTTCCTGTAAGCCACCAGATACAGAGCACATATAAATACACTGGAAAAACAAAGCGAGTTTTCAAGTATCCAGAGATGTAGAAAGTATACTTTAAAAAAATTTTAAAACATGTCAGAATTATTTGCAATAAAATAAATACTAATGCATTTGTTCTGGGGCAACTTTTTCCATACATAACGAATACATGTAATGTTAACAAGCATCACAAAGACACATATCCTTTGAAACTAAATGGATTTCATTTACACATATTACAGATTGTTCCACTTCCATTTAAGACTACATTAGCAAATTGGCTATCTGGTTAATTACAAAGCATTTTTCCCCTCCAACTTACATCATGGTTACAAAGCATACTTGCTAGCTGTTTCCGTTCCTGTGCATAGTAGGCTGCCTGCTGGTAATAGAAACCTGGATTCTGAGTTTGAATTGCTGTCAATCCCAGCTTAATTGCTTCATCAAACAAGTCACCAAAAGCCTGAAACCTGTTAAAAAAACATTCATAACCAAGATTATGTACAGAACAGCAATTTGAACTGAAAGGTACCCTACAATTTAAAGTTCTGGTTACTCTTCAGACAGATTATAGTTCTCTGAACTTTTGCATCTAAGTTCTATGGCTGCATTTGTGTCATACTCTGTTTATTCAAAGAGAACAGTAGTCAATGATCAATGCAAAGCAGAGCAACAGTGTATTTCATGTTCTTTTGTATCTCTTAGATAGAGCACTAAGAATTTGTATATTGTCTAGACAAGTAAGCCTTTTGAAGTTCACTGCTTATCTAAAACACTACTAAGCAAAAACATACTGTTTAGACATCCAAGCAGCATGCTCAAAAGCCAGCTCTGCACTTCCTATTTTTTTCTTGCATAGGTCAATATGCTTCCTGAACTGTGCAATAGCATCCAGTGGAGTATTATGTTGAAAACAGAGGCGACAGATCTAGGAAAAAATAAAAATAAGATGAAAAGCCACTGTGAGGCTGCTAAGGATTAGCACTCAACCCCCCTGCCCCCCCAACTAATTTTACATATTTCTGAAGAGCTAGAATTGCATAAAAAACAGAGGGAGAAAAGTAGATGTAAACCATAATGCACTACACCTGAAACCATGTGGTTCTGTTTCATCTAATACCATTTATCATTCCCTTCTTTTCCACGACATCAATGGAAGAGGGCATAACTCACTGCCAAATATAACAAGCAACTTCAGAGCCTCTAGAAAGATCATTATTTTGAAGCCTGCAGTCCACAAATGGAACTTGATGGAATCCAACTCCAAGATTCTTGTAAAGGTGGGATATAGTGGGATAGTTTTGCTTTACCTAAAAGCCCCCAAAATACCACAGACGTATGGACTGATTCTCAGAGAGTTATTTTCTTCCCCCTAACAAGCAGTAACTGAACTATATTGGCCTAAGCTTTGCAATGCTAAATTGCAAATGCTAAATGCTAAAACATTCAAGGAACAAGCAGCCCTGGTGTTCATTCTCCTTGCAGAGTGAGAGTTAGAGTCTAGTCTTTCAGAAGACTGCATCTTAAATAAACTCTAATCCCTAACTTCAGCTAAGGATCTTTCTTTTATGTGGAATTCTAAAGTCTCTGCAAGTGTGAGCATAACTGGTGTTCCAATGATAACTCTTTCTAATCCATCTCTGTAAAAGCAACACCAAACGGAACTTTACAACCTTTCCCCATTGAACATGCATCAACTTTTTTAAGTAACAGCTGTCAAAGACTAGAAGTACAATTGTTACCTTGTAATTTATAAATCCTGCCATGGTCTTGATTTCCAGCATGTTTGTTTCATGAGCCCTCAATTCATGCACAAGATTATACGCAGTTCTGTAATTCCTAAGCAGGAATAATTGGAGTTAAATCACACACGATACTAATGTTTTAGAACAGGACTGCCAACAGCAACAACCAGCCTTTCAATCAGAGCATTCTTCCCAGTGAAGAAATTGCCCCTTACATACACGTTTAAATAATTTCGCATTCAGGAAAATATTTGTCAGTTTATGGCTTAGCAGTATTTGGGGTAGAGAGGGTGGGGGAAGATAACATGAGTCTTACTTGAGAGCATTCTGCGTATCCTGCTTCAGCTCACTGAAGAAGGCTATTTTGAACTGGTGTCTAACAAACAAAAGCTGCAAAACACAACCAGTGTACATCATTCACAAACATCCAAACATGCACTGTTATGTTCAAAGAGATACAGGTGATTACTTCAGAGGTTTACATAATATAGCACTTGACTTGAAAAACTGACTGTGCAACTGTTTCCTAGCAGTTCTCTCTGCCACCATGATGCAGCAGTGATCTTTCAATAGATTTAATCTATTCAAAACCTGTTGCTCTGGCACAAGGGAGAGGCTTTGTAACACCTCAAAATCTCTATGCCAACAGAGCTGATTGTGGTTTGGAGCTCACCACTGGGATTCCAGCTTCCAAGAGAAGGAAGCTGGCAATCGCAACAGAACATAATGTGTCTGATTTGAAAAGCAGAAGTTAAAAACTCAAATCAAGTGCAACTGTGAGTACAAAATATCTAAGGGAAGCACATCCCACAACTTAAGATACTACACTCAAATATGTAAAAGCATGTAGATAAAGGGGAAGTTTTCCTTTTTTAATCTGAGAACTTAATTTTGGCCTGCAGCTCTTCTAAGGAAGATGTGAGGAAGACAAATGTAAGAAAAAAACCCATCAAAATAAAAGTTTAAATTGCAGAAAATAAAACCAGATTTACTTCCTATATTAAGAGAGGACATCTCAAGTTGGAAGAGGGGAATAAAAACATTTAAGTAACAAACCTTTATTTTCATGTTTTAACATGCATTAAACATAACATAACAGTATTTCAAAAATAGGGTAACATTACCTGATGAGTGGTTTTGTTCAAGAACTCCTTATGAGATTTAACTCTTCTTATTTCTGTGTAATAGTAAGTCTGCGCATGCTCATAGAAAGCATTTTCCAACCTGCAACAAAGTTGCTCATAAGTGTTGCAAAGTCTCTCCCACATACAAAGAAATTCTGAGGTTCTTCAAAACAAGTTACTTTTAATCATGTTTATTTTAGTGTTGGCAAAGGACCTTGTGATATTACTAAACTCTTCTTTAAGTTACCACACAGGGTAAGTCTGCAGACAAAAACCTTTCACAAAAGGGGTAGTAAGAAGTAGAACAAGTAAGTTTGAGAGCTTTATATACTAACTTCTCATACAACAAACTCTAGTATTTAAGATAGTCTGGGGATAAGCTATTCTGATTTTGCAAGACAATAGAAAGTGGAGAGATGCCCCTAAGTCAAAACAAGCAAACCTTGCTGAGGCTCACAGAATATGTCTGAATAGCATCTTATTTGCTGGACTGAGGGGGAAGGAGTGGGAAGGAAAAAACAGCAATAAATAAAATTATGAGGGTACAGACTAGGTTTCATCATTCTGTCCAAACATCAACAGCTACCTCGGTTGCAGAGGTAACAGTGGAACTTGTCTGCAAGAGAAATAGCCCAAGGCAACTCACAGGAGAAGACAAACAGGACAAGAACACCAAATGCAATACGAGACTGAGGAGGATCTAAGGAGCACATGCTGCATTATCAAGCTGTAGGGAGTAAAATCAACTAGAACAAGATCCAAGTCCAGGAGAGGAATACATGCAACAGCACTGACACATGCAGGAAATAATGGCTGAAGTACCAGTTCTGTTACTATATTCTCAATTTAGCACTGAAAAAACCATGAAAAGCTAGAAGCAACGGTTACTTAATTTTTATCAATTCCAGTGGCAGTTTGTGAGCAGCATGGATACAGTAACAGCATTAATTTATCTTGAGAATTATACTGTTTATACATAAATATGAGGGTGACAGAAGAATTAGCTTCTCAGACTGTGACCCCTACTCTCCCTGAGAATATATGCAAAAATTAAAACTAATTACAATAAACCATGATTTGCCTTAGTTTGAGCCCTTCTTTTTAGATCTACACAAGACTGTCTAGCTTTCCTCAATCTGTTTTTGAAAGGCCTTCCTAATTTACTTGAAGCTGTAGTCCGCGTAAATATTAAAACAGAAGGCACAAGGAATGTATGAAATGAGAAAGACATAATATTTGCAACCAGATAGATGCCATGTAGCACAAATGGGAAGAGAGAACTGCACGGCCATGAAGTGGTGGGGAGGAAAAAACCAAAAGCCTGCTAAGAGTTAAACCTAACAACACATTTATAGGAAAAATCGTTTAGAACCAGCACGGCCAAGACCACTAGAAGCAGAAAAAGAAGTAGAAAAGCCCACTTTATCTCTACCTGACTTGGAAAAGGGAACATCTTGGGATATCTAATAATATTTCTTTAAAAGCAACATCTGACTGTCATTACTCAACCTCACAGAGAAACAAAATTGTGTGGAATTCATCAGAATAACCTGAAGAATTCCAGCAAACAGGTAAAACATTCACTGCTGGTCTACAATGAGTGTGCCACATAGCAGTCATCTCAACCTACAGCCTCTCTCAATATGTCTTTTAGAATCATGGAATTGTTTAGATTGGAAAAGACCTTTAAGATCATCAAATGCAACTGTCAACCTGTTGCCAAGTCGACCACTAAACCATCTTACTGTCCCTAAGCACAGTATCTATGTGTCTTTTAAATACACCTTCAGGAATGGTGACTCAACTGCTTCCATAGGCAGCCTGTTCCAACGCTTGATAGCCCCTTTGGTGAAGGATTTTTTCCTAATATCCAATCTAAATCTCCCCTGATGCAACTTAAGCCATTTCTTCTCATCCTATGGCTTGAAGGGAAGCCCTGGGGATGAGACCAACCTGTACTCCACTACAGCCTCCTTTCAGGTAGTTGTCGTGAGCAATAAAGTCTTCCCTGAGCCTGCTCTTCTCCAGGCTAAACACCCTCAGCTCTCTCAGCTGCTCCTTATAAGGCTTTTGCTCCAGACCTTTCACCAGCTCCGTTGCCCTTTTCTGGACACACCCTAGCACCTCAATGTCTTTCTTGCACTGAGGTGCCCAGAACTGGACACAGCACTGCATGGATTTCCATCCACTACCTCCACTGAGCCAGCAGAATGAAGGCCCTCACTAGTACACCAATAGCTGAACACTGGCATGCTGACCCCAGGCTCATCTTTAGTGAAACTGGTTTTATCCCTTTCCCACTTCAAGTCTAGTTTAAAGCCCCTTCAGTGAGCGCTGCTAACTCTTGTGCGCAGATCTTTCTTCCCCTTTGAGAGAAGTGTGCACCATCTGCTGCCAGCAGGCCTGGTGTCACGTAAGCCAACCCATGGTCAGCAGAGCAAGACAGGGGTTTACAGTCACTTACCTTATAATATAGCCAACAAGATGATCAGTGTGTGGAAGTACAAAGAGTGATTTTCCAGAAAGGTCACAAGCATTACATAAAGCTGCTGCCCTCTCTGATGCAATAACATCTTCCCCTAGTGAAGTCAAGGAAAGCACAAGTAAGTGGTATGTGGTTGCCATGTCAAACTAGCTTTAAAAGTTTAAAGGTCAGGTTATGAACCTTAGGTAGACCTAAGGGTCTAAACAGTATTGAAAAATCTAATAAAGATAAAACCAGGAGCACATTCTTTCTTTCTTCTTTCAGAGTATTATGTGCTTCATCCAGCAGAACACATTGCAGAAACTTTCCATCAGTTTTTAGCAAAAAATTACAAGTATGATGTAAGTTTTTCTTCTCTCGCAGAATTAAATATCTTTGAAATTGTCTTGAGAAATACAATAACATCCAGAAAAGACAAACACATATAGCAGGTAGAGTAAAAAAGAAAAAATGGTTTGCCAGACACTAGAAAGCACACAATAGCTCTACAGAAATGTAAGGTTAAAGTGTATCACAGTTCCACATGGCTCCAAAATTTTATTGATTAAAACCAAGTTAAGATGGAAGACCTCTGTAGGTACCAAATACCCCTTCCTCTAAGTTCTCAATGCTTTCAGTGGTTTTCCTGATCTCAAGCTATGTTTAAAATGCAACTTGCTTACAAGAAGGCTGGTCAGATGTACTACCATACAAACCATCTTTGATACCGTGTATCAAAAAATGCACTTGAACGTAAGAGGGAAACGTCGGGGATAAAAGTACCAAACGTTTAGGGTCAACTGTCCTGAGTGTTCCTTTTATCCTTATGCCTTCCTGCAGTCACAGTGAACTTAATGAACGTAGATGACATCAAATGAAGAACCACAGATAATCTGACAAATCAGTCAGCTCAGTCCACTGACCCTTCTGAAAAATGAGCAAGAACTCCACAACTGTGCATAGAGTTGTCAAGTACCTGGAGGCAACGGTGTTTTTTTCTGAATCAAAACCACAGCAACTTTGGTATTTCTTCCCTGCAAACTTTGCCTAAAATAAAGACAACATAGGAGTGTCAAGGTTTCACTTCTTATTTCTGAATAACCAGAAAAAAAAAAGATTTCAGTCTAGATGGAAGCATTGGAAGAATGCTACATAGGTGAAAAAGACAAACACAACAACATGCTCCATCATTCAGAGAATGCTGTCTTCCCTCTTTTGGGACAGAACAATTGTGCTGAGTTTAGCAAGTAAAATTTCAGGGGCTGTTTTTACTTAAATAACTTTTACAAATAAACCATTTAAAAAGTTTTTTTACTGTGAGTTGCACATTAAAAAGCAAAGTTCAAGTTCCCCTTAATTTGTGTTTAAGAAAAAAAATTATGTGTTCCAGAATGCAAACAGATTCTGCAATTCACACTTACATTAGCTTGCAGTACATTACGAACCAAGTGAAAAAAAGCTACCTGACAATTTCCACTCGAGTAGCACACTCCAACTGTTTTTCCTTCCACTGCGGCTCATCCCAGTCCAGTTCATAGAATACCACCACAAGTGCTGGAACCAAATTCAGGTGTTTGTTCATCCAACCAGTCTTCAGGATTCCTTTTGGAATATACCACTCATAGGATGTCCTCTGAAAATATGGAGGATATTGAAGCAAGTTACAAAATCCATTTACAAACATTTACAGCAGGAGAAAGACAATTGCTTTTACATTCTTGTCACTTGTGTTTGTCATCTTTCCTTTAACATTGTTCCCCTCAAGCCTTTGCTTCCTATTAAGCCATATCCCTCAATAACTCAGGCATCAGGGCCTGATGTCTGAGATACCAACAGCAAAGAACAACAGATTCCAGAAGACTGGAGAAGAGGGTCAAATTCAGGAGCAAGTCTCATACACTGCCCTGAAATACTAGGCTCGATTGAAAACAGTGGTCTCAAAAGAGAGCAAGGACACCAGTTTAGATTCTTTGTCTTTGCCAGCATCATGGAATTACGTAGTTTTCCAGTAGTTAAACTCACTGACATTGCTTCTCAACTTGCCATTGCAAAGCAGAGAGAATAGCAGACATATTCCTTCTGCTGTGTTTCACTTAGTTAAAGTGAAACGTTTTGTTAAAAATGCTTTATAGGTTAGGTTGGGGTTTTTTCCAGAATACACTAATTTCAAGAATCTAGCTTCTCCAAAATTAAACTTTGGGTTTCATTAAAGCTCAAATTTTACGAGGTACCTTAATGCTATGTAGAACCGTAGCAAGTACTTTAAAAAGTAAACCATAAGGGCTTTCTCTGCTTCTGGCTCACGAGCTAAGGCACTCCGGTTCCCTATGCATCCACACGGCTCCATTACAACGCCCTCGGCTTCCCCTTCGCCCTCACAATCTCCCTGACTTGAAGCTCCCACACTTCCCCTCCAGCATGGGGGGAAGAGGCAGCCCAGGTCCGGCAGAGCGCGGTGCCAGCCGGCTGCACACCAGGCAGCCCGGCGCACGGCCCTTCCCCGCATCCCGCTCCCGGGGCCGCCGGCGGCTCGTGCTGCTGGGGCAGCGGGCTGGGACCCCGCCAGGACAGGGCGCAGCCGGGGCCGGCGCCGCTCGCTACCTTCGTCCTGCACTTGGGGTACTCGTGGTCGCCGGGCAGCACTTTGAAGGAGATGGGGACGCGGTCGGCTCTGCGGTTGGCGCAGAAGGCGTCCCACACGGCGCGGTGCACGGCGTTGTACACCACGTCCAGGCCGGTGAGCGTGACGAACGCCATGGGCCGGCAGCACAGCTCCACCGGGAAGTCCCAGTGAGTCGGAGGGGTCATCCTGCGCCCGGGACGGCGGCCTGCGAGGCAGCGGAACGGCGGCGGGAGGGCGGCCCAGGCCGGCCACAAGAGCGCCCCGCTGTCCCGGGCCCGTGCTCCCCGTAGCGCCGCTCACTGCGGCGGGATGGAGCCAGGAAGCGCCGGGAAGCGCCAGCTGGGAGCGGCCGCGGGTCACGGGAGGGGGCGCGGACGGGCCGCCGCCTCAGGAAGCGAGCACCGGGCAGCGTCAGAGGGGCAGCGGCAGAGACCAATCGGCGCCTCCGCTATACCCCTCGGACCAGTCAGAAGCGCCGGTGTTGTGACGTCACTGCGAAGGAGCGAGTGAGCGAAAGGAGGAAGCGCGGGGGTACGCGCAGCCGGCCAATGGGAGGGCAGGGGGCGGTGACCGCGGGTGCCCCGCGCTGCCCCCGGGGAAGGCGCGTCCCTGCGNATGGCAGGGAGCGGGCTGGGAGATGGCAGGGAGCGGGCTGAGAGCGGGCAGGGAAGGGGCTGGGAGCGGGCTGGGAGCGGGGAGCTCCGGCCATGGCGGCCAACGAGGACCAGGAGGTGAGTTCCGGGCCCCTCTGCCTGAGGGAGAGTGGAACCAGGGCTGGGAGGGCGGGATAGAGCCGTGGGGGGAGAGGGGGCGGCCGCCGG
>VZRQ01010305.1:1021912-1066143 GCA_013397975.1 Machaerirhynchus nigripectus
GTCACTGAAGGCTGGCGGTGGCGGGGTCGGGCACGGCTTCGCGCAGGGAGCGCGGCGGGTGCGAGCGCCGTGCCGGGGCTGCGGTCGGTAACCTCTGCTCTGGCTGCAGATGGAGCTGGAAGCGCTGCGCTCCATCTACGAGGGAGACGTGTGCTTCAGGGAGCTCAGCCCGGTGTCCTTCCAGTACAGGGTAAGGTGAAGTTGCACCTTGAAGTTACTCTGCTGCCTTGTAGTTGCTATACCAGGGGTTTCTAAGCCACAGGGGTATCCGGTGTGCAGTAAAGGATAGATCCACAGGGCGTTGTTTCAGGATTTTTGCTGACAACGATGCTTCATAGCGCAGTGTGTCCTGTGTATGAACCTGCTCCCAGCATGGGTTTGTTACAGAATCACAGAACGGGTGAGGTTGGAGGGGACCACAGTGTCATCTGGTCAGTCATCTGGTCTAATCTCCTTGCTCAAGGAGGGTCATCATAGAGCACATGGCACTGGATTGTGTCCAGCAGGTTCTTGAAAATCTCCAGTGAGGGAGAGTCCACAGCCTTTCTGGACAATCCGTTCCAGTGCTCGGTCACTGCACAGTAAAGAAGTTCTTCATATTCAGCTGAAACTTCCTGTGCATTTGTTTCTGCCTGTTGCCTGTTGTCCNACAGAACGGGTGAGGTTGGAGGGGACCACAGTGTCATCTGGTCAGTCATCTGGTCTAATCTCCTTGCTCAAGGAGGGTCATCATAGAGCACATGGCACTGGATTGTGTCCAGCAGGTTCTTGAAAATCTCCACTGAGGGAGAGTCCACAGCCTTTCTGGACAATCCGTTCCAGTGCTCGGTCACTGCACAGTAAAGAAGTTCTTCATATTCAGCTGAAACTTCCTGTGCATTTGTTTCTGCCTGTTGCCTGTTGTCCTATTGCTTGGCCCCACAAGCCAGTTATCCCTTAGCCAGGCATCCTACTTGCATAGCTGTGCCGGTGTAGCCAGAACTTTCAAACCCTCTGAAAGAGCCAGCCTGCTGTGTAATATTTACCCTAACTGGTCAGAAATAGAGAGATTTATAGAGATGTCTCTATGTAAAATTTGGAACCTTTAACTACTGCTCAGTTACAGGGTTCCAGTCTCTTGTCCAAAGACTGTTGATCATGTCTTGTTTAACTGCTATAGAGAAAATCCACAAAATGCTTTGGGTGTGTGCACTGATACAGTCTGGTCAGGATAGACGTACGGGGAGTGCTGAGCTCAAGGTACACAACTTGATTCTGGCATCAAATTCTCACCAGCCTTCTCAGATTTAAAGATCTGAAGCCTCTTCTGAGCACAGACTGAGGCAGATCTTATGATGGCCAGAAAACTTCACTGACAAAATCTTAGGCACCCATGGGACAGAAGGGAGACTTCTGATAATGCTGTATGCCTGTTTCAGGGAGAAGCCATCTAAAATCACCTTTCTGTGACTTCTCAAGTAACTTAAGAATAATAACACTAATTGTAATGAGATACAGGTCAATTAATTAATAGCACTTGGAATCCCAGCTATGTAAGAGCAGCCTTCTTCACTGATTGGATCATTCTTAATAAATTTAATTTCCTTAAGAAGGGAAATATGACATGCCTACAAGCCTAAAGTATGTCATTTTACATTTCACTAGCTTTGGTTATTGCTAATTTTTATTAGACGAAAAATAGTTGTCAAAAGTTAGGATAACTCAATTTAAATACAGTAAAACCCAGTGTCATACAAAGGCAATAATACGTCTTTCACATGAAGAAAAATTTGTGTTGTGAGAAGTCATAATGCAAGTAAGTGCATGAGAAGATAGAAAGAAAAGAATTCGTATGGCATTTTTTGACCCTCATGTCTTGCACCTGTCTCACATACAGTGCACAACTGTTTTGTAATCATTGTGCTTCAAAATTGATATTAAACAAAGGTTTTATTTTTTTTTCCCCCAAGTATTGCTGGAATGCAGCAGCATCATTTAAAGTAAGGCTACCCAACTTTTAGTTCTCCCTGACGAGCAGGAGCGCGGTCATGCAGCTGTGCAGGATTTGCTCTGTGCGCAGACAGTGCTTTCCCAAGAGAACCCTGTGAACCTTGCAGCCGCTTCTGCTCTTGGTAGCAGTGGGAAGTTAACTGGAAATGCTGCCTTGAAAAATGTTGCAGATTCTTGATTTAAAGTCTTGTTTATTTCACCACTAAACAAGTGTTTTTGAATGTCAGTCCACTCTGCTGAAGCAGATATTGTAAGTAAGAAAGCAGCAATTTTTTTCATTACTTTTTTTAAAAAATTTTGAAGTACCATAGCCTTACCTCGATTAGGACTTCTCTTGTGGACACACATTATTCTACATAATTACATGAAGGCTGATTTTTATAATGAGGCAAATAAGTGAGAATTTTTGGGTGGTTTTAGAAACCTTATCATGCTAGTCTTCCTTGTGTGAAACAGTTATTTCTGATTCTGTATGTCTGTAGTGTGCCTTTGGTAGCACCTGGACTAGTTTTAAATGTTAAAAAAAAATTATGGACTTTTTTATTAAATTAACATTCTTGGAGGGATTATATATGTAATTTAGGTTTGTTAAATTGGTTTTATATGCCTCATTATTTATAATAAAGTGTGCCTTTTTTTATGCCGTGATTTATTTTTTTATCCAGACTCATTCTACTGACTTCTTAAATCTTTTACTACTCATTCTTTCCTACAGGGAAATAAAATAACTGTAGGTCTGAGACATAAATATTGACATTCTTACCCATTACTTTTGCTATCTTAGGTTACTAGTTTATTATCATCCTTGTTTCAACCCTGTCTTGTGGCTTGTTTTCATACTGCTCTGTGCTTAGATGTGTGTGGGGGAAAAAAGGCTTAATATTTTCTGTTCTCATACGTGATGGTATAATATTTGGCTTGCAGGTGCTACAAAGTAGCTTTTAAAACAAAGTAATTAGAAAAACCTCCAACCATAAAAAGAGATTTGACAGTTTCTGCTGCTTCTCCTAGAATGAAAACTACAGGGTAAATGTTAATATTGATGTCCAAAATCTAATGCTTTTTCTAGATAACAGCTTTATTTTCTAACTGATAACTTTATTAGAAGAGTTGTCTCAAGGAATTTTGGTCTCAAAGAAGGAATAGACTTCCGTATTTGCGTTGTAATCCTCAGAAAGTGGCTGGAAACTGTTGATTTACAAACTTGGGTTTTTTTTTTTCACTTCAGATAGGTGAAAGTGGAGATCCGAAAGCCTTTCTAATAGAAGTTTCTTGGCCAGAAACATATCCACAAACAGCACCAATCATATCCATGGATGCTTTCTTCAACAACACAATGTAAGTATTTATGACAGCTTCACTCCCTGGCCTTTTTGGGGGGGCTCTTTGTTTGATAAGGTTTTTATCATCTGTCTAGTTTACAGTTGAGTTTAATGATTTCTTTTAGATCTTCAGCTATTAAGCAAAGTATATTGGATAAGTTAATGGTAGAAGTTGAAGCAAATCTTGGAACTGCTATGACATACACACTTTTTGAATATGCCAAAGACAATAAGGAGGTGTTCATGGAAAACCAACCTGTTAACACTGTGGTAAGTAGATCAATTCTGGTTTTAATTTTCTGTTTTTAAAACTGGAAAAAAATTGGTTTTTATAACCTGAATATTTCATAGCTTTCTCTAAGTTGTAAATCACTTCATTGGTTATACATGTTAGCAGCTGAAAGTGGCACACAGAGTATGGTGCCACAATGCTCTGTGGTCATAATTGTTGTTTGTTATTTAGCTGTTGTACCAAAATGTTTGCAGCCTGATGTTATGTCCCACAGGATAAGATGGAAATTGAGACTTTGAGCAGAAGCAAAACTAAAGGAAGCTGAAACAGAGATGTGTCTGCTGAGAACTGGAGGGGTGGCAATTTACTGCAGCCTTCCTGGGATTGCATAAAGGCACCTCCAGGGTCGTAAAGTAGTCAGGCTGGGTCAATCTGTGGCTTTTTGGGTTGTGTAAGGACATTATTTGCCGTGATGGTGCTGCTTTGAGGATCTGCTTTGAGGAACAAGGAATGATTTCTATGTTTAAGAAGTCTGAATCCATTCAGACTAAATCACACTCCATGATTAAATTTAATAAGTGTAAAAGGTGCCCTTTGCAACTCTAAAAGAGAATATTTCCAGTCCCTAACGTGTGTTTTTTAAAAGTACAGCCCTGATTATATGCTGATTAAAAGCTGCAGGCTGCTAACAGCATTGCTTCTTTCTGACAGTCATTTCAGTATGTCAGGTTCAGTAATCACAACACACAGACATATCCATGGAACTAATATGCAAAATGTTTACAACCACTTTTATCCTTCTCAGACTTCAGCAAGCAATAGTATTTCAATTGGAACTCCTGATGTGCCACCAAGTAAGAAAAAAGAGAAAAAGGAGCAGTTATCCAAAACCCAGAAAAGAAAACTAGCTGATAAAACAGGTTTGTTCGCTGTGATAATCTTTTCTTTGATTAGTATGAAAATCCAAATTTTATTGCAAGGACATCTTTACTAGAGTGAGAGTAACTAGTAATTTGTTTATAAGATGAACTACATTAAGTTTGTGGTCTCTGTTGTATTTGTTTTAGATGAATTGTTCTTGCCTGTTAGTTCTGGTCACAGCAACTTTATTCTATAGAGTCAGGATTTAATGACATCATTGTTTTATTTTATTCTATTTTAATTCAGTTTATGACAGAAGTGAAATTTTCAAAAAATACTTGTGGAAGGAGAGGATTTGGGACCTCTAAAAATTCACTTTCAGCAAAAAATGCAGTTTGTTGATAGGCCCTCATAAATAATTGACATTATTAAAAATGTAATTTCTAAATAAAAGTATTTCTTTTGGAACCCAAAGTAAAACCTCCAACTTAGTTTGTATTCTAGAAATAGAAGTGTTTCTGCAGCTATTTAATGCTTTCAATGAAATAGAAGGATTTTGTTTGAAAGCTGTTGATGACTTCAGTTAATTCTGCTGATGACACTTTTGTGTTCCACTTCAGTTTTCAGTAATGATCTGGATAATACTGTCCTGTTGTAGCAATAAGTTGTACACTGTGATAGCGATTTCTGCATATAATCTACCTAACCTAATGTATAATTGACAAGCTTAATGTTAACTGTATAAAGGAAAAGCTGCATAAAATTTAGTTCTTTGACACAATTCATCATTCTGGTCAGCCCAGCTCATATTGGAGCTACCTTCTAAACTAAATTTCAGGTGGGGTAAGGTGTTTTTATTTAAACAGCATTACTTTGAATCACATAATCAGAGAATCATCAGGGTTGGAAGAGATCTTCAGGTTCATCTCTCCAACCATCAACCCATCACCACCATAATCCCCCGTAAACCATATCCCCAAGTGCCACATCCAGACAACTCTGGAACACTTCCAGAGACAGCACCTCCACCACCACCCTAGGTGACTTACTCCAATACCTAACTGCTCTTTTAGTGAAAAATGTTCATTTGAAGTCTAATCTGAACCTCCCCTGGCACAGCTTAAGGCTATTTCATCTCCTTTCACCTTGAGGTTGGTTGAAGAATGCGCTGTGTTTAAGACATTAAAATCTGTTTCCATCCTCATGGCTTCAGAGTGCAGAATTGAGGGGTTTGGATATTTAGAATTTTGTGGGTTGTTTCTGAAGAAAGATAAATATTCCCCTTAGCTTGTGTGCTGAAATTAAAACCTTTTTCTGCAGATAACAAAGGGGAGCTTCCGCGAGGATGGAACTGGGTGGACGTAATTAAGGTAACATGAGTGTATTATATACAGAAGTGGGAACATGCTGTGTGTGTAAATTAAAAATTATTTGTACTTATATCTGAGGAAAACTGATCTGATAAACCTTTTTCTTGCTTTTCTTCCTAACTATGTTTGGATTTGACTGTGGTGTCTGATTAATTTCTGTATGTGTCCAGCATGTAAGTATTTTCAAGTTCTCTTTTTTCACTGTTAGAAAGATTTGTAAGAAAGAGTAAGAACTGTTGCTTATTTTGGATTCTAATTTACAAATTTCTCAAAAGCTTTAAAATGCTAGTTCTTCTGAATATTAGTCTGAAGGACTTCACTCTTTGAACTTCCTTGGTTTAGTATTTCTTTTTTTATTTCTTAAGCAATTAAATTTTAATTTTATGATGAGAGGGTTTTGCTAACCAAATGCACTGCAAATATTCTGTCTTTGTATGACAAGAAGATTTAAAATAAAGTTAGTGGTGCTGCCAGGTTCTGGAGGGCAGTGGATAAGTAAGAAATAAAAGGGAGCTGTCCCAAGTGGGAGCACCTTGCTGTCTCCTACAAGACTCATTCTCTGCTTCAACTCCTCCAGTGAATAATTTTTTTCTACGTGCTCCCTCAGTATTGATTTCTTCCACCCTCTTGTCTTTGCTGATTCAGTGAAAATCACTGCTTGACAAATTTGAAAGCAGGCTATTTTATTTTACACAACTAAGTAATTTTCAGTGTGAGATCTAACACGAGTTCCAGTTGTTAAATAAGAGCAACTAAATGACGAAGGTCATTTTGGGCAGAGTCCTGAGTTAAAAGTGGCTATTTATAGTGGATGTCTTGGTTGTCAGATAAATTTGATGATAGACCTGCTACTTTTAATAATTATAAGCCTGGCTTTAAAAGTTGAGAAATACCAAGTTAATGTCTATTTTTATATTGTCTAAATTTCTGTATGAGAATTCTCTCAGAGATGTGTGAAGATAAAGTTCTATTACTTCATCTTTTTTTTCTTTTTGGGGAGCTGGTGACAGAACATTCAAATGAAGTAGAACCAGTGCCCTGAGGTTTTTCTGGGGGTTGTTGTTGTTTGTTTTTTTTTTAATTCAACTTTCATGATCAGGAAGTAAGCTCATTTAG
This sequence comes from Machaerirhynchus nigripectus, assembly GCA_013397975.1. Taxonomy (NCBI): domain Eukaryota; kingdom Metazoa; phylum Chordata; class Aves; order Passeriformes; family Dicruridae; genus Machaerirhynchus; species Machaerirhynchus nigripectus. Next base: position 1,028,803 of record VZRQ01010305.1, read on the forward strand.
TGTTTAAGCTTAAGAATTATTTTTTGATGCTTTTCTTGGTACAGTAGCACAATCAGTCTGTATTGTTAAATTAAGTATACACGTGTTCAATGTGAGATGGAAATAATGTTCTTGTTTCCTAATAAATGGAATGGTAGTCTAAACTTTGAATACTTTCTTTTTGTGTCTCTTTTATAGTTAAGCAAAACTGGTTCTAAAGATGATGAATAAAGGACTTTGGTACAAGGAAACTCCAGCTTTTAATACAGTGCAATTCTGGGTCACCATCTTTCTCTTAATAACTTTCATATTTGTTGAAGTAAACATTTTATAAAGCTCGATTTCCTAACTTGTAAATCTAGTCACACAAGTTTATCTAGAGACTTCTATGTCTCATGGTCGTCTTCAGAAAAATCAACCAACAAACTTGCCTTAAATGAAGGTTAGAATGTGACAAAAGATATATAGAGAGCCAGTGTGGTGAAGTGAATAGTGCTGCATTGTTTATTAATTTATATTTAGTCTGTAGTAAAATCCTGTTATAGTGAACCCAATGATACTGTAAACATTTCCTGATGTTCTTATTCCAATTGAAGAAAAGAGCACTATAACAGGGATTGGTCGCTTGACAGCTTAATTCATCAAAATAAATTATTCCATGGAAATAAGACCTTTGTCATTTGTTTATCTAGTATGAACTAGAACATACAAACTGTTGCACTGCAAAGGAAGCTAGAGCTTGTGTCTCATTTTCACTAGTTACTGGCTGAAATAGTAAATACTAGTGAAAGCAAGGCCAAATATTCTAGTCTGCTCAAAAATGAGTGGTTGTAGCAGGAGTGCAGCTTTTTATTCTCCGCAATATCCCATCTGTTGGTCTTTCTCCAGTGTGCATCTTTAAAGACAGCAGGATGTCTGAGGAGGGGGAAGAGTGCTTTCTTGCACATCTCAATGAGTGTTGTTAGCTGTTTCATTGGAGAAATAGGCATTCTTTGGAGGGATTCGCTGACTACGTGGTGGGTGAGACAGTGGAAGTCAGTAATCCATCAAACGAGTTGGGAGAACTTCTTTGTGAGAGCTCTTTTCTTCTTTTTTTCCTAATCTGCTCTCTTGTATAAGAAGGAGAAGTCATCTTTACTGTATGAACTGTTATTGAATACAAGATGCCTTAATGTCCTTTATTATTTTTGTTTGTTTTGAGATGAACTTTAATAAATGCCTATTTATCTGCTGTGGTATGTGTTTATTGTTTTAAATCGTGTATTGCCGACTGCACTTTGCAAGTTTGAAATTGAAAGGACTCTGTTAAAAGAAAGCATTCTTAAAAATTGCTGAAGAATTCTGTCTTCCCTCTTGTGGTATATGTTTACATGATCTTTAGGGTGGCTGTGTTGTTGTTGATAGGAGGGTCAGTCACTTTACCAGGAGCATAGGGCATTATCCATTGCATTCAGTACACACGGAGCGAATCCAGTGTCCCTTTGGAAGAGTGTGCTCCGCGGTGTACAGCCTCCTTTCATTTCAGGAAGTCTGATTTCTTTTTGAACTCAGCTCTCATGTAGTAAAAGTTGCAAAGTACAAAAGGGAGGAGTTTTTCCAAATGATGCAGTCTTGCCTTTGACGTAAACCGGAGTCTCATGGCTGCAGTCTGAGCAAGAGCATCCAGCGGGGAGTGCCAGTGCTGGGAGAAGTTGCTCTGGCAGTACACAGTGAGCCTGTGGCAGGGAAGGGCATTTAGCTTTAGTCTCTGCCAGCACCAGGACAGGTGGGACACTCTATTCACAAGTTCTCCAAGGGGAATTGACATGTCTTAGCTGGTATCCTTGGTGTATAAATCAAGTTGCTATGACAATTTATCTGAACGGATTAGTTAGTGAGGGTGGGGGAAGGACAAGTAAGAACCACATCTCTTGCTTTTTATAGTGTTACTGTGTGCAATTTGTTAACCTTGTGAAACACATGATTTTTCAGCTCCCGGTCTGCCTGTAAATCACATGCTCTCATGAAGATATCTGAAATTCTCCTCTGGTTCTGTTCATGAACATATTTACTTTGAAGTCTACTTTCACAGGAAATATTTTGCAATGGAAATTTTTATACCAGTTTTTTGCTTCTGTGTAAATTGTGAAAGGTAATTTGTGTCATTTAAACCATTTTCTGATATGATATGATATGATATGATGTGATGGCTGGAACAGAATCATTTAAAGAATGTGTCTACTTGATATTATGGAAAGGCCTGAGCACTGATAAATGAGGGGAGGGAAAAATGTAATGATTCTTACCAAGCAAGGTACGAATCGTAAATAAGAGATCATGACTCCTGAAAAATCCTGACTGTTGAAAAATCCACTCCCACCTTCCTGTTTTTTTTTTTTTTCCTAAAGACCTACTGGCAAAGGAAAAACAGAGGTTACTGAGTAGGACTCAGTCTCTTGATTGGAGGGCTACACCACCTATTTAAATTCATTAGTTTTGCAGTAGAGCTTTGTTTGGCCTGAGAAGACAAGTGTCAGTATTAGTAACAGTAAATTAAAGGCAGCAAGTGTCCAGAGCGCTGTCAGTACCATGACCAAAGATGCCCCGCTGCACTGTAATCTATCAAATTCCAGGGAGTAACACAGACTGCCTTTAAGTATGTTGAATAGAGAGGTGACAGCTGTGATTAGCCAGCAGTGTGTGCCTACCATGTCCTGCTCGCCCCCTTGGTCAGCCTGACACAGATACACTGAAATCAAGGCTGATAATTCCTGCAGTCCTGCTCTGACTGATTGTATGTGGGGATAGATAAAGTGTGCCCAGCTGATGAGCAATTACATTTTGGTGAGTAAAAGATCAGTAGGAAAAAAGCCAGCATTTCTCCATAGAGGACCTTTGGTAAAAGTGCAAATGTAAGGATACTATCATCCTCTCATCTGAGGCAATACAGATGATTCTGGGTTATACTGTGAAATTTGTGCTGTGAAAATCCTTGAACTGGTCTGAACCAGAAAGAGTTTCCCTCTGGAAATTGTTTCATTCAACCGTGTGTCACCCTAAGCTCTTGCAGTTAACAGCAGAATGAAGTGGGGAGGAGATGTTCATTCAACAGAGAAAATACCATAAGTGTGAGAGTTCTGGGTGGGTTGGAGGAGGAAGTGGATGGGGGAAAACATCCTCATAGAAGAGCATAGGCGATACATTTTCATTGCTGCAGGACAATGCAACAAAACAAAAACTAAATTCTGGCATAAGTTTGGGCTATGGTAAAGGACAAGAGGAATGTAGATGTTCTTTCTGTTGCTCTGGTTTCTTTCACCAACATGGTTTTGGCTTCATCTCAGAATGGGTCTGCTTTGTGGCTGTGAGAAGGATTTCTGTTTGCCTGACTGTTATGCGTCCTGTTATTCTCTTTCCAAGCCCGTGTAAGCAGCCTCTGAAAGCCTGATGTTCTCTCAGAAATAACTTAAGACAAAACATGTTGACTAGGCACTTGAAAATCATTAACTGTTTGTCCTCTCTCTCCTTCATTCAGAGCAAAGTGAGGAGTGACTCCAAATGGCTGAATTACACAAGACATATGAGAATCTATATCCAGGCACTGGTGTCCTGTGTCAGACTGAAAATTTTGCATAGCTATCCCTCTCTACTGTGTCTGAGCATTCATACCTGTGGTTCCTACAAATGTTGTATTTGAAGTATTTATGTTAAAAATAGGGCAGAAATTTGAAAACTCTTACTATGGTTAGCTATGACAAGTTGTTTATGTTGTGAGATGGGAGAAGGTCATAGCAATGAGAGGGAAAGCCAAGCTGTAACTGCAGAGCCTTACTGGAGAGGAGTGAGGTTGTGTGGGTGTCTCTGAGGGCAGTTTCTTCTGCAGTATCTGTATTACTGCTAATGATCAGAAAGGGAAAAGTTAACCTCATCTGATGTTGGAAGATATCATTCAAGAAACAATATAGAAGGAAGAAAGAAATCTTTTTCTCAAACAATCATCTGCTATAATATCATTGAAAGACAATAAATGTAGTCTTGCATGAATTTGCTCTTCAGAGCAGAATCTTACTTTAAATGAATTATCTCTGTCAGTAATGCATTCTATGACGTCCTGCAGGTAAAACAAATGTGAAGAAAGCATTATTATGTGAAGAGCTTCTGTTCCACTGTAGAGAACCATTTAATCTCTACCTCTAGTGAAAGGGATGCTTCAGTTGACCTTGAAGACACAGATTTTATAATAGCTCAGGGAAAAGGTAGCAGCCCATGATAAAAAGTACACAGCTTCTATAGATGGTTAACAAATTTTGCCCAGCATTAACTGTTTTGTATTTTTCTGTGAAGATCAGCACTAGAGCACTAGAGTATTACCAGGTTTTAGTTAACTGGCATATTGCATAACTATGATTTTCCTTTTCCCCCCTCATGCCATATGTCTTTAGATGATAAAAGTACAGGATGTAGTATAGAAATTTATTTCCAAAATTAAAATAGTGCGAAAGGAAAGGAAATAATCTTACTCAGAAGTAAGGATGTGCCAAAATTAAAGCTGCCTGTGTGATGTTCATATGAAAAAGAATTCATAGGAAGATTTTCTTTCTGGGGACTACCTAGTTTTTCGGGTTTGTTTGTGAGTTGTTTTTTTTCCCTGGCAGTGTCCAAGCAGATGGTTAGTGCTTTTCTTCCTAGTGTCCCTGCTAGTGGGAAAACAATACAAATACTGAGTTTTAGTACTCTCCTAAGGCTGAAAAGAAAAAGAAGTTTTCACTTAGTGAAAACAAATAAAGTAACAGAACTGTGCCTGGAACAAAGTGGATCTTTGAACAGGATGGCCAGTTATTGAGGCAAATTAATTTACTTTAGTACAACTGACTGGATCTGAGTGGCTTTAGTCTGCTTCAGAGTCCATCTTCATGCAGTGGGTTTGTGACTTATAAATACTTATGGATAATTTTAACTTGACTATACAGCTGCAGTCCATGTGATTTAACCATTGCTTTAAATAAGTTTCTGTTACAGAAGTCAGTGCAGATGCCAATATATTGTTAATGAGCTGTAGTTCCATCCCTTTTCATTTGGCGGAAAGAGATGCAATGTTAGTGCTCTGAGTGAAAGAAATTCACATGTATGCTGTCAACAAAGGCTGTCTGGACTTGGTTTACAATCAGTCTGAAAGAGTTAAAATGGTGAAGTTCTACAAGATAATTGTAGTAGCCTATCTTAAGATGGATCCACTATTATTGTATATTTCTTTTTTGTTGTTAACTTGCTTATTATGATGTTTAAAATGCTCAAAGTGCAAGCGATACATTAGCTTATTAGCTATTCTGTGTATGTGTAAAGTAACTAATTGCTGATTCAGATAAGAAAGAACAGTTACCTTGGGTTTCCTAATTTCATGGCATGATGACAGTTCTCTAACTCCTTTCATGGTGCATTCCTATAGGTAATATCCCTCCCTTGTTTTCTTCCTAGCATGGGCAAAAAAGGTACTCAGCATCACTGTGTGTGTCCTTCATAGCTTTTATACAGAAAGGTATATTAGGTGGGGGAGGAAGAAAATATAAAGTACTGACTGGTATTTATGCCTCACGCCTGGAATGAGTTAAGATGCTCTGTTGCATATAATAGAATGCGCAACGTACAGTGTGTCACTCCTGTTTTAAATGTATGTGCTTGGGACCTCTTCTACAATCTCTGACTGGTAAAAATTGAGCAGAATCTCTTTGTTATCATCACAGTAATCTTTGTTTCACAGACATAAGCTCTACTCTGTTAGATGCTGTACTGACGAATACCGAGGGAGCAGGGCTAGTCACTGTCTTGCAGGATCAGGAAAGAAAGACAGATATTCTATGAGGAGACACATGCTAAATATGAAAAGCAAACACTCAACTTCTTTGGGTATCTGTTTAGGGAGAAAAGATGACAGTAGAAGTGAAGAGTGAAAGAAGGAGGAAGGAACAGCTTGAGTCTGGGGCCTTAAGAACATGATCGGTTAGTCTGGGAAAAAATACAGTTCATAAACATATGTTGCTTCTCTGCATGTTAAAATATCTCTTAATGTATTTTAAAAGATGATAAAGTCTTTTTTAAAGTATTGATAGTAAACCCTTGCAGGGAGGAAATAATGTCATCAGAAAAAAGTTATACACAGGAACAAATCTAGAAATTTTGACTTGAAGCAGTGGGATTCTTGTATATCAAGCAAATGCAATTTCTGTTATGTGAAGAAGTGGAGACGACTCTAAAGCCTCACTTCATCTTTCCTGCAAGATTCTGAGTAGTTTAGTATTTTGAGTGTTAAAACGTGATTTGCCATGCATGTGCAGATAAACACAATCTTGGTGAGGCACATCATTACATGGTATCACTTCAAGGATGAATGTACAAAGAATATCCCCTGTAAGAATACCTGTCTTACTTGAGAAATATTTATCCTCTGACTCATTCAAAGCTTCTGCCATCAAACACAGCAAAATAATCAAAACTGCAATGACTTTTTTTTTTAAATTACAACAACCTGATCTCACTATGCTTATTTGTGCTAGAATCAGAGGCAGAAAGAAATGCATTAATGGAAGAATACTATCCTCAGTTACACAGCTACTGTAAAGAAAGAGCTTGTAACTCCAGCTGATGGACCTGAGGTGGGGGCTTCCAGGTGATGTCAGAAATTATCACCATGTTTCACTACACCTGGAAATTTTGAAGAAGTATCAAGAGATGAGACATCAAAGATTAATTGTAAGGTTTTCCAGATATTTGGTTTTAATTTTGGAATTCCATTGAATTAATATATTTAGGGTACAGTAAGTGCATTACTGGTTTTAGTATCTAAAGAAAGGGCATATTGTAAATCTAGAATGCAAAAGAGGAAGGGACAGTAAAATAAAGTTTTAAATGATGCACACCATAAGAAACCTGTTAGGTTTGTGCTGTATGTAGACTAGGTTTTTATTTGTCTCCTTGTGTGTGTGTTCTTTTTTCATTGTTTTCAGGTTTTATGGGGCAAAAGCCTGATAATCCCATTATTTCAGGAATATTATGAAAGAAAATCTTATCACTACTTAAAGGTACAATTGGAAGAATTAAATTAACTGAAATAATGCAAAAGCAGAAACTGGTGTGTTGCATCTCATGGGGTATCAAAAGAGACAGTTCTGACCAAAAAAGCAGTGCAGACAGATGGTAATCAGGCAGGTGTTACTCAAGACTTTTTGAGAACTGGCAAATCATCAAAAGAAAGTATAAATGGAAATCATTCTAACAGAGAATTTGACTCAAAACATTTCAGATGAGCAGGATCTGTGTAATGTATCGTCTTCATCCCTCAATAGAAGGTAACAGAAGGAAGCTGAAACAGGAGGAAATCAGGTTTGAGAAGCAGGACTTCCCCCTCATGAAGCTGTGCTGGCTGGAACTGATGACTGCATTGTCCTCCAGGTGTTTTTCAGTATCTCCCAGAATATTTTTTCAGCAGATAATTTCTCCCAGATAATTTTTCAGTATCTCCCAGAATAGTCTTTTCCATTATTTTACCAGGCACTGAAGTGAGACTGGCAGGCCTGTGGTTTCCGGGGCCCTCCCTCTTGCCCTTCTTGAAAATCAGAACAATGTTAGCCAGCTTCCACTTAGCTGGGATCTCTCTGGATTCCCAAAACCACTTAAGAGTCATCAAGAGAGGTTTTGCAATGACATTAGGCAGCTCCTTGAGGATTCTTGGATGAATCCCATCAGTCTCCATAGATTTATAAGGATCCATCTGGAGCAGCAGATCCTGCACAATTTCAGGGTCAACTGGGAGTTGAACATTCTCAAGATGAGCCCTGGTCCTCCACCTCAGGGCACTTAAACCCCCTTGGTCCATCATCTGTGTTGAAGACGTGGGGAAAAGAATGCATTAAATGCCTCTGCCTTGTCCCTGTCCCTGTTTGGGAGGCGACCATCCTCATTCTGCAACAGGTCAATGTTATTTTTACACTGCCTATTGCCATTAATATATTTGACAAAAACCTTTTATTGTCCCCCACTGTTCTGGCCAACTTCATCTCCAATGGAGCTTTGGCTGTACAAATTTTCTCCCTACAGTGGCAAGAAGCATCTCTGTATTCTTCCCATGTCACCTGACCTTGGGCATACCCGTTCCCTTTTTCACCTTATTTCTGAGAGACGATCCCTGTTTGGCCTAGACGGCCTTCTCCCTCATCTGCTTGACTTCTGACATTTGGGAACTGTTGCTCCTGTGCCCTTAGGAAACTACTTTTAAAAAGTGACCAGCACTGATGGACCCCGGCACCTGCAGAAACATTTTCCGAGGGGATTTTTCTTCCTAGTTCCCTGAGGAACCTGAAATCTGCTCTCCTCATGTCCATTTTGTTTCAAGTACTTACAAACTGCAGCCCACCAGGTCAGTGCTGAATTCCTTCTGTTCAGAAGTTGCTCGGTACAGGAAAAAATACTCATTTCTTTTCATTCTGTTAAGGAGATTAATTTATTCTTCATAAACCTGAAGGTGATCCACTTCTGTAATCAGTGGAAATCTAATTGCTAAGTGCTTATATGAAAAAAATAATAAGTCTGAAGAGTTTCCTTCAACATTTTATCATGCAAATAAATTGTATCTTTATTTAAATGAGCTGCAGTGCTTTTCTCATTATAGCTTGAAGTACAGATTTGGAAGATATTATCTGAAGGTAAATATTCCCTGAGTCTTTATTAATGATGCGGGTAACACTGTCATCAAATAGGCACATGAGATTTTATCCCCATCTTAGAAATGATGTAACTGGGGCCCAGTTGAGATATATACTTGTTAAAACAGAGGTAATAAGTCTCAAACTGTATCTGTCCATCTGCCAAACTATGCAGCAATTTGGTAGGCTAGAGCTGCACCTAACTGAAGTAATGGTGTTCTTTAATCATGTTTTATGATTAGAGCAGCTTCATAACTTTCCAGTGTGTTCTCACAGCTTGTCTTTTAGTCATGTTCATAACACATTTTTCAGGGATATTTTCAGCAGAGATCTGTGCACAGGCAGCAAGCTAAGAGGAAATGGCTGAGCACTCTGCAGAAACTGCGTAACGTATTTCAAGAGTATGTTCCACTGGCTCTCAGAGAGGAAGCATCCACTGAGCTTCTTGAGACAGGTGAGACTAGAAGCCCAAAATTAGGAGAAGGGCATTCAGCCAGAATGATCAGCAATATCTTATTTCCTAAAAGAGGGGGACAGATTAGTTTCGGTAATAAAATAAGTTAAAAGAAATCATCATTTTTGGCACTCCTCAGAATCTTGTGGTAGGAAAAATAATACTTTAGTGAGAGTGTTACCACTGAAATAATATGTAAAATAGACGTTACTTCTCAATAACCCTAAATGCCTTTTCCTGTTCAATGTATTGTTTAATCCACTTAAGCATATGTAACTCTTTTTACAGTCTGCAGGCAACTCTTCAGGCTCTACGAGAGGACGAGAAAGCTTGGAGTTTGGCCAAACAAAATAAAACACATGCCATGAAATTCTGTTTGGCTGCAGAGAACAAAATGACTACTGCAGAGTAATCTTAATAACACAATAATAATTTAACAGCAAAGCCACGGATTTAATGTGTTTTTTTACAAATAGATCTTTTCTGGCTTTTATATGAAGAACAAAGGAAAATCAGATGTTTTCTCTGAGGTTTGAAGTGGTTGTGCATCAGAGCTAATGAAGTCACTTCTTTCTTAGCACAGAACTATGAGTATTATAAGCAGGTTCATACAAATGTGCTCTGTTGCCAGTCCATGATACATGAGCAGGAGGATTCAGAAATTTCCAGATTAATTAGCCAGCAGAGACCACATGGAGGATTCAGTCCTACATGTCTACAAGCAAGTCAAGTCTTTACTGTGTATGACTTGCATGTAAGCCCCTCACCTCATAAAAAACTTATGTTACTTAACGTAAGTGCAAACATATGAAGCAGCATAAGGGGAGAGGAGCTAATTAAAATAATTCTGGGAGACGTTTCTAGGGTATTTCAACCATTGTGTAGAATTGGAATTAAAATTACCTATCTGGTGAAGAGCTTCTGATATCAGGTTCTTATTTGTAGCTGAAAGTTGGGTGGTTTCCTGTTTTTAAAAGAAAGAAATTTTCGTTAGAAGGAAATGTCTTTTGTAAGTTCTACAGTTTCTTTCAGAATGAAAGTTTTAATGTAAAACTCATGCCTTGCAGCTTAGTTACCAAGGAATCATAAAATGATTGAAAGGGACCTTTAAGTGTCATCTAGTCCAACTCCCCTGCAATGAGCAGGGGCATCTTCAACAGAGCCCTATCCAGTCTTACCTTGGATGTTTCCAGGGACTGGGCATCTGCCACTTCTCTGGGCAATCTGTTCTTGTGTTTCACCACCCGCATCATAAAAATCTTCTTCTTCATATTTAGTCTGAATCTATGCTCTTCAAGTTTAAAGCCATTACCCCTTGTCCTAGGGCAATAGGCCCCGCTAAAATATCTGTTATATTATCTATATATTTATTAGAAGCCCCCTCTAAGCAGTGGCAGGCCACAGTCTGGTTTCCACAGAGACCAGAATTTCTCTTCTCTAGGCTGAACAACCCCAACCTTTCGTCTTTCTTCACAGGAGATGTGCTCCAGCCCTCAGAACATTTCTGTGGCCCTCCCCTAGACTTGCTCCAACAGGTCCATGCCTTTCTTGTGCTGGGGACCCCAGAGCTGAACACTGGGGTTTTTTTTCCAAAACAACTGTCAGTATGTGATTCAGGCCAACAAGTGAGCCTCTGAATGAAAGAAAAAACAACGCAGGGATGCAAGAAGTTTGATTTATTGGTGCCACTTGTGAGAGCAGAAAAGTACAATTAATTCTAAGCCTCTTCTATCAGATTGCTGATGTTTGCAACATTTCCATGCATTTTTATGAGGTAATCAAAATTTAAGTACTATTTTGTAGAGGAGAGATTACCAATTTTATTTTAACAAAAGAATTACCACAAGTTGCCATTATCATAACCCATGTATTTGGGATACTGCCATACAGTGTGCACATTGTTCTTGTGGAAGGACTTAGATTTGTGTCCAAGTATATAAATTATAAAATATGCTTTAATTTTCAGTTATTTCAGCTGATAAATATGTGGGCATACATGTTTTGTAGCTAAGACATCACAGATTTAAAATCATATTTTTCTTTTTCACTGAAATTAAATTCCTTTTAACGAATGAAGAATCTCTGGGGTGTGAGATTTGCCAGATAATGAATATTTTCTGAATCCTGCCAACAAAATGCTTTTTAGAAAGGGCATCAAACTTTATGCCTCTGCTGTATTTTAATCCCAGCCAGCAACTAAGTATCACACAGATGCTCGATCACTCCACCCATTCCCCATGGTGAGGAGAAGAATCACAAAACCCCCCCCAAAACTTATGGGTTGAGATAAGAACAGTTGATGAATTGAAAAAGAATTAAAAATACTACTAATAATAGTAGTAATAAAAATAATTGTAATGAAAAGGGGAGAGAGTAATGGACCCCAAGAAGGACAAGAGGTGCTCAGTCCCATTGCTCACCACCTGCTGACCAATGCCCAGCCTGTCCCTGACCAGCCATCAGAAGCTCCCGGCCAACTTCTCCCCAGTTTATGTCCTGAGCATGACATTGCATGGTATGGAATATCCCTCTGGCCAGTTCAGGTCAGCTGTCCTGCCCATGCTCCCTCACAACTTCTTGTGTACTTCCTCACCGGCCGGGCCTGGGACACTGAAAAGTCCTTGACTTGGGGTAAGCACTGCTTAGCAACAACCAAACACCAGTGTGTTATCAACATCATTCTCATACTGAGTGCAAAGCACAGCACTGCACCAGCTACTAGGAAACAAATTAACTCCATCCCAGCTGAAACCAGGACAGGCCAAAGTATCACTCAAGAATGGAAATCCAAGTGAATGTTCTCATAAAAACAAATAGTATTTAACTAGTTCTTCCCTTTTTTTTTAATCAGTGCTAGGTGCTGAAAATCAGTTTCTACCTGGACTGAAACCCTCATCTCTTGCTGAATTCGAAGGGAGTTCTGTTCTGACAGGAACCTTGCATCTTCTATTTCTCAGCTCAAATGTGTGAAGTTGCAGCTTTAGCTCTGATCTCAGTTGTAATCATTGCTCAGCACGTGTATTTATGTGTATTTTTAAAAATATATAGCAACCTACAGGTTCTTTCACTTTTGGGTTGTAACTTTCAGCAGTAGTTGCTGGTTTCTGGAGTGTGCATCACCCACCAGAGGGAGCTGAAGCCAAAAACTGTCTGATTTTCATAGAATCATATATTCGTTCATGTTGGAAAAGACCTGTAAGATCACAGAGTCCAACCATTAACCCGGGTCCACCACTAAGCCATGTCCCTAAGTGCCACAGCTACATGTCTTTTAAATACCTCCGGGGATGGTGTCTCAACCTCTTCCCTGGGCAGCCTGTTCCAATTTTTGGCAACACTATTGGTGAAGAAATTTTTCCTAAAATCCAATCTGCCATCTTCTGGAGCAACCTTCAGTTCCCAGGAGGTTGCCAGGTGAAAGTCATCTCTTACACTTCACAGAGCTTTGGATTTGGGCATCTCTCCTCAAGTTAGCTTGGGCACAGATGGTGACCAGGTAGGAAATAAGTTTGCCTCCCTATGCTAAGTTATTACCTCGTTTGGGAACCCTCACTTCAGTGTCAAGGCAGGCAAAGCAAAACCTTGTGATGTACATGTCATCATTCTTTGGTTTTTGTGTATGCTGTTCTATGTAACATGAAAAAGGACACCAGAATTGTACAAAATATGAATAATTTTTAGAGTAAACTAGTCATCCCTGAGAAAATTAGGCCAGGTAGAAGCAAGTGTGAATAGGTTCTCTGCATCTTTAAAAGGAAATCTCAAAATTCTTGACTACAAACAGGCTGGAGGATATTTCTGCTATTGTTAAACTGGAATTTTGTTTATAAAGAAATAAATTTGCTGAAATAGTATAGAAGGTCTAGTTCATGGATATTAAGTGTTTTGGTTTTGTTCAGCCGGAAATATGTGTCAAATGTCTAGAGTGTTTATCTAGACTGAGAATTTTGAAACTAAATACGTGTTTCCAAACATATATTCATTTTCTTTCCTTAAAGAAAATCACAGTATTTTGATAATTTCCAATTTATCCCAATTCATGATGATATACTGACAAATGTTCTGACTTTTTTACTTAGATAATTTTTTATCCAGCTCAGCGGCAGTGATTTCTTAATTGCATATCAGTAAAAGCTTGTTAAAATATAAGCCTTTTTATAATTGTATCTAGTTATGTTTTCGTTATTACATATGAACCCCCAGACCACTAAAATGATTTAAAATTAGGTCTTTGTGCTCTGGTGAACAGGTTAGGAACCTGAAAAACCCATAAGAAGCAACCTTGAGAATTTTAGCTAATTTGTTTATCAATAAACATGAAGGCTTAACACATGCATCTCCTTGCCTTGGGTATTGCCAGTACTGACACGGGCAATGAAGCAGGAACTCCTTGGGGTTTTTTTTTTTTTTTGTAAACAATTGGTCAAGGTGAAAGGGGTTTTATTGTTCTAGTTTGTTAAATAATAAGATCAATTTATATTTAATCCAAAAAAATCTTCCTTTGACTTAGATTGTGGGAGGAGTGCTGGTCCTTCTGGACAAATGAGCTTATTTCTACACATTGCCTTCTGCACTCGGAGTAAGTCATCCACAAAGAAGTAAGTAGATGTTAAGACATAGAGATTAACAGCTGAGAGGTGGTCAAGAACAGCTTCTTATACCATTTCTGAGTTGTAGCTGATCACACGAACAAAAACAGTCTTTAGAAATAGGTGGAGTTGACTTCTTTATTCTACAAAAGGCAGGAAAGCTGACACAGCTAATTATAGCTGAGCAATTGTGTACAAAGCTGGTCCCTACTGCCTCTTCGCTACTTGCTCAAGTCATTTGTCATTTTCAGTGCCATGGCATCCTTTGACTTCTGCAAAATGGTTCATCTGTTGGTCATAAGAATTGGGACTTACAGGAGACATAAACCTCCTAGGTGGTAGTTAAATTTGCTTTCTACACCACCAGTTATGTCTTAACAGCCTCTTAGACTTCCAATGGATTTTTTTTCCAGTTTCAAAACCTTGTCTTGCAGAAATGGTAGCATTCTCATCAAGCGAGCTCAGTTTCAGCTCAGGTTTCTGTTGCTTGACAGTATTTTGTCATGTCCTCCAAAGGAAGGTACAAAACAGTTTATATCAAATTGCTGTCTAATGGGCTTTGCTTAATGGCTTCCTCAGTTAGAAGCTGCCTATATACTGGAGCATGAGGTTTATATACCTTTTTTTCATATGTCTGGATCCTGTCTTATGAAGGGCTCATTGTCCATTTTTTTTCAGCATTTCAGAGAGGAGGACTTATTACTCTATTTATTTTGCTTATTAATTTAGTTAATAATAGGATAACTTGTCAGGACTTTTAATAGGTATTTTCCACCATTTCAGTGGGAACGAATCTGTCAAATGTAGAAAACAAAATGGTAAAAATTTCAAAAATATTAGCAGGAGACTCATTAATTTCAAAACCAAAACAAACCTTAACTTAGGCAGTTACAGTTGTGTCTCTCAGCAGTGGCTGTTGGATAAATTACACACACTTTGTATGTGCACTTAAGGATTTTATTAATTAAAGAAAATAGAATGTGAGAAAATTCTACAACTCCTTTGGAAGAAGAGTATTATAATTTCTTTCAGAAGCTAAATAGCTATAAAATGACCCTTCACTTTGCTTTTTTAGGGGTTTTCTTATTACTTTTTATGCTCCTCCTAATTATTTCTGACAGCTTTGTACTTCTCTCTCTGCACTTCATTCCTGCTGTCATTTCAATCTCTGTTTCAATTCTCTCTCTTGTTTGGAGTTATTTTTCACTTTTGCTTTGTGTGTGGGTTGTACTTCCACATTCTCTGTTTTGTTATTTGGCTTCCCTTCCTCTCAGAATTTTATTGCCTCATACTTCATTCTGAAGTCAGGAAAGGGAAAGGAATATATGCCAGCTACAAACTCAGGAAATACACTCAGCTCTGTGGGTTTTTTTTCACATTTCAAAGGTTTTGATCTAAGGGACTCATGCCAGTTGCTACATGAAATACTCATTTCTTCAGCAGATACTACTTTACACAGGAATTGCTCCATACTTACATCGTGAAATTCAGTGAAAGATTATATTCTATGTGTTTGTAGACTGCTAGAAAGTATTTTTCACCATTGAGAATTCAGGATTAAAAAGTTCCTCCTCGTAACTCAACTGAATATCAGCCTTCCATCATTATGTTTTTAAAATGTCAGGTCTGTTAATAATTTCTTTATATTTACTCCATTGCTGTATAATTGATGTATTGTCATTACATAAACCAAATCAAAATTTATAAGGGAGTCCAAGGATAAATTTTGTAGGTTTGAGTTCTCTCATCTCTTCAGCAGCCTACTATATCTTCCACTAACAAACTACTCAAGTACTTCTTCCAAACATAGGTTGACGGGTGTTTTTTCCTGGTTTGATTCACCAATCTGGCGTGCAGCTCTATGTCTGTTGAGACTGTCAAACTGAATTTTCTGAGAACAAGATTTGTTCTAATGCAGTGCAGGAGTGTTCTCCCAGTTGGTGTCCTATTCCCAGTATCAGCTGGGGGTTCATTATAAATCTTTGCTGTGCAAATATTGTAGTCATGTAAAAAAATGATGGGTTTCCTAAGGGTGACCACTTCTGTAGCATATAATGCTAGGAAAGGACAGTCGTAATTACTTATGCAGTATGTTTGACAGGAATTGAATGATGATGTTCAGGACAAGTGTCAGCCACTCACATTAATCTGATTTTTCAAATGTCACTGGCAATACTCCATATCAAAGACAGAAATAATTTGCAAAGGTAAATCCAGTTGCAAGGAGTTAAGACAAAGTGTTAGGAAGAAAATGGATGAAAAAGGAAGGAAGCAATATACCATACATAAAAGAGATTGTAAAGGGAATCATACAGAGTGCCTGCTGGTGTCCTTATTCAGTCCTGTTTTTTATTATTGGAACATCTGAAGTATATAAAACTAGATTTGCAGATGGTGATGACATTGAGAGGACAGCAAATCAGAATGAATGCTGCATCTAGATTCAGTGCTGGCAGAGACAGGAAACAGGGCAAAATATTTTGAAAACAGCAAAGTCAAACCACATTAAAAATCCTAACTACCATACGTGACAATCTTTTATAGATTAAAACGTGCAGTTAACTAGAATATTTAGCAATTAGATCGTTTTTACTCCTGAATTGTCACTGCCAGAGCAGTCCTCCCCTTCCCAGTCATGTACAGTTGTATAAAAAGTCCAAATCTGGCTGCATCAGAGCATTTGGGGCTTATTCTTGCTCATCTAGTTGATTCTGACAGTATAGACCTGACATTGTCACATACCTCTTGCACTGGGTTGAGCATACATGTCTGGAAACAGTTCAGTCTTCCTTGTACATACACTTAAGTCTGCAGGTTTTATTTAGTAGTGTGATACATTAAGGCTACAGGTATGGTTTTTTTCTGTTTTAATTGACTCTTCTTTTGTACATAAATAGAAAAAAAGCCAGGGTATTCAGTCCTAGCAAAGGAGATGTGGTTGTTAAATTGGTGTGTTGAGATCCTGTGGCCACCGTTCAGGGAGAAGCTGTAACTAATGAATACTTCCCTGTGATCTTTAGCTAATAAATGTTTAGAAACTTTATTCTTACTTCTTCAGAAAAGGAAGTTGTGACCAATTTTTAAAAATATTTTCATGGTGGCCCATGAGATCTTCAAGGGCGTATTTTCTAAATTCTTATGGAGTTTTTGAAAATTGCACTGGAAGTCGTTCAACAACTTTTGGTGTCTAATTCTTCCTGAAAGTCTGGGCTTTTACCCACAGTTTTTTCATCCAGCTCTGTTTTGTCTGACGGGAGGAGGTTTCAGCTCTTTTACACCTCCATTAAACCTTCCAGATTCTGGTACCTGCATCCTGTTATGCCTGGCAGCTGCTCCAAGAGCAAATCCTGTATTACTCTATTACTTTGGGAAGGGTCAGCAAGGCTGCCTTCACTTTGCCCTGACGTAAGTTTGACCCTAAAATATTCTTGATAGAGCATGTTTTCTTTTCAAATAGTCTTAGAAAGTTTAAAACAATTGCTGTTATAAAGTGCCTCCCTCCTGCTAAGAACAGCTCTGCTGTTCCTTACAGGGCAGCAAGTAGAACCTTTCAGTGTTAGCACCTTTGTCTACTCTCCCACTCCTCAGGGTTGCTGCAATGACTTTATTTGCACCTGCTTCATTAATCAGCTGGGCTATCCTCTCATGGCATTAGTCCATGTTGCAGACAGTACTGAGATAACACTCTGGAATGTGAAGACCACAGGCATATGGCCAAGTTACTTTCAGTTCACCTTGGAGATGAGTGGTTCAATTTCTTTTGCCATTTCTTAAAAAAGGAGAATTGTTTCTTTGGATTTGATTAATTTTTGAAAGGATCATGCAAATGGAAATATCAAACTATTGCTATTGTCATTCCATATTCTATTTCAATAATCCCTTCTACTTTACCATGGTACATTATTTAATTTTCTACCATTTCACAGGAACATGTGTAACAAGGTTGCAATGAAAACCAGCGTGCCATTTGGTTAATAAAATTAAGACCGAGTGACCTGAATGCTGTGGAATAAATCATGTGACAAAGGAGATGGGCTTAAGTTGTGAATAAGCGTATTCATGCTTGTGAGAATGCAAGAGATGTGAACCAAATTTAATGTGGAATTTTGGTGGAATTTCAAGATAATTTAAGTTCCAAATGTTATGATTGATCCTTATCACTGAAATGTATTCTAATCCTAAAAATCTCCACATTCTGGATGCCAAGGTATGATTTCAGTACTGAGTTCAAGCTTCTGTTTCTATCTCAATAGTTACCAGTAAACTGAATACTAACATCAAAGACCTATAATTGATCATACATTTTACATCTTCTTATAAATAATAAGAGATTAACACATGTATTTGTGTTATTGGCATGAAACTCAAGCCATTGCATATTTTAAAAAATGTCCTGTGCAACTAGGCTCTGGAAAAGATACCTGGAAACATTCCTTCTGAACACAGATGTTGTGGTAAAACAGTTGGAGGAGAAACTTTTGCTTAAATCTACTTTCTCTGTAAGCCAAATTACATCAGGCTGTACACATAGGGATCTGCACCCTGTATTTCACCTAGAAAGTGAAATGTTCACCAGTGCAAACATTGGTGTACCTGGCCTTTGTGTACTTACCAAAAAGGCACACAGCAAAATTCAGGTAGACTGTTAAACAAACTTGCAAGGTAGTCCCAGTAGAACAACCACAGACATTTGTTAAATGCAGAATATTCTATTCCTGTGCTACAAATGTTTTTTGGGGTTTTTTTCCAGTTTAACCTCAAATATGTAGGTGTTTCACCTGAACTTCTTTGTTTAGCTTTTTGTGGTGGAGAGACTGCCTTCAAATGGAACTTGGCTGCAAGGATCAATAACCAGGCAAAAAACACAAGTGGAATTTGAGAAATTGTGGCTATACCTAATTGTTCCAGGCAAGTTCAAAATACACAGATATTTGATGTTTAAACATTGTCCTCCTTTGAGATTAGGGCAGGTAGCTGAAAAGCATGATGTTGCTTTTGAAAATGTGACTGAAACCTTTAGAAGGTGGTTTTGCCAAAAAGGACACACTAAAGGTACTACTTTCTATAATTTGTGCCTGAATTGCCTTGCCTGTTTACACACTGCAAAGGGCTGGATTCAGAACTTACATAAATTAACACAATGCTGAACATTGCTGGAATCATCTCCTTAAAAGCAAATTGAACAGAAAGCATTAGCCAAAGGACTCATCCTTGCAACACCTTGATGTGGAGACTTTTTTAGGCCATGTCTTAGTCAAATGATAGCAAAAAAAAAAAAGAGGTTTTGTTTTGTTTTTTGGTTTTTTTTTAATTAGGAAAGCCCAGAACTCCCAAAGTGAACTCCTGATTCCCATTGGTTTCAGTGAGGTCAGGATTTCAGCCCTGTGTTGCAACTGGATACATATGTATCTGTGCTGGGGAATTGGAGATCACTGTCATGAATTGTTCAGAAGATTCATAAACCAAGCCCTTTCAAACTTTAAAACACAATGGTGACAACTCTGTAGGCAGAATAATTGCTAGTCATGAATTGTGAATGTTTTGGGGTTTTTTTGGCTCTGGGATGTTGTATGCAGGAACCTCATTGCTGGAGTGGTTAGTGTTAAACACAGGAAAATCAGAATGCTGTGCTGTTAGAATGGAAAAGGTAGAAAGCTTTGAAACTGTGCTGATGAGGGGTACAAAACTCTTTGTGTCTACAAACAAGGGATCTTCCTCTCTTCCAGATTCTCTAACACTAATTTTTCAGGTACAAAATACACATTTACTCAGAAAGTAAATTTGGGGGATGTGCATGCTTATGGATTTTTCTTTTACCTTTCTGTAAAACCTAACTAAACAATACATGTACTTAGGTAATTAATTGCACAAAGCAGGCAAGGCATTTTTAAAATAAGTTTTTACTAGACTCTGTTAACTTAATGACCTTTTGAAAAAATATGTGAAGAAACAATCAGGTCATTACATCGCTCCTTGCCAAAGTAAAGAGTACAGGATTCTTGAGGGAGGGCTACTGCTTGGCCTCTCTGAGAATAGGTAAGAGTTTGTCTTTGGCACTGACTGCATCGTCCACAAAGTTTTATATGTAGAGCAAACCATATGTTCATTCTCCATACAACTAACTGCTAAATACTTTTAATTAGAATGATTGCTCAGTCAACCATCTTAATTCTCTTTTCTTGAGTCACAATAGCTGTTAGCATAAAGGGCATTCTCTTAAAATCCATCAAATACTCATGGAAGTCTCTAAACAAAGTTCAAATCTGAAAATAAGCAATTCTTTGTGGTGTACTGTCAAACTGAGTGGAAACTTTAAGTCTGGATACGGTCAGCTTTACTTCTCAGTTTCAAAGCTAGTGTGGGACCTGAAATGTGAGGTAAGGCCCCCTTTTCCAGAAAGGGAGGGAGACAAAAGAAGTCACTTTCTGGAGATAAAACCCTCAAATAGTAATAAAGACCTCACTGGAGCAGAAAGATGCAACTCATTCTTCCCTGTGCCTGTTGGACTGAGTTGGTTTTCCCTAGTATTTGTGAGGTCTGTGAGAAATGTTTGGATAAGATCTTTTGGTGCTGTTCCCAGAACATGGTTCATGTGATATCAAAGAATCCTGATGTTTTGCCAGGGACCTTTTTTGTCACTGGGAATTTAGAGGCTGGGTTTGCAAAGAGTCAGCTGAGCTGCAATACAAAGAAAACTCCTGAGCAACCTATTCTGGCAGGCCATCTTCAGTCAAAGGCCACCAGGGAGCTGTACCAGCAGGCTCCACCCAAAAGGACAATGAGCAACAGAGAGACAAATGACAATTTTAACTTCTGTAACATGGCAAAGCTGAAGCTGAAACATCAGTTGTCCAGGCCATGGATTTACACTGAAATATGAATTACTAGAATAACTAAATGAGGTCATTGTAACTTTTCCTAAAGCTAGACTGTCCTTGTCTTGAAGCAGGGAGATCAAAGAGATGAAGACCAGACTGATGTGCAATTATTATATTCCTTCAGCTGCAAGAATTAGTGACTCAAACTGCCTGAGAAGCAGGAAGGAGGGATTTTGACTGACCTCACTTAAATATTATTTCAGTAGTATTACTGTCTCTCGAGACATAAATTGTAGTTTCCAATCTTTTTTTCCATCTGCCATCCATAAGTTTTTTTCACTGACAAGGCAGTCCTGGATTAATGGAAGGTAAACATACGGACAATTTTCCTCACTACTTCCATTCACCTCTTGAAGTCTAATTAGAGACAGCAAGTTTTGACTTGAATTTGCCACTGCTGTGCACAGTAGTTACTTTAGGTGCAGCTTGCCACCGCGTGCTTACAATACACAAAAGAGAAGGAAGCAGGTTTTCCAGAAGCCTTACATTTGTAGTGATGACCTATTAGGTAAATTTGCATCCTTCCTGCTTAGTGAAGATGAAAAGGTGTGAAAAAATATCCTAATGGATCAAGTTTATGCAGTTTTTCTCAGCTCACAAAATACTGTTCTGCTTACTGATGGGTATGTTATGTAACAACTGTTAGAAATCTGAGAAGCTGTTTTATCCAACTTTGTATTCCTTTTTAAATTATTATGCCACTTATTTCTTATTGATTTCACTCCATAGTTTCCATTATGATCTGATATCCTGAAGGTCTAAAATAGGTAAGTGTTCTGGGGTCATAATCATAATTAAGACCACTTCTTAATTGCTTAATTTACACTGATGATTAGATTTCAAATCAGGAAATCTATTGTTTTTCTTCCTAAAGATCAGGTTTTAAATTGTAATAAGAATTGTACAATTTAATTTTGTTTTAAGCAGAATTTATTTTTTCACAACTTTGCAAATTTTATTAATGATTTTTGCTACTTACTGTCACCTGCGTATATCACCGGTGGGCTGTGCTTGGCTTTACTGTGAACATTTTATCTGACCTGCTGTAGGTATTGTCAGCCCTGTGTTCATTTGACATGATTCACTTTGATTTTTCTCAGCCATCACTGCTGGTCGACAGACAGATCAGCTGGAGAAGTTATTACAAGTACATATGAGTACATATAAAAAAAATTTATATGTCCATATGAAAGGACTTACTCCTAGAGATTTATTTGGTGTTAAGGTTCACTGACCACCACCAATGCCACTTAACTAATTATGTAAGTAAACATGCTAAGATTGAGAAAAGGGTACATATTTTTAATTAGATACAAGTGAGATAAAAAAGAGAGTTGCAGACAAATCCGTATAGAAATTTCTGAGCTTGTGACTGACTTGCCACATGATCTGCCTCTCCGAAGGTCACACTGGGTTCATACCATGTGCACCGTGTCTCTGAGCTCAGTGTGCGAGCCATGTGCCAACTGCCTTCTTGAAACCAGCACATCTATCCTCTTTCTAACACTACTGTCTTGGCTTACCATAGCCCCTATCTGGTGCTTCCCTGATACACTGAAAAAGAGAAAAGACATTGTATCATACCATGAAACTTAGAAACTGGAATGCGAAGTATTACTTTTTCTAAGTTTAAATGCACTTTTCATCTTGAAAAGTGACTACTATATTTTTAAAAAGAGTTTGGATGGTGAATATTTGCATGAAACTACTCAGAAATTATTCACAGCAAGGACTACATACTATCTTACCTGAATAAGTTGCTAAAAAGTCATATTCTCATTTTGCCAGTTCCCTCCACCAAAAATCAACACTTATCAAAGAAAATATTGTGAAATGTTATTCCAGTGTTTCTTGAATAGGTTCAAACCAAAGCAGAGTATCCAGTATATTGCTGTTTAAGATACCTGAACATCAAATTTTCTCTGATTGTGGAGAATATAATTATTTTGTTATTAATTTATTAATTATGTGCAGCAAGTAGGAAGCAGAGCTTAAAATCCTTTTTAGGAGGTAATTTATTTTGATGGTATGGAAATTTGTTATTATTGGGCCTATCTTTCTACTGTAATGGGATAGGTTCTTCATGTATACAAGCACCCCTAGTTTCAGTCCAGCAAGTAGGTATTACTTCTGTAGAATAGCTAGAATCTTGTCCCTGGGTAGTTGTGTTCCGCAGCCGCTGCCTGAATTGCTGGGTATCGATAGGAACTTCCTCTCCCTGATCCAAGTTTTGATGCCCCTGGGAAATTACACCATTCCTCACATCCTATGCCTCTAAATGCTCCTCAGTAGTGGACCTGAATTTCACTAGAAAGGTCAGTCTTCCCAATGGACTTTCTGCTGCTAGGGCAGCATAACCTTCACCACAGTTTAGCTCACTTTTGCTGAAGGAATGCAATGAGCATGGAACAAGTGTCCCCCCAGCTGGCCACTGGCAATGCTCAAAATGTGCCCTTAGGTAGGGAGGATCTGATGGCTCTGCTCCCTTCCTGTCCTGTTCACTGAGAGTAAGTACAACATTCTTCAAACGATTTTCAGAGGGAACTTCTAAGGGAAAAGGTCAGAAGAAGGAGAAATACCAGATTAAATTCTCCTAGAGCTTTACCTGGGCCTCCAAGGATATGTCACTGTCTTCTCACAGCTCAAGAACTCCTGATCCAATCCATTTCCCTTGTCCAAGAGCAGGATCAGTTACAATTAAACTGATGTCAACATAATTGTCTAGCCTGCCTTGTAGCATCTTTGTCACTGGAGATCTTTACTTTCCAAAGTAATATATTCCAGTGCTTCACTGTCACTATGGTTGGACAGCTCATTTTTTTGTTTTCTCCCTAGTGTCTTATTTAAACTTCCAGTGCTCCATCCAAGGGACATTAATTATTGTCCTTTTCACTTAGATTGTTCCTTTCCTCTTGAAAGCAAACTTTCACATGACTGAGGATTCCTGACCTCAGTCTTCTCATTTCTAGGCTCTGTTCTATCATTAGAAGTCATTGTCTTCTACACCTCTTCTCTATCTTGTTTGTTTGAATTCCCTCCACCTATAAGGGGTGTCCGACACTAAATAGCATATTACTCAGCATCTGAAAACAGAATTCCTGTTTATTCATCTCACAAGATCTGGTGGGTTTTTATAGGGTTTTTTTGCTGTGGCACAAAATTAGCAACATGTTGATCTTAATCTCTTCACATCCTAGAGAGTTTTATCATTGATTATTCTTGAGAGAGGGCTATATTAAATAATCATTGAAGTGCTCTTCCTTAAGATTAGTATCAAATTCATGTTTATCTGACAGACACTTAAAGTTACTATTTTTCCTAAATTTTAAGTTTAAAAACTACTGAAAAATGAGCCAGATTTGCACTGCTTAACAATTACATATAACACCAGGAGAACTGGGTTTGGAGTCATGATGGAAAATGGGTAAACTCCTGAATATGTTCCTCTTTTTTCTTACATGAATGGTACACTCCAGAACCATCAAATTCTTCTACCATGTCACTTGGTCAGAAAGGAAAAATGAAGTTGGCTCATGTTGATAAGGTAACTTCATGAAATGCAAAGAAGTTAATAGATTTTGTGCCTCTGCTGGTAAGTCAAAGATCTATAATGTTTGTAAAAATTATTTCAACTTATCTTTTTAAACAAAATTACTTCCATGTCATTTCCGTCCACTCATTTGCATCCTTTCACTGTGATAAAACCATGGTCAGTCATCTTGCTGGGTTTTGCTGCTGTAAGGAATGACACAAATATATTAGTTTCTACTTACCTGTTCTCATCTTCTAAACTGGAAATGAGCAGGAACGTTGGGCTCTCTTTGCTAAGGAGTTGCATGGTTTGTTTGAAATTAGGCTTTGTTTTGTGTCATCTTTAATAAGTGGTGCTCTCTTCACATGAGACTCTGGTTTTAGGTATGACTATTTCTGAATGACCCCCTCTTTTCCCAGCTGAAGTAGATAATGATCATTCCGCTCTGGACTAAAAATCTTGTCACAGTGACACGAACAACACAGGGAGACCCTGGACTGAAGAAGGTACAAGCATCAAACAAAATTAAGGGATCTGGTGAAATTTAGTGATAAATGCAGCCAGCCATCTCCAGCTACCCAGTGGGATTCCAGTAGAAGGTGACATGATTCCAGTGTCTATATCCGTATCAAAATGAGACTTAGAAAAAATTTAGTATTTTTAAGGCATAAACAGTAGTAATGAGAGACAACCCAGTGAAGTAATGCATGCCATTTATTTAGAGCTATTGGATGACCAGTCAACCATCACATGATCTTGCCAAGCCGAACAGCTCACGTGGTGATCTCTAATGGGTTTTATTTAAGGTGTAAACAGAGAACTGCTTGAAATATTACACTGAAATAAAACTATGACAAAACTATTATACAGTCTATTTAAACTGAGTTGTTTTATATCAGCACCACCTTCAACTGAAACTCATAACATTCCATTAAATATCTGCCTACATCATTCAAAAGCATGGCAGAAACAGCAATACCACAGTTACTGCCTCAGATACTTCCCCTGGAGTGACCCAGATACCTAATGGATTCTGTCAGCCATGTTTTAGAGCCTTAAGTTAAATGACTTCAATTAGGATACCTTAGGTAGTTTTTTTTTGGTTGATGCAACCAAGCCTTCAGCAGAAACCTGGCCCTCTTGCTGAAAACACAAGCAGTATCTTACAGGAACGAACCTACTGCCTTCTCATTACTCATTATTTGCACGCCTGGCTTTAGTTCAGGAGCTTGCAGCCAGTGTCTTGCCTCGTTTTTGCTGTTCAAGGCAAAAAAAGCAGTTTCAACATCATTATACATTCAGGGCTTTTAAAATATTTTTAGTAGAGCCAGTCTTTGAACAGAGACAGGACCTGCAATGTGCAGATTCCATATTTTGCCAAGGCCATGATTTAAAATTTCGCCTCAATCTTATCTGTTACAGGCTATTGAATAGGAGATAAAGCACCTGATGAAGAGCATGTCTGCACACCACCTTTGGAGAAACAGGCAGAGTGAAAAGGCACAAGCTCTTAGAAAATAGTATCAGTTTACATAAATGGGAAAACAAAAGGTGTTTGAAAGCACAGTCAGCCTAAGGAACTTAGCTTCAGCTATAAAGAATTGAATGGAAGGTCATTTTTATATTCATCATGTAATTCCATTTAAAATCTGTGCCTAATTTATTAAAAAGGAAAACTAGAATTATATTCTGGGCACATTTAATGTATCTTTATATGCAGATTTACTTTGCCCATAAAGCTGAAGGAGGAGCCTTACCAAGTGGCAAGCATACTAATGTGACCTTAACTCACTAACAACTTTTTCCTACTGAGTTTTTTGAATAAACTTCTGTCTCAAAGCTGTATTCCAAAAATAGCAGTTTTTTTTTTTTTAATTCTTCATCCAGCAACAGAATTGATGCAGGAATGTCTCTGGGTACCGTCAGGACATTCCTCCTCTGAGGAATCTGCAAGATTTGAATACTACAAGTAAGTTTTAAATTTCTTTTCTGTTAATTTAAATCTCATAAGTTTCAACAGCCTTTTACAGTTGGTGGTTACTGAAGCTGCCGTTCAGCTACTCTGGTGCCACCTCACAAAGTCAAGCCTTTGAAATCTGTGAATGCTTTCTTCTCTGCTATTGCACCTCATGCCAGCAAGTACAGATGACAAGTCATTAAATACAAAGCAGAGTGTTGTAAGCAAATAAATTTTTATTCAATATGAGACTTATGTCTGACCTGCTTCCCCCAAACCAATTTTGTCTCTGTGGCAACAGCCACAAGCATGTGACAAAACATCTGGGATTTTTCTGAAGAAAAGTTTACATACTTAAAATGTCACTTTTCAAGAAAGCATCATCTTTTATCCTTAAGCAGGTTTCAAAAGTGCAGAGCACGTTTACAGGAAGGCAAGTCTTGTGGCTTTAAAGCTTTATCAGCTGTTGCATTAAGGACCCTCCCCACAGCGAGCAGGGCCAAAAGTTGCACAGCATAAGAGTGGACACATTCTCTGTTAACTTACCTGGTTTGGCAGAGCTTTGGGAAGGGGGAAGTAGGTCTTCTGAAGTCGATTCTAGAATAGCTCTGGTATGATAATCACTAATTCTATTGCATGTTCTTTCCATAAAATCATCCAGAAGCACCTTTACAGTTTACTACAAATATTTTAATTGTGTGAGAGGGGAAAGACTCAAAATTATTCTTACCTTGTATTGCTACATAAAATGTAATCATAATGTAGATGAATTTGCCATGCTGGTGCATACTACCATTAGATTGCAGATTTCTGCACTGAAAATCATGGCCACAGTACGTATTTTTATTTAGAAAATCTTAATTGTCGGTTTCCATGTGACTTCAACTATTTTTCAGCATTTCCAAGTTTTAGGAAATTAATACAAATACTTCTTCACTGATGCAGAAATTCTGATGATCTGATACTCAGAAATACAAAATCATTTACCACATTTTAAAGCCCTCCCAAAAGCCATGTAGTTGTGACTTTATCTCCTGTGTCCCAGCTCTACTGGTTAACTTACACAATTCACTGTGTTCAACTGACAATTGTCTGTTATCTCAATATTACACCCTTGGGAAAGAAAACATTATTTACTTTTTTCTTATAGACTTTACTATCTATCTATCTGTATTTGAGTATGTTCTTGTAATTTGTTCACAGGATAAAAGCTTGGGATCCATTTGAACATCAGCATACAATTTATCCAGTTTATGAAGAAGTACATTATACTGTGATCATCAAACTCCAGCTGCTGGAGGAATAGGCAAAAGCAATCCCACTCGCAGGCACATAAGACTGATTATAATGGCACTGCTTCTTTCTGGTCTTTCTCCAGTAATAGATGGCATGTTAGCATTAAACATTTTCAATGCAAAATTTCCAAATAGGCAATAATGTAGGAATGCAGTGGGCTGCAACTCCAGTACATTTTTTAATGGAAGTAGTACATATCTAGTACATATATAATCTTGATGTTATCTTGGTTTTATTTGAGAAATTATGGGTGCTTTTCCTTTTAAATGGAATATTGAGGACTTAAACTTTGCTGTCTGATGAAGTCAAAAAGCCTTGGAATAATTCTGTCTGCCCAGCAGCAGCTGAGAGGCTGGGGAGTATGCAAACCACCCCCTTTGCCCTGCTTTCTCACTGCATTTCAGGGCAGGATCGATGATCCTGGTTACCAGTCCCTCCCTGTGTCAGCCACCAGGCTACCCAGGCTATTTTAATGGATCTAATAAAGCATTCCTCAGACAATTAAAGGCATTCTTCAAGGCCTGAAAAACACATAGTCCAGAGAGAATAGGGTCAAAAATAGTCAAAGAACAAGAAAATGGAACTAAGTAAATAGCAGTAGCAGATAGCCTTTGTGCAAATAGAAATTTGGGGGCTTGCATTGTTGTTGTTTACCACAGGTTCTGTTTACTCTAAAAGCCATTTTATATTAATTCCCACCACTGATAACCTATGCATTGTCAACCTTAAACAACAAGAAAGCAGTATCTCCATGCAAGTCTGAGACTCTGCTTCTGTAGCACAACTGGAACATCTGTGGGCAAATGAATTCACAACCTCCATCCATTCCCCTCCCCTCTCCATTAAAAACAAACAAGAAAAAACCAGCCAAAACCAACCAAAAACCCACACAAAACCCCCAAACCAACGAAAAAAACCCCTCCAAATTGAAAACAAAACACAAAAAAACCCAAACAAAAAACCCAAGAGCAACCAAGTAAACAAAAATCCCAAAAACCCAAAAAACCCCAACCCAGTACTGTTCTTCCACTGCCAGCAAATGCAACCATTGTGACAACTTTCATGTTGTCCCTATCTGGGCTGTTGTCTCCCAGTTGAATTTTGCTGTATTCCTTACTGGAAGGTTACAGCCACAAGTAAATTGCAGTCTTTCCCCCAGAAGTATGAAACAAGTTTACACACCTAAAACTTGTCAGATTTTTAAATTCATACTGCATATGCGTGCAATTTCCCTCCCACAAAAATCTCTGCCTCACTGATACCATAAAAGGACAAAATGAAGTTTGGGGTGGCATCTACAAGCCTTCCATTTCCTAGCCTGACTGGTGACCTAAATAAAACTTTTCAGTATTAGGTTTTTCCAAGATGTAATTTATACTATGGCTGTCAGGAGTTAAGATAGTAGTTGCCATGGAGCTTTAATCTTTTTTTAGGCTTTAGTCAAAGGAAGCTGGAAATCAGTATGCTGGGTAGAACCCTGCTCAGTAGAACTTTATTCAAATTGGGACAGGATTTAATCCTATTTTTTCGGCTGAACTTTAGTATCAAAGGTTCTAGAATTCATTCTATTTTCTGCTCTTTCTCAGGAGATGAAAGTTTCCTTTCCAGATTCTTAAATCACACTACATTCAACCCAAGAAGTACTCAAGTTGCTTCCCCTCTACTCCTTCAACTATAAACTGTAACTTTCTTCTAATCTTAATGTGCACAGCTAATCATTGTAGTGAAATTCATTCACCAGTTTTTCCATTTTCAGTGGAGGCATTCTGTAAGTACACGAATGCAAAGCTTTAGGGAGGATTTTATTTTTCTATGCACCCACTAAGCGCTAATCGCTACACTGGAAAACAGGCCTTTGAAACAGAAATTACTGTTTCCATCTGTGTCTATGCTACTTATAACTTCCTTGATGTATATTTAAGAAAAAAACCCAGAAGCATACAATGCATAAAGTGCATCTCTGAGAAGTACAAAATTGGCCATGCTATAGCCAGTAATGCTCTGCTAGAACACAGCTGCAGCAGAACAGAAATGCAGTTCAGTTTAATACTTTGCAGTTAAAACATTACTGGCTGACTTAAAACTGAACTTGCCCTATACCTGGTAAACAAAAAGAATGCAGGCAGAGGTGGAAAAATGCAGAATTTGTCAAAATGACCTTTTAGAACTCTTACCCACCCCAACCAAAAAATTAGAAAGGATTCAGATGTAATCTTAAACTGACCTTGAGACTTGGATTCAAAAGGAAACTACAGCTTTGCTTACTGAAAAATTTCCCAGAATTGTCACTAAACACAACGGTTTATTGGCCAGCTGTAGTGGAACTGCATAATCCTCAAGTTGTTCCAAACACTGCAGAGTAATCAGAAAATTGTCACTGCAGAAAATTCCAAACTCGTTTCAACACTTTCATGGCATGTATTATAAAAGAGGCATGATAATAGTAAAAAAAATATATATACATATTTTCCCTTCTAGGATATGCAAGTGTGGGACTTGAACACTTGCACATTAACATCTGTTTCTACCACTGACAGCAAAATGTCTTACCTAACTAGCATTGTTCAGAAAAACAATTGTGGGTTTGAGTGAAAGCCCTGCTCATCAGCTTCAGAGGATCAAATGCAAAGACCTGTGGTATATTTTTCAGTCTGAGGTGTCAGTATCAAAGACTTGCAGAGCTACTGGAGATGAGACCTCCTAATAAAAGAAATATGTATGCAGATAAGAGGGAGAAAGAACTCCCAAGCCCTTAACTTGCTGGTGTGGCCAAACAGCTCACAGGTCACATTAAGTATGAATTCAGACAAACCATAGCAGTTTCCTTAAAGCTGAAGTTAGAGACTTTTAAATGAAGAGTCTTCAAAGTTAGGAAATGCCATCTTCTTTATAAAGGCCCACTTCAGCTCTAAAAGGATATCCGAAACAAAATCCTTAGATAAATTCAGTGAAGAGACATTTCCCTCACCTCCATTCTGTACCAGTTTCAAGACCTGTCAGTATCACATTACTGTTTCTGGATGTGTAGATTAATGTGTAGATTAGTTAAAGCTTAGCAGGGAAATGCAGTTAGAACTAGTTTAAATACAGAAGTATTATCATTGTGCTGCAGATATCAAGATGGCCTTATAATATAGACGGCAAGTATTAAATTACTTACTTTGCTTTCAAAACAGTATGCTATTATGTGTATTTGTGTTTTGCCTTAAAAGTTTGGTTTGATTAAATTATTTCATCAAAATTAATAAAACCAGTCCACAGGACAGCGATCAAGAAACATTCTTGCTCCGATATAATTTCTTTTAAATAGCTTATGGGGACCTTTTGCAGCTGATGAACTTGCATTACTTCAAAACCTAAAGGCAAAAAGAAAGAACTTAGAAGTGCACCATTTTTCAAAAGCTACAAGAAAACAAGATGTAACTAGGCTGAATTAGGATGCAGCATCTCAAAAGAGAAAGCAGTTAACTGGGTAGTTACATAGACTTCTGTCAATTTCCAAAGTGTGCATTGCCCAGATTTTTTTTTTGCAAGAAGATAGACTTACTTTGTGACACTTAATACATATCTTGAAGGTAAACTGGTTTAATAGTATTTATTTTTCATTCTGACTTCACTAATGAGGTTCATCCCTTTAAGAAAAATAACTTCAAGAAGCAATGTAAGAATTCTCTATTTACCTTTCTGGTTTCATACTAGCATCTTACGTGCAACTTCAGCAATTACCATTGATCTTCTATGGGAACGGATAGAAACCCACAAAATTTAGGTTTGGTTAAAAAAAGTGGTGAAAGGCTAAATACCAGATAACATCAGATCTTTTCTCATGTATATCTTAACAACAAATTAGCTAGAGCATTTAAAAGAAATAATTGTAGAAGCACCCAGTATATTTGAAGCATGCTGCTAATCTGCAATATAAACTGACTTGAGCTGAATTTGAGCAATTTCATGTATTAAGCCAAGCAAGTGCCATTTCTCCAGCACTATCTTTACTGGATACCTTGAGAATTCCTATTCACTACTAGAAGGGCCACTAGCATGAAAGAAAGTGTCCTTGCCTTAGAGATGTTTATCTGGACCACTTTCAAAATCTAAAATTTCCTTTCTGTAACACCCTAACATACACTTCCTACTTCAGCAATTATTTCAGATGAACAATTATATAAGGCTCCCAGCTTTCCTCTCTGCACTGGGCAGATGCATTCTTGATTTATCCAGTACAAATTCAAGCAATACTTTTGCACATAAATCAATAACATTAATAGTTAAAATTTCACTTGTACTTTGTTCTGCAATTTCAGTGCTTACTTAAGCAGTGTTTGTTTTTTAATACTAGGGAATATGTCCATTTTAGGTAAACATTAGATGTTCATATAATCCTCAGCCTAAGGCTTCCAATCAATCTTCTCAAGAAGGAAGTTTGAGAATCTTTAAGCCGTAACAAATAAAAAAAGGAGTAAAATATTCAGAAGACAACTTAACTGCCACTTATCTCCAACCCCTGGCCTGATCATTCTCCATCAATAGCCATGATCCAGCCCCTCAAGATTATTTTTGCAACCTGAGATCAGGCCTGGAAAGCAAGGTAGGGGTAGGGTTTACCCTCTCCCGTACCCTACTGGTCAGAGCCCTTACAGGAGTTTCCTGCAGGAGCTGTTTACTTACTGTGGTATGGGTCTCCCCACTGGAGCACTACTCCACTTCATAAACCTACAATTTTAGAGCAAGTATTCAAACCCCTGCCTTTACACTCCCCTGGCACGTTTTAACTACTTGCGAATGCTCAATCCTGCTAAGGAATCAGATCTTACCTGAGGAAACAGGCTTGGTATGTTACTTACCTTGTAACACCAAGCATCCTGTGCATTGATTCGTGCCATCTGGTCTGACAGCACCGAGGCTTTGTGCCCTGCACGGCACATTCCACCTTCCAGCCCCAGCCGGCACAGCCCTCTAGTGGAGATGCAGGAAGGAGTTCTGATGGCTTTCATCCATTGCAGCTGCGTTTTGCTCACCTACCTGCCTTCTGGGCTGCTCTCAACTTCAGCACAACTGCTTTCCCATCAGCCTTGGCCAGAGGTGGTGTCACTCCTCCCTCTGTACTGTCAAGGAAAACCTGAGCAGCAAGGGACAGAGACCTACAGGGACTTCTGAGCACCTGCAGCCCACCCACAAGTAACCCCCCCAGTCAGCCCTGCAGAGCTGCTGCCTGTCTTGCCAAGGCCACCACAATTCCAGTCTCAAGAGCACTGCTGAGCAGGAACCCTAGGAATGAGCTTTGGTACCCCACTCACTACTCCATTAGCATCTCCCATTGCAAAGGAGCAGCAAAAGCTGTTTTCATCTTTTTTCCCCCTCCTTTAAAGCATAGGGGTCAGGAAGTCCAGTTTTAACTACCACCCAAGTAGTGTTTAGATACTACCAGCATACTTCAGGACAATAATCTTACATAGCCTGTCAGAAACCTGCTGGGATTTGTCTATTGGCTCTGTGCCATGCATGCTTATGTTCTGTTTTTTTAATTATCTATCTAAGTTTTATTGAAAGCTTTTGCCTTCAGGCTTTTTAGATAGTTGCCCAAGTCCAAGAACTGGTGCTGTGCCTAAACCCAGGTTTGGCCACATGCACACACAAGTACTACTTAAGGAAGGGCCAAGTTCACATCCCAGAGAATACCAGTCATGTTTCAGCTCTCTACAGATCAATTATAATGAAGATTCCATCACATTTCCAGCTTCTGTTCCCTGAACTGTTAATATCCCCTCCTCTCAAGGGATGTTTCCACCACTTCAAGGCTTATAGAAAGATCATGTTAAATGATAAAGACCATATCAGGATGTTTGACAAAACCTATTAAGAATATTAAAAATTGAGTATACATCAATTATATCATATCCAAAAATTGACTCCCAAGTATAGTCACAAAGACAAGAGTTTAATGTTGGCAAAAAGAAGTTTAAGTTAGTGGTATTCTCTTCCTTGCAATAACATACTGGTCATATGAAAGTCACTGAAGAGGTCTGCTTATAGCTCGGAAGACTTTTACAGTTACAGCTGAATTCAAAACCCCTAACTGCAAATGTGTGATGTTAACACAAAAACTGAAAATGTAAAACCTGGAATAAAGAACAAACTCAGTTGTTAAGATGCTAGCAGATACGTGAGGCCTTTCAACCCCTTCACCATAACATGAGAAGTTCTTCAGTATCTTTCCCACCACCATTATTTCAGGATTCACAAGGTTCTTTAAAATACTAATTGGGTTAAGTTGAAACCAAGCGCCATCTGCTTGTAAAGTCTTCTGTGAAAGGTCTGAAGCCACCCTGTTTCAATTATTTGGTTATTCAGTGCAGAAAGTTAAAGATCACAGAAGGTATAACAGCTTTTAATACTCCATTAATATTATAGATTAAAAATTATTGCATAGTCTTATGCATTTCCTAAAACAATGTTCTCTGGAAATGAAACATTTTAATATAAAAGGAGCAACTCTTTAAAACATAAATTGTTTTCACTACCTCGATCTCCTATCCTTTTTTGATTTGTCAGTACATTTGTCCATTGTTTTCTCATTGTCTCCTCTGCACTTGGGGCAATACCATTTCCCCTTTGGTTTGTATGTGAGTCCAACACAGGAAAAGTGGAACCACTCAATAGGGCACTGTTCATTGTCACATCCTATCATTTCGCCGTAAGACACTTGGTTGCATAAGCAGTAAGTTGGTTCATTGGGATCAATTGCAAATTCTACAGGTGAAACATCTCTCTCCTGTTTAGCTTTGGAGCGTTTTTTCTTCTTGGAAGATTTCGACCTTTTCTCTTTAGGTGGCTGATCATCGCAGTCATCAATACCATTTGCTATGTGGCACAGATCGCGGCTTTCGCTGGTTCGCTGGCGACGAGGTCTACGGGAGGATCTCTCTGGCTGGCAGGACTCCATCTTAGCCTTTTCTAGAGGCTTTTCATTCTCAGACAGATCTTGAAAACACTGAGAGTGTGTTTCCATTTGACGAGCTCTATTCTCTACCAGTTCTAGCATCTGAGTAACTATTTGAATTTTTTCATCTCCAAGTTCTTGACTGTTGATTAATGCACGCTGAAGATGCTGCTGCAAGCGTTTCTTCTGAACAGGATCGTTTTCTGATTTGTATTTTTCATAGACATCATCTATTTCTTTTAACGCTTCTATAAAATAAAGATAGTAACAGAAATAATGACACAAGAATGAACATGCTCAAGAAAACACAAATACATTTATAAATGATGAGAAATAGTACTAAGCTTAATTACAGTATACCCTAGTGGGTTAGATTGAATATATCATTCAAGTTGCATGTGGTCATCAAATCAGTGTTTAAGGTCACAATCTGTTGCAAGAAAAAATTCTCAAGTTCTAAGAAAGAGCAAGCTTATTTTAGCCATTGGATAAAGAAAGCATAACACAAGAAAGGGGATGCTATAGTTGTTGAGGCAGGGATGATCCAGATCCTCTTCCATCTGAAACAGGAGGAATTTCTCGTAAGAGTTCTTACCACAATAATTCCAAAACCCTGGCTGACAAACCAAAGCAATAGCTTATGTTATCACATGAAGAATCCTGAAATTCATAGAATTGTCATATATCATTACATATAACTCTCCAGAATTAGTTTATCCAGGTCCTCTGCCTTCCACTCTTATTCATCTCAAGGTTTGGCATTACATTTTCAAGTGGACATAGTTATAAAAGGAGTATGACAACTGAAGTTACATAATAGCAAATTTACAATCAGAATGAAAATCAACTTACACCCCTCAAAATACTTTCCCTATTACCAAAACAAATTACAGCAAGCTGCATTTTAAATCACGGCTGAACTTTTCAGAATAGGTGACCTTCTCTTTAGTGCATCATAGGATATTTTTAAGCAACTAGTAAGTGAGTGGCTCACAGTTTGACTTCCAAGCTTCCCTCTTCCAAGTCACGCAAAATAACTGCATGAGCTGCTGTGAATCTTTCGTTAAATTTAGTTCTAGAAGCAAGTTTAATGAACCTGAATATGAGATCAATAAATGTCTTATACATCAGTCTTAGTCTGTACTCTGCTGTTCTATATTGCTGGATTTTAAAATAGTATTTTCCAAGCCAAATGTTATACTAGATCTATACATAAAGGACAGAGAAACTCCAAACAGGGAAGGAAATAATTATAAGAACTGACAGTGAAACTTGATGCACAGTGTTAGGTACACTATTGGTTCACTCAGAACCTACAGATTTTATTTGAACAGGTAAGGGAGTTTATTAATGGTACTAAACTATTTACTTCTAACCCAAAAGTTATGCGGTACAATCTACCTCTTCCTAAAGGCCTGCATTTAACAAATGTGCTTTCATTTTAAAAGAATTTGCCTGCACTGCTGTGAAATGATTCAACCTTGTTATCTCAACATCCTTCCTAGTGATTTTTTTCCTGATGACATCTTGGAACAGTAGCTTAGGCATGAACAGCTGTTTTTTACTATCAATTCTGAACTGTATGACAACAGGAGCCAACTGCATTTTGTTCTGTTCCAGACTTTCACTAAGGTAAGATAAAAATCACTATTCCGTCTGTCCAGTAACTCAACCTGTATTTTCTCAGTATCAGGATCCCAGCTACCATTTAAATGGCAAACTGTTTGCTCGTTCATACTGTGTCAGAGAACAACATTCATCCTACATCGGTTATTGCCTGGATGCAGCCTGTGAAGATATGCTGAACTTTACATGGATCAACATCCACTAAAGAGAGCAAAGAAGTTTTGGCCTGATAGAGATGGAAGTTTACCAAACTTCTTGTGCATCTCCGAAGATCAGACAAGGCATTCATACACCCTAATTAACAGCTCTGAAACCTCTGGGGAAAAAAAAAAACAAACAAAAAACTCCAACCCAAACCAGGGCCAAGTGTTCATGACAGATAATCTGATTAAGTTTGGTGGAGCTAATAAAAGCTAAAACGATTTGTTTTCTAAGCACAAGAGTAACTTTTTCCGTCCTCCACAGACCATCACGACCTTTTATATTAACTGAAATAATATGGCGTTGCTTTTACATTTTCAGACTTGGGTCTAAAATATTTGTATCCCATTTTTAGGGTTTTGAAGATCTTTTGTTGTCGTGTTCTTTTTAAAACAGTAGAAGGCTTTGGTTAAAACTAGCAACAAAATTCTTCTATGGCCCAATATTGTATTAGTGGCTGGATGAATACATAGAGGAGATATAATCAAAATATTTAATCTATTAAAGGCTGAGGAGTGCTGGCTAGTCACCGTGGATCAGGAGGTAAAGAGTCTGCTAGGCAGTTCAGCCTTGACTAGGAATTCAAAATGCTGCAGGCAAGTCTATGCCCTTTAAACTTTAAAATCCCAGGAAACTTACAAAAGCCTGTTCTTATGCATCTTCTCGGGTAATTAGAAAGATAATTGAAAGAATCCCTTCACAACAGCTGACTCCTGAGGTGGCCCTTCAATGTCCAAGAGGCCTTGACGGTCCCCATGGTTCCCTCCTGTCCACGCCGAAGGAGGGAGATGCGGCTCCAGTGCCGACTCCACGGGATCAAATTCCTGCTTCATGGCAGGGGCCGGCCGACAGCTGCCGGGCACCGACATGCCCCGCAAACTCCGCGGCGTGCAAGGTCGTTAATCGGCACTGAACTTGCCTTCCGCCTCTGGATGAGGTTTAGGGCAACTTCCCGCTCCACAGCCCCCGTCCACGACCCAAGGGAACGCTGCTGGCGCTTTATGTATCCCCGCCCCCACCGTGCGGTCTACCGTGGGACGGACGCTGGGCTCCGCCGGGACACCGCCCCCCCAGGCCCCGCACGGCGGGAGGAGCTGCGGGAAGGCCGATTCCCGCGTCCCCACCTCCAGCGGCACCGCCGCCGGTTCGGGCAGCAGGGCTGCCCGGCGGGGCGGAGCGGGGCGGGAGCGGCCCCACACGGCGGAGCCGGGGCC
>VZRQ01010305.1:1066626-1080399 GCA_013397975.1 Machaerirhynchus nigripectus
CCCGGAGCGCGCATGCGCGAGGCCCTGCCCTTATAAGGCGCGGCCGGCGGCGCTGCCAGGGGTTCGCATTCTCCCGCCTTCCCCTGGCGCGCGCTCCCATTGGCCTGGCGCGCGGCGAGGGGCGGGATCGCGCGCGGGGGCGGAGCCTCTGTTAAAGGCGCCCCCGCGCCTCCGCCGCTTCCGCGCCCGCCCCGGGGGCCCCGGCAGCGCGCGCGGGTGGCTGCTCGGACTGTTCCTGCCCACAGTAAGAGCTACCTGATTTATCTTTAAATAAGAGCAGTGATGATTTGTGATGAGCTATTACTTAGGGAAGCTGAGTGACATTTTATCCTGAGGAATCATTTCATGAGTATTTTAAATCGGGTATCAAAAGAACTTTGGCCTGTTAAAACCCACTCGCCTACCAGCAAATCTCCAAAATTTGACAGAGTATCCTGTCTTTCCCATGCCCGTTGCAGAATTTGTATCAAATGTTGGTCACAACAATTACAAAAGGAAACAAAAGTTAAAATATACTTTTTGGCTATATAGTTTTTAGTTATATAATTGTTCCTACTGGAAGAATGATTTAAAGCAGAGGGAACTACTAAAATGTCGAGATTTCATCTCCTCTTTCAGACATTTTTCAGGTCTTTACAACATGAATAATAATTGGTAAGCATCGGGAAAAGAAAATTAATTTTGTTGTGTCTTGAAACACCCTGAGACCTGTATATTTTGCGTTGTTTCATTTATATTTTAGGCATCTGAAAAAAAATCCAGAGAAAGTGCATATGGTAAACGTAGCAAAAAAAAAAAAAAATCAGAGATGATTGAATTCAAGAATAAAATTGAAAAGAAGAAATAAATTCAAATCCCCAGCCCCTCTTCTGTCTTACATTCCTACCTCTAGTTAAGCAGCCAGCACTAAAAGAGTACACATACTAATCCTGTAAATAGCATTTCAGGATGGCATGATCTAGAGTAGTGGTTAAGCAGCAGCGCAGGTTGCGCAGTGAAGTTGTATTATCTCCATCCTTGGATTTTTTTGAGCCTACCTGGATGAGGCCTGACGCAGTCTGATCTGGCTGTGAAGGTGGCTCTGCTTTGGTGGCCTCCAGAGGATCCCATCCAGACTCCTTTTTTCCTATGATTCTGCCTCTGTGTGGTCTGCGCCAAATAGCTGCATGGCTAGTCCTACAGGAAAATTAGTGTCTCACATGATGGCAGTCTGCAAGTATTATTTTCTTAAGACCGTAGTTCACAGAACTATTTAAACCTCCCTAACTTCCAAGTCACACGGCCGCTAAGCAGAAGTTCTGCATGGCAGGGATTTTCATATGTCTCTGTCCAAACTGTTGAGTAATTGTAGCTGCAGTCAGTCAGCTTCACCCAAGTCAGCAGTGTGTTGGCAAGTTCATAAAAATGAACAAAAACAAAGTTGTAGGCAGTACTTTCAAAACATCCTTCACTAC
Source organism: Machaerirhynchus nigripectus (assembly GCA_013397975.1). NCBI lineage: Eukaryota > Metazoa > Chordata > Aves > Passeriformes > Dicruridae > Machaerirhynchus > Machaerirhynchus nigripectus. Next base: position 1,068,081 of record VZRQ01010305.1, read on the forward strand.
ACTGATGTCATTCTGGCCAAAAAAACAGGAAGTCTGTGATTCTGTGTGTTCATGTTCTTAAGAGGACACCTCCATCTTAAAATGAACAGTTTTAATTTATAGGGTAACACCTGTAAAATCAGCTGCTTTTTTTTGTGCACTGTTACAGCTCGGGTTAATGAAGCCTCAGATAATTTTTCGCTGCTTGTCTCATTTTTGCACAAATAGGTTTAGAAAGTGGCAATAACCTGGTTACCTTGGCTTCCATTGGCAGTAACTCGCTGTAACTTTGTTGTGTAGTGTTCATTGCTGTCACTTCTGAGGAACTGAAGTAACTGAAGATTGAATTTTCTGATATAATATTAACAGATAACACTTACTGTATAGTCAAAAAGCACTACCTGTATGCCAGTGAAAAGGACCTGGATTAATACAATTGATACAATATTCTTGAGAAAGGTGTTGGCTCTTTTGAGGGGTTGTGTTTCTCCTTATAGTAAATGTGAATGGGTGTAACATTCTACCATCTCATGAAGAAACAAAGCTAAGAAATAAGAGATTCCCCTACAGAGCGGAAAAAATAAAGCAAAATGTTCATTCAAAATTAACATTTAAGAATAAATGTTAATTACTATTAAATGTTATTTTAAATGCAACATTTTGTCGTAACTTTTTTCTCACAAGAAACTCTGCATGCACTGTCAGTAAAGAAATAAGCAAGAAAATAATTCATAACATTTGTTACAGGTGGTTTCTGTGCTAAAAGCTTGCTGTTTGTCACTATGGGGGAAACAGTATCTAAGCTACAGCAGAGAACAGCTAATGATTTCTGAATTTGAGTGCTGTCTACTGCTTTCAAACACTAAAATAAAGATTTAAATTTTGAGTCACCTTAAGCAGTGGCATTGGACCAGATTTCCCAAGGAAAAAGAAGCCTTAGCTTGCTGCACGTTTGAAGCCTCAGGGGAAAGGAAAGCAAGAAGAGCAGACCAAATTAATTCTCTGCTTTGCTCATGCCTCAAAATGGCTAGGAGCAAGCACAGGAGAATTTTGGTGTATTTGACTTAAGTTTTCAGGTTGATACATAGCTCTGAGACCCAACTGTGTCCCTTCTTTCACTTTCTGTATGTGAGAATAATCTGGAGACAGGAAGAGGCATGGTAGAGCAAAACCTTGCTATTTGTAGAGATGGAGAGGCAGAATGATCATACATTTCCACCAACCCTCTCTGCTAAGTGGAAAATTGTCAACTTGAGGTTGACATACTCAGGGATGTGATATTAGGGTGTATTGCATCAAACCCATCTCAGTAGATGTCCTCCAAAGGTAAGCAATACAGAGAGGTTCTATATCCAGTTTATTTAGATTTATTTCTGTATCTAAACTAAGCCCAGTTTTCATGGAGAATAGACCCCAACAGTCTTTGTGTCTTAATAATTTCCCAGTATCATTTTTAAAAGTCCCAGTCAGAGTATTCCCCTTCTTTTTGTGAAAGATGATTTCATTATATTACAGATTTTACTATGATAAAAGTATTTCCAGAGATTTAATCCAAATCTTATTTTCTCCAATTGAAGTTTTGCCTCTCATCTTTCCTAATCCTGATTTTACATCCTCAAATCACAGACGATTCCTGTCCTGTTTCACATAGTAATACACAAGTTGGTAAGGGCTTTTTTGGTTTTGCTTTTGGTTTTGGTTTGTTTTGGGTTTTTGTGTTGGTTTTGTTTTGTTTGGTTTGTTTTGGGTTTGTTTGGTTTGATTAGATGTGGTTTGCGTTTTTTGTTTGGTTGGTTTTGCTTGGATTTTGGTTGGGGTTTTTTTTCCCCCTTGCTTTCCATTGATAACCCAGAAGTGTTTCAGGCTGTGGATAAAGAAAAGCAGCATTATTGATGAGGACAAGTCCATAGGGGGCTGTAATTGTGAAAGACCTTATTAGCATTTAGTAGAAATGCTCAAAGGATTATGACAGGGTGCTTCTTTTAAGCAATAACTGATTTTTGATTCTATAAATTTCTTGTCAGAAATGCTTCTCTGGCTTCCATGGGATGAAAAGAATGAAGAATTATCTGAGATACCACAAAAATAAACAGATTTAAAAAAATAATGAGTACAAGCCAGATGGGCTTTTTAAAGAGTCAGCTGAAGGAAGCTGTAGGCCATAGCTGACTTTTGCACAGGCAGTATTCTGGGAAAAAACTATCCTTGCCAGAGCTACAGAGATACTAGTGTGTTTGACCAGGTAAGCTATTCTCAAAAGCTTCTCTAATATCAGGTCATCCAAAAAAGATACTTCCCTGTAATGCCACACATTGCTTTTAATTTTCCTTACATATTAGGCTTGATTTACCTGCTAGAATACAAATAATATGCATACAACTATTACTATTTTTCTCTTTCGTTTACACAGGTGTAGAATACCTAGAAGTAAGACGTGGGCTGACATCAGATTATTTCAATAAAATGATAAACTAAACAGTATATTTCCTGAAAGTACTGGCATATGCTTTTTTCCCTATTAGCTTCATCCTCAACTGTACCAAAGAGCTTTCTAGTACCAAGTAACAAACACCCCACACTTACCAGGAGATGTGTGTTCTTTCTCCTCCACAACATCTACTCTGTTTTCTGCCAATATGCTATAAAAGAAGATCTCTTCCTGAACTTGACTTGGTAACCAGTTGTCTTGTATTAACACGGGGAAGAGGGCAGCCACAATATCCTGTGCAATTTTTTCTTCAAGCAGATAGGTTCCATTTATTTCACCATGAGCAGACTGAAAAATTGAGTAAAAAGTGCAGACTAAGTTTACTCTGTGCTTTGTTTTGTAATAGCTATTTATTTACTTTTTCGAGCTCTTCACATTCAGTTTCCATACTATCATGCCATGGCAAAAAGTGTTTTGAGAAATTGGTAGGCTCAAGGCAGGACATGTTAAGAAATTCACTTATATATGACTTCATTGCTTTCATCAGAGCATACTGACACATTGTCACTTTGTTTTGAGTAGAACCACGCTGCTCCTTTTACAGGCTATCAGCTCTGTTTGTAATACCCTCTGGAAATCAGCAGGAGCTGGACAACACCAGCTTCTCACAGGTGTTATGGAATATCCTTGGCTGGCACAGGAACTGCAGCTCCTTAGAGGAGGGGGATGCTGCTGATCAGCTGAGAGGCAGCATCTGGCTACAGCGATGATAGCACCACATGGATCATTTCCTGTCATTTGCAACATGGGTCTGTCCCCTTGTGTCTGAAGTAACACTTCCCTGTCTTTCTCTCCAGGAAACTGCTTTCCTACAGTAACTCTTCTTCCTCACCTACTGTTATAAAGCAGAAGTGATCAGTGGATTTGGTTTCCAGCTCTAGAACCAGTCACCGTGAGAAAAGCCTCAGAAAGTGTGCAGATGATGTTCAGGGAAGCCAAGTTAGAAATGGTAACAAGGTAATCTTAATGCAAACATAGCAACCATCTTGTCTTACCTCAGCCCTGAAACCTGATCCTCTTTCATACTAGTAAATGGAAGCATCTACACAAATGTAAGGGAAAAGAACCAAGACCTTTTTGCCCACAATAAAGAAAGAATTTTTTGTGTGTTCTTACCTGAGCTACATATTGACATGGATGCTGCATTTCTGTGATTTTGCTGCTCAGCACAGGTCCTGTGAAAAACACATTCTTACTTCTTCCTTTTGTGAGGAACAAACATACACAACTGCACCTTTGTAATCAAGATTATGAAAGGAGGGCAGGCAGTGCACCTGCAGAAAGTTTCAGTAGGTGATGGTTTAAGACATTCATAATACTCTCCCATATGTGGATGTTAATTTTTCTTTCCAGCTGAGGAAATAAAGGTGGGAGTCACCCAGCTAAGTATGTCGAATGAGAGAGAATCTTAAGTACCTTATCTTTAGTATAAATAGGTCTTCCCTAAAAATGTCTCCATTGACTGTAAGGGGCGCCCAGGTCTCTTGTCACAGATGTCAGTTAAATAAATTCCACTCTGTAGGTGAAAATGGGGTAATTATATGCCTATGATTACCATTTATGAATTTCAGAGTTCCCCTGTAAACTTGGACAGAGTTTTGGCATACGTCATTAAAACTCTGCAACGAGCAGGAGGAAGCCTCATTTTATTTCCCTCCTAGTGGGGATTTTTTTTCTCCTTTGGAATCTGCTTATCCAAACCTAGTAAAAATGATTAATTTCTAGTACAACTGAAAAGTTACCACAAATAGCACCAGAAGGTAGTTTCATATCTTCAAAATAACCCGGTAGCACCAAATCACCTACATTATGGGTTTTCTAGCAGTGCTGCTGCTATGCAAATTTTTCAGTGCCATCACTTACTCCAAGTTACCAAAAAGTGGTATTATCCTCTACTACTAGGATATGACCAATGTACAGGGTTTTTTCCCAAGAACTGACAGAGTTTACATTTGCTTTATTATTCAGTTGTAGCTGTGAGAAAAATTAATGGTTAAACAAGGTGAATAGATTCCTGCCTCTCAAACACCCTCTTCCCCAAAATAATAACGAGAAATGTGGCATTTACTCCAAGCTAAGGGAGGCTTTAGGCTGGAAGGCTGTTGTCAAAATATAGGCAGCATCTGACTAAACATAGAACTTAAGTGCAGTTAAAATCACAGAATAACAGAATAGGTGAGGCTGGAAGGGACCACAGTGGGTCGTGTGGTCCAGTTTCCCTGCTCAGGCTGGGCACAAGGTTCCGCTTGTCTCCACAAGCTTGACTGTGGTCTTCAGCCTGTACAGCAGGTTCTCCATAGAGCTTTAGGTATATCCTTTTAGTAGATGAAACTGGGACACTGAGATTTCATCACAGTTTCTCAGCCAAAAAAACAAGATTTCATAGAGCTATGCCCTAGTTTAGTTGTTTCTTTGGGGATGGGTTCTTTGATAGCATTTTTATTTGAAAATTCTCTTTTCCCACATACATATAGGTGATCACGTGGAGGATCATGGGAGAAAAGAAAGACACTTGAGTAGTTCAAGCGGCTAAGATAGCAACCAAAACAACAGCTCAAGCCAGGTGGTTTCTGAGCCCCATGCTTACCCTTCAGGGCTCTCAAGTGAGGCAGTCAGAGCTGCCACCACCAGTTCTGCAGAGGTGCTCTCTGCTCTGCACACTGGCCTCCTCTCTGTGGGCTCTGACATGGCTTGAAAGAGGTCACCATGAAGATATTGCTGGAAGAGGAACAGCAGGTGTTGCAAACTGTACTGTGCCTGGATATAGGCCACATGCCTGAGGCTCAACCAAAGAGAAAGACACCATTTAGCAGACCTGGGCTCACCACAGGAACTTCCTAAATACAAAGACAGAATGAACCAGAAGGAAGCATTGTCTCTGGGCCACTTGGGAGCTTTTAGGATAAAGTAACGAAGGTTATTTGGGTAAGGTAATAAACTTTTTATTTTTGATCTGAGATGTCCAAATTTCACATCATTTTGGGGATATCTGCCAGTTCTCTTCTGTCCTGTTTCATACCCAGACATGACTGTAGGGCACAGAGGGCTTTATTCCACAGTCGAGCATGATGATGTGCTATTTGCTTGACATACTAGAGGCAAGACTGGCACTGCCTTTGAAATTAGTTCAGTTTATCAGCAGGGCAGCAGCATCTTGCATTGTACCTGGGAGTTTAAGCATGAGAATCTAATTAAAGTGGGCAAATAACATTGGTGGCATGCACTGGCCTTCTCTGCAGAGAAGGTGGAGCAGGGGATCCCGGGGGTAGGTGCACCCTGCACAGCACAGCCTGTGCTGTGGCCGTTGTGCTGGAAGAGTGTGGTTTGTACTCGGTGCTGTGTCAGCGTTTGTGCCGACGCTCAGGTACCCACCGAACCCTCCGGTGCTGGTGCACCACGAACTTCTGCGTGGTGCGAGTACTTCCATCTGGCCTCTTGCTAATTCCTGGAGCAGGGAAGGAGGGAAATCCTTTTCGGGCAGGTAAGTGCTCTGCCCGGAGTGCCTCCCCAATTGAATGTGCTCAGGTTGGACAATAGGAATTTCTTCACAGAAAGGATTGACAAGCATTGGAACAGGCTGCCCAGGGAGGTGGTGGAGTCACCGTCCCTGGAAATGTTTAAGGGAAGACTGGACGTGGCACTTAGTGCCGTAGTCTGGTTGACAAGATGATGTTCGGTCAAAGGTTGGACTCGATGATCTCAAAGGTCTTACACAACCTAAATGATTCTGTGCGCCAGGAGGCACCTGAAGCCCAGCAGGTGTGAGCAGCAGGGGGTCGCGCGGCCGCTTGTCCTGCACGCCGCTGCCGGGGAAGCAGCGTGTCCCCCCACACGCGCTTTGCTGTGGCCGCGAAGGGCTGTGCCGCGCCGGGAAGGCACCCTCCAGCCGTGAGCTGTCCCGTGGGACGCGCCGCTGGGGAGCCCTAGCCGGCAAAAGGGGATGACCTGAGAGTGAGCCCCGTTTTGTTGGCGCGGCTGGCGCGCTACCTGCGTGTCTGTGGCCGTGACGAGAGCCCGCCGCGCGCTCACCCGCTCAGCCCGCGGGCGTCTTGGCGGAAGTTGGCGTGAGGCCGCGGCGGGCGGGGGCGCGGCAGCGCCCGGCACTCTCTGCCGGCGGTCCGGGGACTTTCCCCTAGGCGGGCGCGGGGCCCATGAGGAACTGGCGTCCTCCGTGCATAGCCTAGCGAGCAGGTCTTCAGAACATCCCGGCACCACATGGTGGCGTATGACAGTATATAAACCCCGGCAGATGGGACAACCTCTAGGGCACGGCGAGTACCTTTTCCACAACACGTTTGCCTCCTTGCTGGTCTCCGCAGGCAATGCACAGCGGACAGGCGGCCCGGCCGCCCCCCGAGGGGCGCCACGGCCCCGGGCGGCCGCGGAAGGAGCCCGCAGCGGGACGAAGCGGTCCCGCGAACACGCTATGCAAATAGAGCGCCTCGGCCCCGCCCCGAGCCGGGCGGGCGCGCCAGCCCCGCCTTGTGGCCATNGGGAGCTGCCAACAGCGGCCAGCGGGCGGCTGTCCGGAAGGACCTTGCGGTACGTGTTTAGGTTGTGCTAGCAGTCCCCAGAGGAAATGGGAGTCACTTCTGATGGCTGCGATTTCCTGTACTTCCGTATAAAAAACGGGGTCAACTTTTCTTTCGGTTGGTTGGTTTGCTTTGTCCCCCTGAGACAACTCTGCACACCTACAGTGTACATGCAGGTGTTCTCGCTGGCCCTTGTCAGCAGGGTCTGATAGTTTAGGACCAGCATCCCAGTCGCTAGAGATCAGGACAGTACCTGGAGGGGAGACCCAGAGGTTTTAGAACTGACAGGACTGCACAAACAGTTCTTGTCACAACCAGTTCTTTGCCCTTCTTTCTTCCTCTAAGGCTAATGAAATGTTAATAAATTCTCATTCAAATACTTGATAGTGCTTATTCACTTTTATGTTAGAATCCGCGTGTTGAGTTGCTTTCTATGCAGAATGTGAAAAATAACACGCTTCAACTTTCAGTTTCTATTCAGAGTAGCTACAGACTTGTTCTTTAATGATTCACAACCAAACATCAAAGAGGAATAACATTCAAAATTTTTTAAAAAGTAATCCTAAGTCAGGCCTTTTGAAAAAGGCAACTAGCACCTCAGCCTTTTAACACAGTTGCCCTAACAGCCCCTTGAGGTCAGTGAATACTGAGCTTTGCTTTACAGACGAGAAACACGGGTTTTCACATTACAATACATGCTGCAATTCTGAACCAGAGATCTGGAGATAACCAACAGCAGAGAAAGCTGTACTACAGAGGGCACAGGATGCAACTCCTGTCCCCCCAAATACAGTCTTTCCATGTGTCTACCTGAACAGGGTAAGGACTTGAAAACAGATCTCACACCTCCCATCATGAACAGCACAGCTCCTAAGCACAGCACGAAGCTTGCCCTGCGCTAGAAGCAGACACCAATTCTTGTACTAAGACGCAATTTAGCAATTTGCATTCCAAATGCCTGGTGGTGCTCCAGGAACGCCAAGGGGGAACTCCTGAGAAATCTAACCAGGGCAAAGGGCGGCCGAGGGCACAGAAGCACAGGGGTCAGGTGGAGGAAGTTCTCAACCAGCCATCAGGAAGTGCGAGTGCCTTGCAGGCTTCTGGTGCTATGGACTGGACAGCCACTGCTGTTCAAAAGCACGCAGGGTACAGTGTGAACACCACTGTGGTTTAGTCCCAAAAACTACAAAAGAACTGGAAGTGGACGTATGTACTACTGAGATCCCAGAAATTCCTATTCATTCCTGTAGCACTTGATCAATGGATCTATCAGTCAAGCGTAAGGACACCACTAAATGATGCTAACTACTGTAATAGGACAAGATTAATTCAAAATACCACTGAAGACATTATGTTTTTACAATTACATGTCATTATCCAATATACCAAAACATGCAGTTTGTGCAGGTATTTCAGCAACACTGAAAATAGAAGGTAATCTCCCACTTTCTTTACCTCAAACTATTCTGTACAGGGCGTAAAAATGTAGCAAAGGAAGGGCTTGATTAGAATGAATGCTTTACAACACACTCACTGTCTCCAGCAGACAGCAGCATTTTCATTTTGCTTACCTTGGTGTTACAAAAGTAGAAATCGATATTCTATAGGTCCCCTCTATCAGTTTTACAGTATTTCACCTACACATCTAAAGAAATGAACTCATCCTTGTGGGATTATACCCTGAAGCCACTCAAAGTAAAGCTTTACTGAAGGTGTTGCAATGTTATTGAAGTGGCTAGAATATTTAGTAGCCAAAACCAAAGTACTATGAAAGCTTATCACAGAGGTTTTATTGTTTTAGTAGCAGTCAAAATATACTTAGTATAGAAATCCGTGTTCATTTGGAAAAAAAAAAACCCACCAAACAAAACTGTAAAAGATACTTCATCATATAAATGAAATCTGCTTACAGTTTTGGTGGCCGAAATAGCTGTGACTTGACTGCTAATTGCTAATTTGCCAATCTGATATTAAATGGGCTCTAACCTGATACTATAATGTTAAATGGGATCAGGATGCCACTTATATTGCAAGTGTTATGAAAACATCCCATAAAAATAGTCAACCAAGTATTTTCTCTCCTAGTATGAGCAACAGTGAACATTACGAGCAACAAGCCTGAAACAGATAATTCAACTTTTTGATTGAAATTTTTAAACAGCTTTCAATTATTCAAGTATTATGGTCCCTATGTACACACTTCTACGAGCCTAGAAAAGATATGGTAGACAACTGAGCACACTACCATCAAATTGTAAGAATTACAAAAATGTCAGGTTTTAAACAGCAAATTGTACCTTAATAGTTTAATTAAAAATAGAAGAATTAGGTAGACTATTTTGCAAATACAACAACACACTAGTGTGCTGTATATTAAGGCAATACCTTTAAATGCGCACTTGTCATCTCTAACAAGTTTTATACAATTGCTACCAAGTGAAAGAACTATCATTGTCTTGCAAAACTGAGAAAGAAATACAAAATATCTGGAAGCCTACATTTTCAAAGTACAAAATTAAGTTTCAGTCCTTGTGTTGAAATACTATACACAGTACAAACAGTGATTCTCCCCTACAAGATCTCACGAGGATTTCTTAAAGCTGGAGGCAAATTTGAAGGTTTTGACTCTTCATCCAGAAGCACCAAATCTTCAATTTCACTACCTTTGTATTTTCTTTTACATATCTTCACAACAACTTTCTTCTTGAGGAATAATTTCAAAGCTTCTCTCGAAGCCACTGCTTTGGCATTTTCCATACTTTTACCACAGCCAGTACCCAAGTAGACAGACTTGCACCTCAGTTCACAAACTATATTTTCTAGAGAGCTTTTGTTCTGAGGCAAGTCTGCAAGTTCCTTCAGGGGAACAAAAGCAACATCTAACGTAGCTTTTACAGACTGAATAGATGAATTTAGAAGTTCTGCATGATTTACATTGGGACTGAAGCCTCCAACAGCAACCAGTTTCCAGGCTACAGCTTTGTAGAGTCTGTTGAAAAAAGGCTGTCTTTCTTTTGCATCTTCGCTGGTTAGCGGTTTGCACAAAGCCTTCGCAGGGCTTTCGCCAGCCTGTGAGCCACTCTTGGAGGCCAGCAGGGAAGCACCTGCCTGAGCTCCACCCCGGGAGGGCCCTTGCTGAGCTCCGCTCCGAGCAGCCAGCAGCGAAGCAGCCACCTGAGCGCTGCTCTTGGAAGCGAGCAGTGAGGATCCCGGCTGCGCGCCGCTCCGAGCGGCCAGCAACGAGGCGGCCACCTCCGCACTGCTCTTAGAGGCCAGGAGCGGGGAGCCCACCTTAGCAGTGCCCTTGGAAGCCAGCAGCAGCGAGGTGCCCACCTGAGTACCACTCTTGGGGGCCAGAAGCAGTGAGCTGCTCACCTGAGCACCGCTCTTGGACACTGATGCGGGGGCACTCACTTGCGTTTTGGAAGACAGCAATGCAGTACTTGCTTGGGGGGCGCTCTTGGTGGTTGGTGGCACTGCTGGCACCTGTGGGGTGCTCTTGGTGGTCAGTGGCACTGCTGCTGCCACTGCTGCTGCCTGTGGGGTGCTCTTGGCAGCTGGCGGCACTGCTGCTGCCACCTGTGGGGTGCTCTTGGCGGTCGCTGGCACTGCTGATGCCTGTGGGGTGCTCTTGGAGGTTGATGGCACTGTTGTTGCTACCACGGCTGCCTGTGGGGTGCTCTTAGCAGCTGGTGGCAGTGCTGCCACCATCGCGTCTGGCTGAGGGGTACTCTCAGCAGCCAGTGGTGCTACACTTACTGTAGTTTTCTTTTCAGGTGATGGCACATTTTCACACTTGCTTTCCTTAGGTGGGCTTGAGCAAGGCTTCTTTCCTGGCTCTTTTTCAGATGAAGGTGGCTTTTCCTCAGCAGTACTTTCAGCATTAGCAGGTTTTCCTTCTGCTTCTATGTCTGAGACTATGACCATTTCTTGGTCTGAACTGCAAGTTGACTGGGAACTTTCTGGATCTTTGCTAGTACCTTTTTCCTGCTTTTTGGGCAATGTGCTCTCTGTTTCCTTCACTCCTTCTGCCTTGGTTGTTTTCACATCCTTTCCAGCATCCTTAGAGTCTCTGCTTTTCTCAACAGCTTGTCTCTTGCAGGGCGCCTCTACCCCTTCTGCAAAACAGGTAAAATATGTGATCCTCTTTGATTTCTGCACTATGAAATATCTATGTAGAGAGAAAGAATCTAAAACCTAGCAATAATCTCTGTGAATTTAAAGGGTATATATTAGCAATACACCTTGAACTGTCATTTCAAGTATTAACCTAGTATTTCAGAATTTTGGATTTTTTGGACAAAATCCTGAAAATTTCAGGATGTTGAAATTTCAGATGCTGGTTTGGGACCCACAGGCAAGTATGTATTTCTATTCTTGAAGTCCAAACCAAAACTGGCCAACACACATTAAATGGGCTATCCGACCTAAAAATAAAATAAGTGTATTTTGTCTACTAATATCACAAAACATCTTTAAAACATCAGTCTGAGAATTTCTTTAAGAAACTCAGATTCTTACACAGCAGCAATGCCTGACTGGCAACAAAGGCGAAATAACAAGAATGCATTTAAGCTGGAGTACAGCAGCCCGCATCACAACGCACAAGTATGAAAGTGCACCAGTTGTAGAAATTCAACACAATAGCTCTACATTACCAAAGGACTATGGACACATTATGCCCATTTTAGAGACATTATATTAGAAAAAGAATAGCACAGAGAGAGGAAACTATTAACGGGAGTTTTAAAAGTAAATTATTTCCGCTACTTTCTAACCCCGAGGCGAACCGAGAACATTCAGAAACAAGCATTTTCTAGACTCCTATGTATTGTCACAGCTATGATCTGCTAACCATTGCTACTTGATATGCCTCTTTTCTTCACCTTGGCAACCAGTTCGTCTCTCGTGGTGCGGACAGGCGCGTTGGTCACTTGGATGCCTTCGGCCATTTCCAGCGCCTTCTCCATGACCTGCGGCGGGTACCTGGAGGGGCGACAAGAGGAAAGGAGGGAAGGGGCCTCGTCAGACGGTCGCGCCGCACCGTTCCCCCCGTCCCCCGGCGGGTCCCGCTGAACTCACTCACCGGCATCCCAGGAAGACGTGGTTGGCCCACACCATGGAGAGGGACACCAGGCGCTGCAGCTGGGCGCTGCCCGCCGCCGGCAGCTCCCCCACATTGCGCAGCAGAAACTCCCGGCGGTACCGCCAGTGGTGCTCGGGCTCGCAGGCCCCGCGCAGCGCCTCCGCCCAGGCCGCCTCTTCCGCCGTCCGCCCCAGGGGCTCGCCCGCCGCCGCCTTCCCCGCCATCGCCGCCGCC
>VZRQ01010305.1:1080490-1164420 GCA_013397975.1 Machaerirhynchus nigripectus
GCCATCGCCGCCGCCGCTGCCGCCGCCGCCGCCGCCGCGGAAGCACCCGCCCCGCTCCTTCCGCCGGGCGCGCTGTGAGCTCACATCCGCCGGGGCCGGGCCGGGCCGGGCAGGGCAGGAAGGGAAGGGAAGCGGAGTGAACGCCTCAGGCCTTGGCGCCAGCGCGGAAGCGCTTGTGCGCCGGTCCACCCGCACGTCTCCGGGTGCCGGGGGAAAAGAGGCGCTCTGGGCGCGGCTACCAGCCCTGTATTCTGACTGTTGAAAGCGTGAACAAAAGTTCTGCTTTACAGGTTGATTTTTCCAGGCTTGCTGAGGTCGGAGTTCATGGGGGATCAGTTGGTGTTTTACCACAGAATCACAGACTCAGGTTGGAAAAGTCCTCTGAAATCATGGACTCCAACCTCTGACCTCTGAAATCATGACTCCAACCCGAGTTCATGGGGGATCAGTTGGTGTTTTACCACAGAATCACAGACTCAGGTTGGAAAAGTCCTCTGAAATCATGGACTCCAACCTCTGAACACGACGTTGTCAGCTAGACCATGGCACTAACTGCCACATCCAGTCTTCCTTTAAACACCTCCAGGGATGGTGACTCCACGACCTCCCTGAGCAGCCTGTTCCAATGCTTGGCAACCTTTTCTGTGAAGACATTCCTCCTAATGTCAAACCTAAACCTCCCTCGGTGCAGCTTAAGGCTGTCCTTCAATCCTGTCGCCTGTTGCCTGGGAGAAGAGGTCGATCCCCAGCTGGCTACAGCCTCCTTTCAGGTAGTTGTAGAGGGCAATAAGGTCTCCCCTGAGCCTTCAGTTCTCTGGGCTAAACAATCCCCAGCTCCCTCAGCCACTCCTGATAACACTTGCACTCCAGACCCTTCGCCAGCTTAGTTTCATTTCTGTGGCCTTGCTCCATCACCTCAATGTCCTTCCTGAATTAGGGGCCCAGAACTGGACACAGCAGTGGAGGTGTGGCCTCACCAGTGCTGAGTACAGAGGGACAATCCTTTCCCTATTCCTGCTGGCTACACTGTTTCTGATCCAGGCTAGGATGCCACTAGGCTTCATGGCCACCTGGGCACACAGTTGGCTTGTGTGTTGCTGGCTCGTGTTTAACCAGCACCCCCGGATCTTCTTCCACTGGTGAAAGGAAAATGACCCTCAGGTCCTCTCCCCCTTTCCTCCTTGGTGTTGTCCACAAAATCGGATTTTTTACCTGGTGTGCAACAGGACAATAACTGCATACTCAAGAGAGAGACATTGATTATTTATTTCAGAGTTGCACAAGCCTGGATGCTCGGTGGTTTTCCACAAATCAAGTACACCCGTCTGGACTTTCTGTGCTATTATTGCTACGTAGAAGTTTGGAATTAGTTACTTTCCAAGGGCAGCCCCTCTATTATGATTGGTTAGTAATTGACATACAAGTTATGTAACCCCAGCAAACTTCTGTCCAATGCTCAGGGGAGGGGTCTTCACCCGGCCAAGAGTATTTTGACCTATAGATGCAATTTTTAATATATATAGTTCAGCTTTAGGATACATGGACCTTGAGTACTTGCCAAGTTAGCAATGTATGCATAGACATACATCAACATCTTGATTTGCTACGTTCTTAAAGCCTGTTAGTTCCTGGATGTCCTTGACTAAGGGATGCTAGCTGCTGCCTATTCCACTGACGAGGTCTCCTTTCTTGACGATTAGGCTTGCACCAAAGAATATCCTGACTTAAAATAATCTTGACATATTCCACGTTTTACAACACTGTCATGTGACAGGAAGGATGACAGGAAGGTAGTGGCAAGGACATGGGTGGTTGTGGCATTATGGAGGAAGCATTAAATGAGGACTGCTGGTTACAAAGGGTTCAGCTAATTGCTCTTGCAGCTCTGTAGGCTGTCTTTAGTTTGCAAAATATTACTCCAGAATTTGATTCAAAACCATTTGAACAATTCTCTGTGAAAAAGTAACAGGCACGTTGTGAAAATGTCACAAGCTTCAGTCTGCCAAGATGGTGCTTGCTGAATCAGTGCAAAGAGTAAAGAATTTTGAATTCTGAAGGGCTGTCCCTGGAGAGCTGTATCAGTTTTTCCTCCTGAATTAAAAGTCTGGGTTTGCTTAAGTTTTCAGTTTCTAACACCTACATGTCATCATGAAGTGAACTACAGGATAGATTGCATTTAAGGAAGGAGCGTTTCTCCGTAACTGACTTAGATGTCTTATTTTGTGGAAATGGTTATGTAGTGGTTTAACTAAGAGTACCTCTACAGAGCAAAAACTAAGTGATTAAGGAAATGAAGTCAGAAAAATATAGTCCAATGCACTGTTGCTCTTTATCCATTGTTGGAGTGGAAGTGCTTTTCCTCTGCCTTCCTGGTTAGACCACACAATGTTATCTTGTGCGTTGGCAAGAATAGTTGAGTGACAGAGAGCAAGGGAACAGTAATGAATGGGATGGGGCTGACAGGCTCCCTGTTGTTTTGTGTTTGCATGTAGAGGAAGAAAAGGACAGAAAGTTTGTACCCTCTTTTCTGTGGGTGTCTTGGAGCAATGGGTTTGTTACAAAACAGTGTCAGAAAGTTTAGAAACAGCACTGTAGTCACCATCTGTTTCCAGGCATTAGTTTTATCAGTCCCACGTGTGGTTATCTGTTAATGTAGGCTCAAATACAGGAAAGGCATGATCTGTCACATTAGGGTTTCTGCTTAGAAGTGAGGTGGGCCTGTCTCCTAGACCTCTGAGTTTGTGATACCACAGTTCTTGACTCCATGGTCCATACCGACCCTAGAAAGGAAGGGTGAATGGACTCCCAGGCAAACATAGGTTTGAGCTTGTACCTCAGCCAAGATCATCCATTCTGCCAGCCTGATTGTTCACACTGTTCAATGAACCAGTTTGCTTTCTAATGAAGCGAGTTGGGACTTGACCCAAGCTTTGGATCTGCCACTCAGTGACAACGGGAATTCAGCCTAGCCTGAGTGGCTGCAGCAGAATTGTCTGTACTCTTGCAGAAGAAGAAGAGCAAACAGTACAGACAAGAATGCGCCATCCTTCTCCACAAGCATCTGAGTTGCCAAGTGGACTAAGGACTAGTTCATGTTGAGCTGCGCATGTACCAGTTAAGAGTGGGAGCTGGGGAGAGTTAGATCCACAGGGTGATAGGAACATTTTGTACACTCAGAGGGATCTCCAGAAGTCATATTCTGGTGTTGCTGGGTTAATGACAGCCAAACATCAGAGGTAGGACTCCACACCTCAGAGCTTTGCGAGTGCTTCTAGTCACCCTGTGTGCAGAAGATTATATGGACTCACCTGTGAGTCCTGGGCTCCTGCAAAAGCATTGTTCTAGCAAGTGCTGGATACTCAGCACAGCTACAGAGCTTAATACATTATCTGGTTCTAGAGTGGCTAAAGGACTGATTAAAAGAACTTCTTTTTGCCCAGTTTTAGAGGACAAATGATCTGAGAACCGTTTCCCCTCTTTGCCAGCTGACCATATGTGTTAACACAAATATTAGTGACAGCTGAATAAAAGTCAGAAACTGTTTTGCACTCACCTGCAATGGCTCACAACAGTTTTTGGTTGTAGTGAACAACTTCTCTGGTTTGGTACCTTTCTGGAACCTTATGCTTTAATTTTGGGTTAATTTTCTCTGGTGTTACTGCTGCATCAATCTATCATTGTTGATGCAAAGATGACTTAAAAAATTGAGTCTTTTGTCTTTCCTACCTGTTTTTTTCCAGTCATATTCTTTCTACTTTATTAATGTGTGCTCGAATCACACTGGAAACAGGATAAATCCTAGCCCTGGAGTATGGGATGGCTTGCAACAGAAAAGCAGAGGTGTATACCTGCAGTGCTCTCTGAACACCAAGAGACATACTGTGTCTCAGGTTGATTAAACAAGTGTGTGTATTAGGAAAGAGAGAAAAACACTGCTGTTAATTTTGAAAAACAAAACAAGTACTATTTTCATTCTCACCAGGAAAGGCAATTTTGAAGTTAAACACCTCACTGATGGTGCTAATGCTGTGCATTTAATTTCCAGCATTGGAAGAAAAGAGATGGTTTTGTTCCCACTAGGGAAGGAACTTCTAAATGCCATGTCGATAGTAGTGTTGTTAAGAGTCATTTGAGGCTTGATAATAGCTGCTTTTGGCAAGATATAACAAAAATCTCAAGGTGAATCATACCAGTGTCTATGAATCACAGTATTGCACCTGCACTTCTTGTATAATAAGTTTATTTGTGCCTTTACAAAACAGTGAATTATTATTTCTTCAAAGTCCAGTCCCACTGAAACATAGAGGGCAGTATCTCCCATTGAGTTCAATTATGTTCTGTGCAGTTAAGGTTAATATATAGTGACGTTCTCTACTCAGCTTAATATAAGAACTGTGCCCTTAACATCACGCAATGCAAAGAGAGCTCAGAGTTATTGCCACAGAAAGGCAGTAACAATGGAATCTTACTGGCCTGGCACAATAAATCCCCTGAACACCATCTTAGGTTGGTCCCTGCTATAAGTAATAAGTAAACTACTGGAGAGCTCTGGCTTAAGTCCTTTAGAAATGCAGCTTGAAGAAGGATGGGAAAGAGACGTTTTACTGTTTCCTGATATAACGTTATGTGTTCTGCTAGAGCAGATCACTGAAGTTCTCCTACCCAAAGGACAGCACTTCAGGGAGACGTGTCTGCATATGTGAAAGCAGCCAGTCATTACTGTTCAGTAAACTAATCCCTGGAATAAAAGAAATTATTTGCTAGAAGACCATTAATTACTGTCTAGGCTTGTCAATGGAAGTTAGAGTAGATCTGTAGTTTTGTTTCACTACGGTCATGCAACTGTTCTTATGCTACCGTAAGCAGCTCTGGATTACAAAATCATTTACTCTTCTGAGATTGCTCAGTTGAGGAAAACTTATTGAGTAATTACAGAGTATAAAAACTAAGGTAAAAACGAAGGTAAATTGATTATTATAAATAATTTTCCTTTACACATACATGCTCTTATTACTAATTCAAATACTATGTTGCATTTAGTAATGCACTATACTTTAAATATATAACAGTGCCTACAATAGGGTTGTCAGTTGTTGTTCTTCAAATGAGTTTGTTAAACTTTAACTAAAGCTAAAGGTAGCATATCAATTGCTAAATTTTTCTTGCTAAACTATGCTTTAGATAGCATGCCACTTGCTAAAGGCCCACTGCTTGGCATGAAATTTTCCATATTGAGGATGAAGTTTAGGATGACTTTACTACTGCCAAACGTGATCTAGGAAAAAAGGGCTTTTCCTAGTGTAAATTATTGTGGAGATCTTGTATTTGAGGTTCTCAAACCTCATTGAACCTTCTTAAACCTTTATGCTCTAGAGCAAACTTGAAATTTGTCAGAAAAAACTGAATTGGGGTGCCTGGTCTTCTGACTACACATAGCATAATCTATGAGCCTTGAAGAAATTAATTTTCCACATTCCTGAATTAGCATGTGTCCCTGCCATCCTTACTTCTTCTGCAGTCAAGTGTTCCCCTGTTGTGGGCCCAAAAGGGACCTCTGTTTGCCACTATGGACTGGGGTGGGTCTGTAGACTGAGTGAGGCTATGGAAATCATCCCCTGTGCTCCCCAAAAGCTGCTGTTTTCTCTTTTTCACGGGTGTTTGAGTGTGTCTTACTGGAATGGTGAGGGAACAAGGACCTGACTGAAGGGAAGGGAACAGTAAGCGTGGAGGAAAGACTGGAACTATTTGGAGTGGGAAACCTTAACATGAGAGCAATAGGGATAGGACACTGGCATTAGGTGAGGAAGGAAATGAAATTCTCAAGCAGAAATGAAGGAGAATGAGTTCAAGGCAATGGAACAAGTACGTATAGACAAGGAATCTGTGTGAGAGAGTAGACATGGAGGCCAGTGAGGAAACCAGAAGAATGACAGCACATTGGTAGAGCAGACAAAATCAAACAGAATTAAATCTTGACTCTGAGAAAAGGGACAAGCTATGATGGGAAGGGGAGCATTGACAGAGGAACCACTGGGATTTGAACAGAGAGAAAGGAAAGTTAAAACTCACAAGCACAGAGACTTTAGCATTTCAATGACTTTTTATTTTCCATTTCCAATAGTTATGTGCTAGGGTAAGTAAAACCAAGAAAATATTCTGACTTTTTAATTTAGTAAAAGGTATGTTCTTGTCTTTTCTGTGTGCTATAAAGGAACAAAAGAGGTAGAACTCAATTTGGTTGCAAAAATCCATCTTGAAAGCCGCCTTTAAAGAGTTTTTAATTAGGAAGCCTTAGGCCTTTGGCAGAGAGCTGTAACCTGGAGTTGGAAAAAGCAAGAAAACGGCCTTAGGAATCTTAATGCAAATATTGGCATGAGTTCATTGTAATTTGAGAGGATACAGGAAAGTACTAAAAGGGCAAGGAGGTTTTACATAAAAGAGAATAGATCATAAGGCTACAACATACCTACATTTTATTTGTGTGTGTGCATATATATGTATAAAGCATGCATGCATGGCTGCATACACACATATGTAATACAATATAGATGTGTGTGAATATGTGTAAAAAATACCGTATTTATGATAATGTGAGAACCTGTAAATCCAGATATCCCTGCTCCTTCAGTCAAGCTATTCATGACTTGGAGGAGAAGCAAAATTACAAATAATGTTTTGCTGGCTTGAGTTGTGGATAGGTGCATTACACAAAGGGATGCTGTTAAATCATTATACCATGCTGTACCAATATGACTTTTGTATGTCCTACAAATTTTGCAGGCACAAATAACTATTTTAGAAATTATATAAGGAGCTTTCCTGGGAATACAGGCAACAATGTCAGATCTAATTTGAATTATAGCTATTGGAAATCCCAGTTCTGTTTTTCATTACTGTTATACCAATATCCCTGACAACCTGCAATTTACCTGGTATGAACAGCACCTCCTGAAAATATACAGCTGTTTTGTGTGCTGTGTGCTGTTGTATTTTTGTATATCCTCCCTGTGTATAGGAGTGATATTTCACGTTAATTCCACTGGATGGCACTGAAGGAGACAAGATTGCATGGAAATATCTGCAGAAGCTGGGTATAATTCCAAAAATTGAGAGTGGCTTATTTTTTCATTCCATTACTGAAACAGACAAATACGGACTCATTTGCCGTCCTGATGTAATAATTTGTCATCAAAATCAGCTCTTAAAACACTCCTAGCTGTAGTTCTATGATTTGACAGTAGCAAAATTACAGTGGAGGCAGAATCAAGGCTTCTGAATCTGTATACCCCTTCTTCCCTAACAAAGGTAAAAGCTAAGATAAGCAGCTTTGGCCCGTTCTGGATTCTTATGTGAAGGTTTACAAAGCATCTGAAAAATTTTGACCCCTGACCTCCACAGCAATGCTGTTGATACTGTCCACTTCTACTCTTCTGAGCAAGTGCAAGTATTTTAGCTTTTAAGCTAATTTGAAAAAACTACCTAGGAAGGCATTCAGGATTAAAAGCTTCCACCTGTTGAGGAAATGTCGTATAGTGTTTCAGAGAACCTCCTGAGTTGAAACTCCATCTGCAGTCCCTACACAAGTACCCCTGTTTTTTCCTGGATAAGGAGTTTGCAGTCCTGTCTGGAAGGCACACAATTACATTCTGTCAATGAGACCTGTAGGAGTCATAGGAGTCATCTTTGACTTCACTCTTTTTTTGACCTGTTTATCTTGATGTATATGAATTTTATTTCCTTCTCTTCTCTAAAGTATCTTCTTATCTCTGTTCACATCACAGATATGCTTTTTTAGGCTTTTGTTATCTCTCATCCTGCTTATGACAGCTTTTTTTTCCCAGGCCTGACCTGACCTGTCAAAAAGGTCCCTTGAAACACTGTTCTTGCACTTATCTCCCTGGCCTATTTCTCTGGTTCCTTTTTGTACTTACCTCCTTAGTGTATCTCCATAGATTTCCCTGTCTCTGCAAGCCCTGTAGCCCTCTGAGATTGCAGTTTGACAATTTTTTTGGCAGCTGTGCTGGCCTAAGAAAGTTTTTGCCCCCAGCCATCCGTGTCTATCTCTTTGATATGCCCACTGGTTTGCTGGCACAGTTGTTCAGCTGTGTGGTAAACCAGATTAGGAACCTGATTTGGCTGGAAAGTACCACAGGGGAGGGAGGAGAGCAGCCCTATGCAACCAGCTTATTTCTCCAGTTGAGGCTATGAGGCAGTTGGGTCTGCAGCAGGGGCAAGCAGTGAGAGATGCAGGGCTGCAGAGCAGCCATGGCTTGTGCTGGGTTAGGTAGGGCTGCTGCCAGCTGTTAGGCTGTGACCTGATTCTGACGATAGAGCTAAGCCACGCTTAAAACTGCCTGCTGTCGACAGGGTAGTGCTGCACCTCCTTCCTCACCCCTCAGCATGGGTTGGTTCCTGTCCCTTCCTTGTGCCAACACAGGTGTTTATCATCACTCAAGTGAGCCAGCTGTGGGAGCTAACCCAGCACAGAAGCACTCCCTTCTTCTGAGGGCTTGCCTGGCTATTGTCTCGAGAGCCCATGGAGCCCACCCACTCAGCAGCAGCTGGATGCTCAGTCAGCTCAACTTCGGCCTCAATTGCACAACAGCACTTCACAACTTTGTCTTTTCCTGTCATTGCCTGTCCTCTCTCTGTCTCCATATCTGCTCCATCTGCTTTTCTCATAGCTGTGTTAATGATGTCCTTTTGGTCACCCTCAGCATATGGAATTCACTCTCTGGAGCAACTGCTGCATCTTTCAAATCTCTCAAGATTTTCTCTTACCATGACACATACTGTAAACTGCCAGCAGATAATGCCCAGTTTAGTTGCTTGTAGGAATTTTGGATTTCATTACTACACTTAACGTGTCCATGTGTTAACTTGAAACAGGCACAGTCTACCAGTTTGTTTGAGAAGCTAAAAAGGATTAAACTGCCACAGAATCTTTTTTTTTTTTTTTAAGCAAAAATTCCTCAAGCTATGCCCTAGAGGAGATGTACTTCCCCAAGGTCATATATAAATATCAGAGGATTATTTTCTGTTGCTTTCACACCTTGGATCATCATTCATGCTTGTTCAAATGGACATAGCATTGCTACTAAGCAGTTTACAGTAACATTTTACAGAATTGTAAATTAGTGCCCCAGAGACACAATAGCAGAGAGTCAGCACTTACATGGGCAGCTGAGCATAGAGATTTAGGGATTTTTTTTCAAAGAGCTGTTTTCACTGTTTGGGTTCTTTTTAGACACATGTAGAAGCATATCCTAAACATATTTTATCCTAGTATCTTGGTGTGCTGAGCACTCTTTTTCCTGTTCAGTTAAATAGAAATTGTATAGAAAAACAGCAGTGAGTAAAGCTGCACATTGCCTTGGAAGCAATAAAATAAAATATTCTGTGTTTTCTATTTATAAAAACAAGCAACACAAACATGACAGAGGGCACCTCTACACCATGCAACAGAGCACAGGACTTAGCATATCTTTGTTGAGTCACTTGTGAAATACGAGGCAGCAGCTGTAGACTTGTGTATGAGTGCTGTTGCACCCTAAGTACTTAACCCTGTGGTAGGTGGTGCTAATTAGGTTGGACATGGTGCTAATTAGGCTAGATACAACACTGTGGTCATGCAAATACACGGTGCCTGTGAGTCCGGCTCAGACCTGGCTGGAGGATTCCGCACAACCTGCTGTATGAGGCCATATGTGAGCATCCAGAGAGAGAAATTGTTTGCCCGTGGCCTCTTGTTCATTACCCCTGTAGGGTTTAGCTTCAGTAACAGATGTATTTGCCATATACAGGTGTTAGATGTGGCTTTGTTCCAGGGTTTACGTCCTTCTTGGTAAAAACAGAAGATGCTCTTTTAAGTGTCGTTTTCAGGCTCGGAGTTGTTGCTGTGGAGTAATGGGCATCCAGCATAGCTGCTTCTTAAAATTGTTTTGTTTTACTTCTTAATTAAGGCTGCAAGTACTGAGAGGAGCAGGAAAGAAGGGGATGGTAATTTTTTCAGTCACCAAATCTTTATAGAAATTGTGAATATCTGCTGCAAGGTCATGGAGGCAGACAGCAGTATGGCAAAGAGCAAAGCACATTCTCCTCCAGTACATTTATCAGGAGACCTACCTTCCCCCTTCAGTGAGACAAAGCAATGTTTCAGATTGGAGATACGATCATGACTACAACATAAATTCTGTGTCTATGTAACTGGATGGCAAATACATCCCAAAGCACTGACTGCGGAATTGCTATATTTTAAAAGACTGTTTAATATATCTATAAACATAGTATTCTTTCAAAATTTGAATATTCAGGTTGATGTTTGTAGGAAGGTTAGTGCTTATTAGTAAGAACAAGGTAAGCTGAAGAAGCATTGTTCATTGTGCACTTGCAGCCCAGAAAGCAAAACGTGTCCTGGGCTGCATCAAAAGGAGCATGGCCAGCAGAGTGAGGGAGGGGATTCTGCCCCTCTGCTCTGCTCTCATGAGACACCACCTGGAATGCTGCATCCAGCTCTGGGGTCATAAAAAGGACATAAACCTGTTGGACTGAGTCCAGAGGAGGAGCAGGATCATCAAGGGGCTGGAACACCTCTTCTATGAGGAAAGACTGAGAGAGTTGAGATTGTTCAGACAGGAGAAGAGACGGCTCCGGGGAGACCTGTTTGTGGCCTTTACCACTTAGAGGGGACCTGCAGGAGAGCTGGAGAGACACTTTTCACAAGGGCAGGTAGTGATAGGACAAGGGGGAATGGCTTTGAACTGAAAGGGGTTAGGTTTAGATTGGATATTAGGAAAAAATTCCTTACTGTGAGGATGGGGAGGCACTGGAACAGGTTGCTTTGTGCAGCTGTGGATGCCCCATCCCTGGAAGTGTTCAAGGTCAGGCTGGATGAGGGTTGGAGCAACCTGGTCTAGTGGAAGGTGTCCCTGCGCATGGCATGTGGGCTGGAACTGCCTGGTCTTCAGGGTCCTTTGCAACCCAAACAGTGCTATAATCTATAATTGACCCGTGGCAAGTCAGCAAGGAACTACGCTGCATAATATACATGGACATAATTGATTAAGACATGATACCTGTGAAATTATGAAAATTATGAGAATTAATAGCTTTTTGATATTGGTATGGTTGCTCCTGGCACTTTGTAAATCATTTAATGTCACAGAGAGGGATCCAGTTCCCTGGAGATTTGTGCAATCATTGCAAACTTTATAAGGTCATCAACCAATTTTTTTTAATTCAAGATATGGCAGTTGTAGTGACCACTTGACAGCAGGAACATAGATTTAAAAAAATAATATTGCTTAGCAAAAGGCACACACAGAGTAAGTAATCAAAAGCTGGGTATTTCAAAATTTTTTTAATTCTTTTTGATGTTATCTTCAATTAGGTTTTTTTCCACAGTGCCTGCCAGAAAAATATATGCGTGCACAGCTAGATATCTCTGACTTTTAAAGTCATGGCACTTGGCAAAATGCTTTTAAAGAGAGAAACACAAAAGCCAATATTATCCATGAAAACTACGTAAATATTTATAAGCAATATATGTTTGATTTCTGTTCTTTTAAAAATTATTTATTTATTTTAAAAATCCATCTGCTGCTACCAGATGATAAATATTTAAATCAAATTTTTGCCTGGGATGCAAGGGAACTATTTCTTCCAGAAGGGACATTATAAATTTGATACTGTAGGCCCAACCTCAGTTCCCCAGCTCAAACAGCATAGCAGGCACTTTGTTGGGGCACATTTATAGACTTGTATGAAAAAGCTTCCTGTCTGGTAGGCTGTAAACAAGCGATCATTTTGCCTAATCTCTTTCAGGAGATTTCCTAGAGACTGGAACATGTCTCCTGGGAAAGTACCTTGTTTTGCCAGAAAGACACCAAGCAATGGTGACTCTGCCAACTCCTCAGGTAAGGTGTTCCAATGTCTGGTTACCCCCACTGCTAAGAAATCACATAATTTCAATCTTGAATTTGTCTGACTCCAGTTTCCAGTCATTAAATCTTGTTACGTGTCTGTCTGCAAGACTGAAAAGCTCACCCTAAAATCAAGTACCTTTTCCATATGTGTACGTTGGGTACAGTGGTCCAGTCACCACTCTTCTCTGACAGATTTAATAGATGTCTTAAACCTTATACCTTACATGTTATTTTTCAATCTCTGGATAACTTTTTCTGCCCTCTGATTTTTTTTCTGGTGCTTATATATCCTTCTTGAATCATAGGCACTGCTTTTTCTGATGCTGTGTATAGAGCAAGGTCACATCCTAATGGTTGCTTCCTTTTTTCATACAGAGGACAATCAGTTATTATGTATTACAGCTGACATTTGCTGATACATTGCATGTGTCGATAGATTGGTAGATAAGATCCCTAGAACTGTGGAGGTCTGACACTTGCATTCCCAGTGTGTGCTCACACTACCTAATGCATGCTCTGAATTAAAGGAGCAATTTCTGTCGGATCTGCATACAGTGTCCCTTTTTGGCTACTTAGATGATCCATAAATCCTACTAATACATATAAATCATAATTCCCCTTTGCTAAGTAAAGAGGGAAAGGTTACATTGTAAAGAGTGAATTTTTTTCTTCCTGTCGGAGAGAACATTAGGAAGAGAACTATTCTATTGCTCTGCTCAGAGTAGAAGAAATAAGGGAGGAATAAGGGTGAAGAAGCACTGAGAGAACACAGTGCCAGTCTTCTGTGAAAGCTCTGAGTGAATGTTTTTCTGGGCAGCAGGAGGGTGGAAATAGCACCCAGATGAGTTTTAACCAAGAAAAGCTGAAATTTAATAGAGATGGCTGGCTTATGTCTGGACACATACAAAACTGGTAAGAAAAACTTTCTCATTAATAGCTTGTGTGAGTTTGAAATGCACTAATTTGTTTATCTCATTTAGCACATGTACAAAAACTGCTCTGAGTACAGGTATAGGCTTTTAACTCCTGTAGTAGAGAATTATAAAATCACAAAACATGTAGTTTGTAAGGATATGTGCAAATCCTCTAGTCCAACTCAATACTTGACGCAGGCTGTTGCCAGCACCCACTTAGGAATGGACCTCCTTGGAAAAACTGAAAGTTTTGTCCCCAGCTCCTCCAGGTACTTATCTACTACACCTTTTTCTTGTTCTGCTATCATACAGGCAAATCTTATTCAGCTTTAACATGAACTCAATCAGGGAACACTGCTGTCAGGAAATCTTAAAAAAATTCTTTTACTTCTCCAGATTTCTTGAGTTTAATTAGGCATTGATCCTGTCTAATGTAGGCTGTATGACTATGGATGCTGGCACACAAATGGTACTGGAGCAGATAGGAGCATTCAAGGGGAACTGCTTAGGCAGCACAGCTTTGTACTGTTACCACAAATCTTGCAGTTTGCCAGTGCAAAAAAAGTGAGATCATTTTGCTTCTCCCCCTCCTCCTTGGCCATGCATTGCCACTTTTCTGGTGGCCATGGAAAGCTGAACTAGAAGAACACAAACCTCACCATAAAAAGTAAGTAATTATTGAATAGTTTAGTGAATAGCAGTGCCAGTTGGGCCAGGCTTGTACGGAGCTGCTCTTTTCAGTGGCAGCTAGCCATTTAGTTGGCTTTGCTGCAATGAGAAGTTTCATCTCTGAAGTACAGTTCCATAGCAGTTTATCCTTATCTGAGTCAGAGCTATCATGGTCTGTCCTGGTGTTTTTGCAGCTGAGCAGGTGGTTGGTCCAAGGAGCTTTGCAGCCAAGAACTAAGCTTGAACTAAACCCCAAAAAATCCTGCTTGTTCTCCATTGATTTCAGGGAGTTGATGTATCTGAAAATGAATCACTCTTTTCTACAGTGAGTTGTAAACTTGCGACCTGACCTGATGCTGGTGTGCTGGTACATGTGGTGAGAAGGGAAAGGGAGAAAGGCTGGATTGGGAATCTGTGTCCTCAGATGTGGACAATGTCCATGATTTCATTTGTTTGTTTCCTGAAGCATATTATTGATGTGACTTTTTGTGTTCACAGTAGGTCTTAAGATTATTGTAAGGTGATGAAAGAGACCTGTCTTGTATGGAGATATGCAGGGTCAATATTCTCTGGATCATTCTGGACTCAGTGATTATTGAATGATGTCTTGTGTTTGCAGGGACTGACTCAGTGACCCAGATGGTGTCTTCCAGTCTTACATTTTTACCTGTACCCTTCCTAAGAGTGCCCTAGTGTTAAAACTGTTGAGAACTAATTTTTCTTTATTATGACATTACTTGGCCACTTTCTAATTTGTTGCATTTGGTACTATTTCATCCTTCACTGCTGTTTTATTTTAACAGCAGAGTGAGAGAGAGAGAGTGCTGTTGCTCTTAGTTGTGCTAAAGATTTTCCCCAAATGCAGCCTTAAGAGACCAGCTGCAGACACAACAACACAGGCAGTTGATTTTTCAACAATGTTAGATTTTGAGCTCCTGTCTGCAGTAATTAATTAGCTTCGTTGCTGAGCCGACTCCCTGCGGGACTGTGTGATCATTAGTGCCAAAGCCAGGAAGGGAGCATGAACTCCCAAACCCCTGAGAAACTACTGCAGCAACTGTTGTCATCTGGAGAGCATTTCAAGAACATTTCAAGTGACACTGTTAGACAAGATTCACTTTCTCATCTGTATGAGGGCCTCGCACAGATTCAGTTAGACCACTGGCTGGGATCAGGCAAATCTACTTCTTGGGCAAGATTTTGTCAAAGGCTATCTAAAACCCAAAGGGTTGCTCTCAGCTGGTTCATCTTAATTTTGCTGGTATGCAGAGAGAATTCTAGAAGACTTGAGAGACATCAGGGTACAAATCAATGGTGATGTACAGTACTGGGGCTGCTGTGCCAAAAGCTAGACCAGAACCAAGTTATTTGTCAGCTAAGAGTCAACTTAGATCCAGCAGAGACACAAAGGAGTTCAACCATGCCAAAATGAAAGTGCTGGCATGAAATTACACAGCTTCCTTGAGGTGCAGAAAAACAGCGGACACTGAGATTATTTACAAATCACTTTTATGAAATACTTTTTGTAGGCTTGGGATGCAGTGTAATATAGTTTAATCTCTTCTCTCATTCTCCATGCTTGTTTCAGAAGAGAACAAGAAATTTAATCCAAACAAAGGATTAAGAAATTTCAATAACTGGACTGCTGCCATTATCCAAACAATGGGCCAACTCTTTAAGTGCTTGTTCTTGATTGAATTGAAGTCAATGACTACATCAGAGGGAGCAGAACTGGAATGCAGAAAAAAAGGAAATGAAAAGTCTAGAAGAGATACACAATTATTTTACCTATTATGCACTTCTAGCAATGCATCACATAAACAAAGCAGCTGTGAGAAAGGATCTCTCCTCACTGGAGAATAAAGTTAGGGACAACCTTTGGGAGATGGACGGAGGAAAGAGGAATGAGATTTAATATAGATAAATGTAAGGTAATACACCTGGGAAGAAAAATAATCATCCTATATACAAACTCAGGAGCTGCTGTTTAGAAAACAGTAATAGAGAGGAAGGCCTGGGAGCAATGGTTTATAATTAATTACTGCAGACAGGAACTCAAAACCTAACACTGGAACAAAAATCGAATACATTCTTATTCTGGGCCAGCACCAGAAGTTTGTTTCTACAGTGAGTGCACTGAGATCAGGGAGCTGGCAATGA
Source organism: Machaerirhynchus nigripectus (assembly GCA_013397975.1). NCBI lineage: Eukaryota > Metazoa > Chordata > Aves > Passeriformes > Dicruridae > Machaerirhynchus > Machaerirhynchus nigripectus. The sequence goes on from VZRQ01010305.1 coordinate 1,096,158, forward strand.
CACAAGCAAAATATTGAACTTATGGCTACGATGTTACTAATTCCACTTATAAACTAGAGACTTGACTGCTCATACCATGAGCCCAAGCTTGTGGTTTTCTATTTGATGAATACAGTAAAACAATAGAACATGTCCAAGATAAAAACTCCTGATGAGTTTGTAGAAGGGTACTTTTTTTCTTGCCCTCATATTTAAATGCAGAACTGTGGCTTAATAGTTATGAGATTTAACCTAGACAAGATTGTGGAAGCAAACCCCCTTTCCTAAAGAAAAACATTGCATTTGAAAACAGTATAGAGAGAATTAAAACAATGTGACAATTCCATAACTCAGTAAAAGGGTATCTGTTGGCAAAAAATGAAGGCCAAAAGTAGAGCTGTGCTATTATTTAGATAAGAAATGTTGCTGAATAAATGCATTTAGCAGGTAGCAAACAAAGATATTACAAGTAACTCTGTTCCACCAAAGACCAGATGAAACTTTACTATGCTGAGAAGACAGTGTCATTTGAAAGCCTGCCAGACAATCCAGACAGAGTGCCATAAAGAGCTGTCTGATTGCAAGACCTGATGGCTGTGTATTTAGAAGTCCACAGACTTGCAGATCAGAATGAAACAGAAATTGATTCTAGTCCTAAAAAAGGAAAGGAGGAAAACCCTAACAAGGTATAGTATGTAGAATATTAAAGGCTTACTGGACTATTTCATGTTACTAGTGCTGTGAGCTAGTATCACAGGGTAATCCTGTCTTAGATTCCTTACAGGCCATGCTAGAAAGGTGGCACATCTCCCCACTATAAGGCACCCTTGGGGTGGTATCATTTCTTCCCAGGTTGGATACAGCTTGGGCTCAAAGCACCAGGCTGTATGCAAGCACAGAAAGAGGCATTCATTATCCCACAGGCAACTTTTCCTCCTTCTAGGAAAATAGTGATGGATCATTTCTTAGAGCCCTATACATCAAAAAGCAAATTTTGCATAGCTGCAAAACCAAGTAACTATTTTTTTAAATATGAAAAAGAAAAAAACCCCAAAAATATAAAAGCTCTCAAAATTGACATTTCATCTTCCATCTGAGAAGGCAGATAAAGCTACATAATTAGTCAGGGAAGGATCACTCCCTTTCTCCCCACAGCCTCCAGAGGATAAACTCCAGATAAGCTTTTCAGAGACTGCAGAGCTCCAACTGCAGAGGGTTTTTGTCTGTGAAAGACATTTGGAGCACACGATAATTAGCAGCTCACAGCTGAATTTTGCTAGGTGTCACAGTATTTGTTGCTATCTCTGCATGAAGGTACTCCTGTAGGTCTCCTGAGTCTTCCTAAATGTGTGCTGTAGTCTGATTTGTCCACATGGAACATTTAGTAGAAAATTTGGTCAGTGTACAACACTTAAAGGCTTACAGCAAATCCCTTTTCCATGGCAGAACACCACCTGGAAAGAATGAGAAAATAAAGGTTCTTTTCTTGGACAAAGCAGGAACTCCTTTACTCTTTATGCTATATCCAGGCCCTTACAATCCAGGGGGATTCAGGATGCTGGGAGAATCAATGGATAGCCTGTTAATCCAAATCCACATCTTCTTTATATCCCCAAATCAGTGCTCAAGAGTTCTGGCAGAAGACGGGCCTTTTCTTAAGATTTACCCTTCATCTCTGCTTGCTCACATTTTTAAAGTCCCAGTGGGAAAACTGTAGAGACACTGGGAGAAAAGACAGACAGTAAATATAACGTAATTCCTTTAAACTTAATTGAGATTCACCTCTGTTTTAGGAAAGCAAACACCAAGAACTATCCAGGTTACCTGAAATTCAGTATGTGCTTAAGTGTCTCAGGACTGATACTGTTTTGGAGATAGTCTTCATTGCTGCTGCTTTCCAGACTGTAGTCTCAGATTTGTATAAATTTCTTACAAATATTTCTAACCTTTAATTACTGTTCACTCAATGGTAGACACACTTGCACTGGCCCTTTTCTCATCCAAACCAGCCGTTCAAATTGTTAATCTGTGGGCTGTGCTTTGTTTTCAACAGCTGATGTCCATCCTGTTACTGCTTTTTATCTTTTTCAGGTATGCTTGTCTTACCTTCTCAGCTCCCATGGTCTCCCTACCCCCCCAGAAAACCAGCTGCTGGGAGCTACATGCATAACATACGTGCACTTAACAATGCTTTCATTGTCTTTCAATCCAATTGCAAAGGTCATTTTCTTGGCTCATTGTCCCGGTCCTGTCACTCTTCTTTTTTTGCACAATGCCATTGGCTCCCTTTCTTCACTGTGTGAAATACAAATGACTTCTCTTTACTTTTCAAGCCATGTCTAATCTATATCACCAAGAAGTATCCCTCACTGCCATTATACAAACGATAACAGTATTTTAAGGCAGTCTTGGACATTCATGCTTTCACCCATGCTGCTGATTATGCGTAGCACAAAATCTGTCTAATACCCCTAAACCCGTCTTTCTGCTTTTTCAAGCATCAAGTCTCTGTCTCGAGAGGTTTGTCAGAGAATGAGCATACTACATAACTGTTTTGCTAGAGATGCTTTTTCACATGAGCCAGTTATCACCTCTTCTTCCTGCTCATCTTCTCTCTATAAGGCACTTCAGAGGCAAAACCGTTTGTTATTTTTATGTCTGTACAGTGCAAGCTACAGTGAGGGTGGGTTTAGGTGTAATTTTAAGAGCAGTATTAATAATAAAAACACAGTAAACCAAATGATTTTTCTTGTTTCTGAGTCTGCAACATACTTCCAGGAAGAAGTTCCAACATAGGCTCTTTAATTTGCCATACCAAAATTCCTTAAATTTGTGGATTCCAGGAATAAATTTGCCACAGGGACTAAGAGAGAAGGAGGGGGACTGGAACTGTGCCTTTTCTGAGAGATGGCTGTTACTGGCTTAGTAGAATTACCAGAATGCACCCTGAGGGGCTGTAGTCACTCTGCTTGATTCACTCAGTGAGAACCATGCTCAGCATGGTGTGATGGGGGCATGGTGATGTTTTTTACAGGTCCCTTACCAAGATCATGGTCAAATTCACCCACAGTGCTGACTGGACAGACATCTGGCCACATGGAGCTATGTGTGATTCTGCACAATTCTGTTTTATGGAAAGCTAATTTGAAATGGCATTTCCCCCCATTTCTGTTCCTTTTGGAAATGCTGTTATTTTATCATCTCATTTGTAGGTAGTGCAAAGTGAATATTCTATTTTAAGTTATACTTTCAAAAACCAATTAAAAGGTTTAAGACTGGACCAGAATTTAGACTAATAGCCAGGGTATGCAATTTAAGATTCCTAGAGACTTAAGATATCACTGAGAGGTGGACAAAAAGCTAGAGAACTGAGATCTACATGCTTTCAATATTTAGCAGCAAGAAAATCACATTTTCATTCATGACCACAAAGTATCTGTTTTATTCAGGAAAAATGAGTCTTGTCAAATAGCTTTGATATCGTTCTCTGGCAAGATTACAAGTACATTTGATAAAGATGACTCTATTGACATAATACTCTAGTTTATGTAGGGCATTTGTTTTATTCTGTGTGGCAGTCTGCATGAAAGAGATGTATGGGAAGCAAAAAAATTAAACCTGTTTTCTCTGTGGTTGTTTGCCATGTCACAGCACCCTGCAATATGCCTGCCTCCTTTCTGTGTTTTTACTTTATTACCTTAAAATGCCTCTAGTTTAAAAATGTCCAGTCCTTGCATAATGTCTTACATCTTGAAGCATTCAGAATAAAAAATAATGGGCACAGGAATCAAAGCAGTTTGTCAAGGATCTGTCCTTTTCTAGTTACACCTCAAAACTCTAAGGTAGTCACATCTTCTCTGTTTTATAAAGTAAGTATTATCAGGTTTTTAATTGAATGAATCAGTGATGCAACCATGGAACAAAGCTCATGAACTGCTGAACCCAGTGCAGGGCATGACTCAATCCAGTGCACAGTGGATAAATACATCTTTTAAAATATCCAGCTATCATTTTCATGCTGTTGGACTAATCACAAGAGAATCTATGGATTAAATAATGAAAGGGTGAAAACTATTCTCAAAGCCCCCAGTAAGACTGAACCCTCAGTAGTGTGAACACATGCCAGATGAGAAGAGAGAGCTTCACTTCCTCTGTGGTCTTGATGAGTCCCAGATGCCGTTCACTGATACTAAGTTATACAAAGTTTAATCTCCGTGATTTCAGTACTATTCTCAGCACAATTCTCAGCACAATTCTCAGCAGATTTCTTAGTAATTTCTCCACGAAGGCAATGAAAAGCAAAACCTTTTTTTTTTCCTAGCACTCAGGAACAAATAGCACTGATAATAAAATGTCTCTTTACTTGTCTAGTAGTTTGGCTAATTAAGGTGACAGGCCATGAAGTTTCAGAGTATTTATGCTTTTAAAAGGTAGAGTATACACCCAGTAATCACTGCTAGATAGCTGACTCTAGTATTCAGGAAGACTTGATTCCCAAGCTGCAAACCCTATTATTTGTCCAGATATTAAGTGTTGATTCTACCAGGTACATGGTGAAAAGGCCTTTGACTTAAGTCATTCAAATAACATACACATTGTATGGGTAAATCACACACAGACAAAATCTCTGACTACAGGTGAGGAAGGCTCTTTCCTTTATCTGAAAAAGTGTCAAAGGCTACATGTCATTGTCTTATTAGTCATGAATGTGTAGGGAGCTGGGGCCCTGCATATTTGGTTGGTGAGTGTAGGAAACAAGGCACTAGAGAAATTACTTTTTATAAGATCTGTTCAATTGGCAGCAGTCAAAACCTTTCATTTTCTTCAGAAGTGTATTTTGACTGAGACAATACTGTAAGAAGACAGGCTTTGTGTATTTAACTTTATTAAACTAAAAATGGTGCAATTTGTTATGAGAGAGGCAAAATTAAATATACTTTTTAGTGGCTTGTAATCATCTGATATCTCCTAAAGTAACAAAGTGCAACCTGAATTGTGTTTAAGAAAGTTTCTTGGGATTAGGACTATGTCTGTAACAAGTGACTAGTGTTATCAACAGAGCTTTTAAGTGAAGGCTTTACTGTTACAGGCTTGTCTGACTTGGATAACAAACTCTGTTAGTATTTCAGCCCATAAATCCTGAACAGAAAGATACTATTCTCTCGTGTCTCTGACAAACTAAAAGAGAATCTTTGTTTGCAGAGCTCCCCAGAGTTAACACAGTACTAGTTAATGATTTCACCATGGTAATTACTTTCTAAGGTCTGTCAGTCTGTATTAGTTTTAATGTATGCAGAACGGGCTGCATCAATTTTGTGCAATACTAGTGTTTTACCTAGTTTCATGCTCTTTGTCTATCAACCTGTCCATAACAAGTTCTGAGTATATGGACCAGTTTGTCATAGAATCATAGAATCCTAGAATGGTTTGGGTGCAAGGGACCTTAAGGATCATCTATTTCCAACCTCCCTGTCATGGGCAGGGACACCTTCCACTAGACCAGGTTGCTCCAACCCTCATCCAGCCTGACCTTGAACACTTCCAGGGATGGGGCATCCACAGCTGCTCAGGGCAACCTGTTCCAGTGTCTCACTACCTCACAGTAAAGAATTTTTTCCTGATATCTAATCTAAACCTATTCTCTCTCAGTTTAAAGCCATTCCCCCTTGTCCTGTCATTACATGCCCATGTGAACGGTCTCCGGCTTTCTTGTAGGCCCCTTCAGGTACTGTAAGGCTGCAAGTAGGTGTCCCCAGAGCCTTCTCCTCTCCAGGTTGAACAATCTCAATTCTCCCAGCCTTTCCTTGTAGGAGATGTGCTTCATTCCGCTAGTCATCTTGGTGTCTCTCCTCCGGACTCACTCCAACAGGTTTATGTCCTTCCTATGCTGGGAACCCCAGGAAGCAGCATTCCAAGTGGGGTCTTGGCATCTCACCAGAGCAGAGAGGCAGAATCACCTCCCTCACCCTGCTGGCCATGCTGCTTTTGATGCAGCCTGGGACACATTTGGCTTTCTGCGCTGTGAGTGCACATTGCCAGCACATATCCAGCTTCTCATCCATCAACATCCCCAAGTCCTTCTTGGCAGGGCTGCTCTTGATCCCCTCATCCCCCAGCTTGTTTTGATACCAGGGATTGCCCCAACCCACGTGCAGCACCTTGCACTTGGTCTTGTAAACCGTATGAGATTCCCGTAGGCCCACTTCTGGAGCTTGTTCAGGTCCCTCTGGATGGCATCCCATCCTTCAGGTGTGTCAACAACACCGTTCATCTTGATGTAATCTGCAAATTTGCTGAGGATGCACTTGATCCCTTCATTTATGTCATTAATGGAGATGTTAAATAGCACTGGTCCCGGTATGGACCCCTGAGGGACAACACTTGTCACTGATCTCCATCAGGACTCTGAGTCATTGACCACTACCCTCTGGATGCAGCCATCCAACTCATTCCTAATCCACCCATCAAATCCCTCTCTCTCCAATATGAAGGGAATGATGTTGTGAGGGACCCCGTAAAAGGCTTTACAAAAGTCCAGATAAATGACATTTGCAGAGCTTCCCTTGTCCACTGATGTAGTCACCCCAGCAGAGAAGGCCACTAGATTGGTCAGGCAAGACTTGCCCTTGGTCAGTCCAAGCTAGGTGTCTCAAATCATTCCTGTCTTCCATGCGCTTGGCATAGCTTCTAGGGTGATCTGTTCCATGATCTTCCCAGACACAGAGGTGAGGCTGACAGGTTGGAAGTTCCCAAGGTCCTTCTTTCTACCCTTTTTAAAGATGTGCACGATTGTTTCCCTTTTTCTAGTCACCTGGGACTTCACCTGACTGCCATGACTTTTCAAATATCATGGAAAGTGCCTTTGCAACTACGTCAGCCAATTCCCTCAGGACTCTGGGGTGAACCTCATTGGGTCCCACAGACTTATGTACATGCCGGTTCCTCAGAAGGTCATGAACTTGATCTTTAAAATCAGAGGGACTTTGCTCCCCCAGTCCCCATCCTACTGTCCATCCACTCAGGAGGTGTAGGAAAAGAGGTTTCCATTGAAGACTGAGGCAAAAAAAGTTGCTGAGTAACTCAGCCTTTTTCTCATCTGTCGTTACCAGTTTTATATGCCAACTTTGAGAAGAAAATTGTTTTTAAATATCAAAACTGTTTGGAATCCTGCAAGTTTTGTCAATATGGAGAGGTGGGTAGAGAGGAGCTCACATGAGGGTTCCCATGGTGCAAAGGTTTTGGAAAGGGCTCGCCTTTCCAAAACTCATATAGCCATTTTCCTAAGATACACTAGGTGACCAGTTGGTATATGCTAATTCAGAAATTGCACATCATGTGCTATGCTTTGTCATGCTCACAGGTAGTGGACATGGTGGACTAAAATGTACATGCAAATGATAGTTGTGTGTTTTTGTAAGTGCTTTTATCCACTGAGAACTTGATTTAGTCCAGTCCTGTATTGAATTAGCAGTTCATGAGCTTTATACCATGGTTGCATCTCTGGTTCATTTGTGCTTTATTCAAACAATGTCACCTAATAATACCTCTTTTATAAAATAAGGAGAAGGAGGCCTAATCTTCCAGTTTTGAGGTGTAATTAGAACAGGACAGATCCTTGATTAAATTCTTTGGTTCCTATAACTGTTGTTTTGGTATTTTGAATACCACGAGACATTAGAATTGATGCAAAGATTGGACTTTTTAAAAGTATGTGTTCATTGAGTATGCTTGCCAGTGTTTGTAAAGGACTGGCACTCAGTTGGAGTGCTGACGTTGGTTTCAATTAGTGTGTGATGAGTCCCTTTGTCGTTGAAATCATCACATTTAAAGGTTGAAATCATCACATTTAAAGGTATAAATAGGCAAAGCAACTGGCTAATAAAATTTAAAGTGAAAAAAATCAGGTTTAATATGTTTGTAGGAGCTAGGTCATGACTTTTTTCAGCACAACAGTTGGAGTCACAGCTTGGAAAAACTTGAGAACATCTGTTATTTCTGTTGAAAAATACAAGTACACTGAGTAACTCACACCTTTGAAATTCCTTCGTGGGGGTGGAAGACAAATCCTCTCCAACACAAAGCTGATTTCCTCAGGATTTGGAGAACATTTGACTAGTTCATCCTTTAGGTCTCTCATAATTCAGACACAAATGTTCTTTGGAGGGAAGCTTTGAAAAGGTTTTTCCTGTGAGGTTAATTCATTCCAGAAGGAGGGGCTAAAATTATTTATACTATTGCAATACATAGCAGTTAATTTTGCATATAAGCTTCTTTAGTTTGTAAAATACACGAAGTTGCTGTCTTTAAAACAAAAGCAAAACAAAACAGAAGAAATCTAGTTACAATTGATCTGTGATCCAATACTTAATTTCTTTTGTATATCCTAAATTCAACTATCTTGCTGTAATAGATTTTTTGTAATAGATTTTTGGAAATCTGTTTAGTTCTGTAGCAAGTCCTAGGATCAAGCCAAAAACCAGCAGAAACTGAAAGCGTTTCTTATCATCAACACACCTATCAGATATATATACATGTTACACTCCTGGGCATATGCATTTCAACACCTAATTGAAAAGTGTTGGGGTTTTTTTAACCCTATAAAAATGTGTGCTCTCTCCCAGCATACCCCAAGGACTTAATGTTTTACTCACATATTCCATTGACCCTTTAACTAGCATCAGCTAAGAGGCCTGTTTTGTGGGCTCATGAAAAGGGTCTGAGTGACAACCATTTGAGAATGAAGATTCCTGGACAGGCTGATGTGCCCAAAATGCCAAAGAGAGCATATTACTTTTCATTGCAGATGTACTGGGCTGCCTAGCAGACAGTGTCTAGTAGATAAAGGAGGGAACAGAGAGAAGGTGGCAGAAATGTGGAGAGGTATAGTAGAGGTAAGAGCATGGAGCCTAGAAAAAATACCCTTGGGTGTGAAAAGAGGTGAGAGTAGGAAATAGAAAACCACAGTAAGGCTGGAAGCAAATAATGACTACAAGTGGGAATGGGGACATCTATAAAAGAAACTGTTCTGTGGCCTATTCCCATTTTCATCTCTAGACTAGTTGTTTAGGTGATGTCTCCCGTGACATACTGGTTTTCCTGCAGGTACTGTATAATGTAACAGTTTTGGCAGATGGAAAGCTGCAGTCGTCCTTGGGAAAGCTAATCCATTGAGTAGAACGTGGTAGTTGAACAATAACTCCCCAGAAACGCTACAACAATTCACCCAGGAGAAGCTTAGTTATAGATTAACCCCAGATAAGGGGATTGATTGGTTAGGCAAACTATGCATCAATTCAGTTTAACGCAGCATAACAGATTTTGTTCTACTTTTCCTAACAGAACAGAAACATTTCAGGAAAACTGTGATTTGGACACTTTGTTTTCCAGGGTAAAAAACCTTCCTGACTTCGTCTAAATCAAACAGTATTCTGTGTAATTCAGATTAGGTTTAGTACAAATGAGAAAATGACAGATAACTTAGGGTTTTCTTTATTTTTCATGTTGGTTTTTTCCTTTTCTAGCTTCTGTTTCTTTAGTGTAGCTTTGTGAGTTTTCCTGTGATTCTAATTTCTTCTGCATGTGCAGCATCTGGTTATCTGTCTCATGCAACACTCCATGTTTCTCTCACATCCTCTTGATGCTTTTTCCTTACCATCTTCCTGTACCTCCCTGTGATGTCTTGCTAGTTTTCCTCATTTCTCTATATTTTTTTCTCTGCATTTCTCTGTCCTCTTCACCAAATCAACCAAAAGCCCTATCTCATGTGTTTTTCTAATGTTATTTTAAACTGCAATTCCAACCTGACATTAACTTCTCGTTTTCTCCCTCAGAATCACATACTGAGTTTTCTCTCACAATATTAGAAAGCGGGTCCTTAAGTTTCCTCCCCTCTTCACTCAGCAGAGTCATGATTTTATTTTTCTAGATCAAGACTTCTGTGGGTTTTTTCCTCAGTTATTCCAGCTTTAACTTTGCTCCTAGGAGGAAGAACAAGATAGTAAGTTTTGCCTCTTGGATGCCATTCCGCTCTAAATGAGGAAGGTTATTTCTGTTCTTGATGGTGTTTAGTCATTAACAGAGACAGTTTGCCTTGCAAATATTTGTCAATAGTTTAGTTAAATAGTAACGAAAAGTAAACTGTTTGATTGCATATCCAAAATTCCTTCTCCTGCAGTGGTTCAAGTGGTTTAGGCCATACCATAGGGAATTTCAGGTTACAGAGTAAAATTTTTATTAAAGGGCTTTTTAGCATGAACACGTGTATGTGCTGCAAGAACAATCACAAAAAATATTCCTATTAGAAAGGAATATAAAAAAATATTCCTATGTAAAAACTAGAAGATGAAAGTTACAAGTTATCAATAGTTTAAAATATATTAAAGTAAACTGAAAGAATACACACATTAAACTTTAGACAATACAAAGCTTATTTTTCCCCAGAGAAAGAGAAATCATGGCCAGAGTACAAGAGCAGAGATAATTAGAGATTTGTTTCTTTTCTACTTCCCAAGGTAAGGCTTAATCCTACAGTAATCTCTTTATTGAGAGCCAAGTGTTAGTCAAGGAGCCTGCTGCAGAGATTTGAAACTAGCATTTAGCCCATATTTTCAGTATCTGGGAAACAGCTACCCTGTGAATTTATAGTCTGCATGTTTTTTATTTTATCCTGCACTGTAATGCATTGGCATGGATTCATTATAGATTTACTAGCTTATATCATGATATAGAGTGAGACTTGCAGTCACGACCAGTGAACCTCCAGAGCCCTTCTGTCCTTTAGCACAGGAAGGGAGTTTGTACTGGGCACACAATGAGTGGTACACTCTGGGAATGAGCATAAACCTATTATCTCAGAACAATTTTGCCTTTGAGCATTTCAGCATCATGTTGCCCTGCTGTCAAGTATGCTTTAAGATAAATGCTGAACAAATTTGGGGTTAATTCAAGTGGGGTAGATATTAAGCAAATTAGTCTTCTGGCTTTTTTATTTCCAAACTGTGGTTTGCAGCCCTGTTGTAAATTCCCCTCTTTTAATTACCAGGTGAGATGGGAAAGAGAAACGAAAAGCAAAAGAGAAGCAAAAAGAGAAATATACATGCTGAGGTTAAGTTTTGGGGTTTTTGTTAAAGGCCCAAAGATTAGATCTACCAATGGATTTTTAGTGATACTTATGTATGTGATGTTAAAACTTGCACTCAACTGAAATTTTGCACTGAAGGACCAGTAACCCACAAGCGCTGCTTCTCTGATAATAAAGTTCCCACAGACCATGTGCCATGCCCAAAGGTGTCTCAGATTTGGTGGTGCTGGAGAGCTCTCTCATCTCTGTAGGTCCCAATGAGGTTCAGTGATGAGGTAACTCCTTCATAACTGGAAATTAATCCTGTCACTATTCTGGACTTAATGAGCACGGGGTCCATGCAAAACACAGTAGCTCAGGAACAGTGGTACCTTTTAGGAGAGGAAATATGGAGCAAGGGATATTCTGTAGGCTTGGAGAACAGCCAGAATATGTAATAAACAAGTCTATGGGTGTCTGATTTATACTTAACTGTGCAATTTTGATACCAGTCTAGAAAGAGAAGTGGGTGGTCTAAAGACAAGTGTCTGTGGAAGGGATGAATGTTCAGTGGGTGTGGGTATCCAGGTGACCCTATGTGACACAGGCACATTCCTACACAGTGGTCTGAAGGGTCAGGTACAGAAAGGGTAGAGAAAATGTTTTGCTGCTTGCTGGGTTGACTTGCTACACATATTTTTTGTTTGTGTTTAAAATGAAGTTGACATAGAGAAGTTTTATTTATTAGACTAGTAAAAAGGCAAGAGTGGCCTGTACCCTCTCCTTGTTTATCCAAGGCCTTAATGATTAGAGCATTAATGCAGGTAGTAGGTGCACAAAGTTCACTTAATTTACTGCCTGCAGGAATTCCAAATGCAACATCCTAATTGACAGGCTATAAAATGTTCAAGTATTCTGCTTACTGTATTCCCTTTACTGAGGTTTTGCATGAAATTATTTAAGTATGCTTTGGATAGCATAGGGAAGGAAGAGTGAGTGTGTCACTTGCTGGTGAGAGGACTCCCAAAGGAAAGGGAAGGTGAGGGAGCTTGGTGCTTACAAACAGTTGACATGGGATTATTGCCAAAAGAAGGACTGAAATCCATGTGTCCTCTCCTGTGTGGATCTAACCACCAGGCTGTAGAGGCTACTCTCTTTACATGCAAAAATTAAGAATTGGGCCATTCAATTGTATACTTCCATGCTGGGTTGAGGAGCAGCTCCTCACTGCTGTTCCTGAACTTGGACATGTAGTGGCAAGAGTACTTTGTGTTCAGTTTTGCAGCATTTAAGGCAAAAATCTCCATGTTTTCTTGGGGAGGGAAGTGGTTTTGTTTGTTTATAGGAAGGGCTAGTATGGTAACTCAGCAGTTTCCACGAGAACATACCTGTTCACTGGAAACTTCTCCAATGTAAATGGCATCCCTAGTCAAAAGTGAGTACATCATGTGTGTAAGCATACCCAAACAACTGGGACACTCATTTGAAATCTAAGGGACAGAGGTCAAAATCAATTTGAATAGTCCCTCTGATCTCAGCTGAACAACTGAAACTATTTATTCTTCTGGAATCAGCAGGTCTATCTCATTTTATTCCTGTAGGTTTTTAAAGCATAAGGGTCCATCCCAAAGCAAAACAGTTTTTCTGAAACCACTGCAAATCTTTGTAATGGCAGAAAGCAGTCTGTTTCCTGCCTTCTTCCAAGTAAAATGCTACCCAAAAGCTCCTTAATGTCTTTTGTGCACATCAGGGGTTGAAGTCTGCCCTCTTTTCACCACAGGGATGGGAAGTTGTTGTGGGATTGGCTCACTGCAGAGGTATAACCCTGAACTAGCAGGAAGGAAGCTTAATGGAGCCTGAGTACCTAGTTAGCTCTCAGCTGTGCCTGGGGGTGTGAGGAATCTGTGGAGGCAGTTGAGGAAGTGGGCAGGAAAGACCTATGATAGAAGAAAACTCAAGTAGTGGAGTTAGTGATAGTGCTTGGCTGCAAGAAAATCATGGTCCACGTGAACTGAGAGAGGAAATGGGGAGCTGGAGGAACCAAACTGAGAGCAGGAATTTTAGTTTGTCCTTTGAGTAAGGAAAGGCTGGGATCAAATGGGAGCTCTGCAGAGAACTGTGTCATGAGAGGGGCGGACTCGATCTGCAGTGGTGTTTGGCAGGGAGTATGAGAGTTGAGAGGTCTGTGCTCCCCTGAGAGGAGTGTTGTAGCAAGGCCTTGGTGGGCACCCGGAAGGAGGTTCACTTTTTGTGATGCTTGCACTTAAATCCTGACTGAGGCTCCAGTTTGCACAGCCCAGCAGGATTTGTATGGCAGCACTGGTGTGGAAAGTTGTTATTTGCACATAGAGATTAGACTGAACAAAGGGAAAAGTTGAGTGGTTTCTTGGAAAGAGGTTGATACCTTTGATGACTTGCCCCATAAATAGTATTAAGCTTTTTTCTTTTCTGAAAAAAAATGATGTAGCAAGGTCCATGCATGCCTATGGCAGGGCAGTGGGTGCTACGTAGCTTTGGTATTCATGTTTCTGAGACAGTTCTGTTTTTGGTTGTTTCTTGGCATTCATAAACAGTGTCCTCTCTGTCCCCACCCAGGTATGTGGAATGAGTGCTTACGGATTTCTTTCTAATGCCTGAGATGGAGGCTTTTGAAATGCTGCTTTCCAGAAGAGATACAGGAGGCATAGCTGACAGACTGGTCATTACCACTGGGAACTTTTGACTTGTTTGCTTCATAGGCCTAACTGAATTTGTGACCTAAAAGGTCTGTTGGTATATTGCCCATATACCCCACCAGTCAGTGCAAGCCAGGGAGCTTGGGGTTATTTTGTTTGCATCATTCTAACTAGCTTCAACTCTCAAAAAGAGAAAAAATGATGGAAGATTTTCTCTTCTAAAATAATGGATTATAGCTATAATGGCATTATGAGGAGGTCTGTTGGTTACCTGAGGCCTTTTCGTAGCTGTAGAGTTTATTGCTGATGATACAGAGCATATCTTTCATCTTACTTTTGTGGTGTAAGGACTGAACCTTGTCACAAAACTCTTGCATGGGACAGATGTAAATTTAGGAAATCTAGGTAATCTCAGGGGCTACTGTTTTGAGTTTGCACATTATCAGGTGGAACTTTGCTAGATTGTTCTAGTTTAATTTAGAAGTAACTTTAAAAGGAAGCATTTAATTTACTTAGAGAAGATCTGTCCCACTCTTGTCTAGAACAATTGTCTTCTTTGCAAAAACAAAATAGTCTCCCTTATAGCTAGGATACATATTTTGTCTTACCATATAAAGTTTCTAAGCTGCTTTTCCCCTACTAATTTATAAATGGGAATTTTCTTCTTTCTTCCCTCTCAATGCTTTTAAGTAGGTTCTATTAGAACAGGTGCTTGATTTCTCTCACAAAACATGGCTGAACAAAGAATCACTGACGTTTGTCTTCTAGCTATTTATCTTCTACCCAGGCAGTGTATGGTACTGAAATATTATCTTCTGCTAATTTGCAGAACTGAGGTATTCTAATAAGAAATCCTAATAAAACTGGTTCATTACTTCTATTCCTGTTAAACATTAAATTTAAATTACAGCTGGAAACAATTGTATTAGAAATACTTTTATGATTAAGAAGTTATTAAGAGTCGCTAAAATCCTCCTTATGCATACTTATGTCATCTTATACTTTTATCTGTGTGTCTTAAGGCTCTAATGACACTAGAAACAATTTCTCATAATGCATCTCTCCGTAATTCCCACTGGTATGCTGAAAGATAGTATTAAGAAGATCATTAACAGCATAGTTTCTTTATGTTCCCATAAGCTTTCCATTAATTTGCATTTAGCTGTCTAAACTACAGCAAAGTTAATATTTACAGCAAGTTAATACATTGCTAACAGAAATGTGAAGCACAGTTATTCCTCCTGGTTATTAATACTCCTGTCTGGGCACAGATGTGTTTTCTTAGGATTTGTTTGGTTGGTAGATATGTGCTGATGACAAGTGCACCCAGAATATTGATGGGCACACTCAATTCGTAAGAGCATTCTCTCCTAAAACTTGATTGTACACCAAGCTGGGAAGCTCTTCCATGTTTCCAAATGCAGCTGTAGAGTGGTGTTGGGAGCAGTAGCAAGCAGGCTTTACTGTAGATAAACATAGTGTATGGATCGAAAAGCAACAGTGTTGGCTGAGCTCATGCGGGGTGTACAGCTCCATTTTGGGAGACATGCATGTCCTGTGGGTCTAGCAGTGGGCCTGAGGTTACAACCCAGGCACAGAGAAGGAGAGGTATGTGTTTGCCAAAGCCATTGAATTAGGCTTTCTGCACGTTTGGGCATGCATTGCTATGTTTGGTGACCAAAAACTGAAAGCAGAGATTTGGATGAAATTGCAGGACTCCATAAGCTGGTACTCCAGGCATGAATCTACTCTGCCTGTACTACCAGTCTGCTGCTTTTATTTGCTGATAAGGAAAGGAACAATGCTATAATCTTTCCAGATGTGATGAAATAAATATTTTGCTGGAATAAAACATATTTGTGTATGTTTGCTACAGTCTGAAGAGACGTGTTATCTTCCATCAGATGGTGAGGCAGTAAATTTCATTGATTCAACTTGTTTCTTGCTGCCAGCAGCCTTCTGTGCCTTGCAGATCTGCTTTTGCTGAGACCATTTCTAATGTTCAAAAGTTGGAAGCAGTTTTAATCTGCTTGTTTAAAAGCTGTCAGAGAGCTGACGAGAATGACTGTTTTCTTAAAGTAGCCCCAGGCTTCCCATCTGATCATGCTGTGCTCCTGCTAGGAATGGGGACCCAACTTAAGAGCAGAGAAAGTTGAGGCAAGTGTTGCTACTTAGCACAGCATGTAGTTTTATTGTGCACTGGTTGGAGCCCCAGTGAACTTTGGAGATAGTATTAAATGTGGCTTTTTCATCAGGCCCTCAGGGAGACCGTTACAGAAGGTTTTAATCTTTTCTTTCTGAAAGTCCTCAGGATCAGGCACTAACACGTTGTATGCTGTCATAGCATGTCTCAAAGCACTGCTGCATTTGTGCGAAAGATCACTGAGTAGTCATATAATGAAAGGGAAAACAAATGGTGAATGACTCTCAGTTGCTTTTGGTTGTGCCAACTGCACTATTTAAACAAATACTAAGGTATTTGTTTAAATGAACGCTTTTAGCATAAATAGGAATGCATACAGAAACCAATTCAAGTTTTGAGAGTTCTACCTAAAATTTCTGTTTGCTTCCACAACAGCTGTAAGAATGAAATAAACAGAGTAGTCTGACAGGAACCATATGCCCTTTCTCATGTTAGAGCTATAACCATCAGCTTGTGGCACATTATTGCACTAGCAATAAAATGTTTGTAAGCTACGTAATAAGGGTGTTCAGATATTGGTCTCTCATATGCTGAAGAAGTCAAGTTGCATTTAATTGAAAATCTTTGAAAACAGCTCGGTTCATGACCTATGAGAGATTGTAATGTAGGAGAGGTAAGTATAATGTTAATTAATAACAGTTGTAAATTTCTCTGAGGTACAAAACCATTTGGTTTTGTTTATGAATACACATAAACTGTATCTGCAAATAACCCCCTAATTGTCTCTTATTTAAGTGGAGAGGAAACTTACTTGTGGGCAAACTGCTTGGAATGGTTGTTCGTCACTTTACTACTGATCGATCATGGTTCTGCAGAAATACACCATTGCATATTTTCTTGTTCAAATATGTAGCAACAGAAAACACTGTGTATGTAAAGAACAAGCCCTACTTGAAAAGAAGTAAGTCTGGCGAGTCAGGGCTAGTTCATGGTAAATGAACAGTAAATTATTCCAGCCTTCCTGAAAATGAGTATCTGGAGACAATAGCAACATTAGCATGAACCCCCAACTCTACAGTTCTAATAAGCTCAAAGATGCTACCACAACACTTTACAACACACACCTTTTTATTTTTGAACTTCTAACGTAATTTAGATGCCTCCCAGATCTAACTTTTAGGAATTTAGGTAATGGCAAGTATAGCAAATTCTAACTTCCATTGCCATATATGTAGGCAGAACAGGGTTCTACCCCAGCTTTACAGAAGTGAGAAAGAAATAGAGACTTAGCAGGAGGTGGTTTAATTCTGCTACACTTGCATTTAGTTCTCCAGGCTTACATTTCCCATTTTATCTGGCTTCTGAGTTATGCCTGACATTGTAGCGTAAGGAAGGTTTATACAATTCTCAGAGCTTGTTCCTAAGTAATCTTTTAGAGACATGGATTTTCTTAATTGATTTTTTTTTTCCACAATCCTGTTAGGATAATAAAATGGAGGCAGCTATTCTGTACCTGAGGACATATCAACCGAGTGACATTTGCCTTCAGATTAGGAATATAAAGTAGTAGGAGATTGATTAAAGCAAAATCTTGTTTCCTTGCAAATGTTACCACTGTCATGTCCTTCTAAGTTCTGTTTTGTGTTGATATTGACCTTGGGTGCTTCAGTGGTACCCAAGTCAGAAAGAAAGATGGCTCTTATTACTATTAATCAATAGCTACAGAGGAGCATCTGGGGCCAATTATGATGTATTCTAAAGCGACAATCAGGATTATCTGTAATAGAATAAATATTGGCAATATTACTTTGTGGGAAGGAAGGAAGTAAGCACAGAGTGCTTAGCCTTCTGTATCTAGTGGAGATGTTGCTGCTGTAATAGGAGATCCTGAAGTTGTGATTTTTTTTTTTTAAATTTTTTTCTTTCCTACCTGGATGTCTTGTTTACAGAGAGTGATGTTTGATGACAGGGTTACAGCTGAAGTTGACTCCAAAAGGTGTAATTTCATTCAGAATTGCATATTTTGGCACAAAAATAAAAATAGCTAATGCAAGATAGGGGACAGGTAACAATGACTGTGATTATGGGGCTTGAGATTCATAGCTCAATTTTTATTTACTCTCTAGGTTGCTAATGGGATCCCAGAGCTATGTCTTATTGGAATTTATGGGCAAATGGCAATGTAGCAACATGCTGAGTTGTTGGAAACATCCATATTTGCAGTGTTTTGATGGGAGACTGTGGAAACGAATTTCCTAATTTGGTTTGGTTTCCTTGATGCTAGCAGATTCCTTGTGAGGTTATGCAAAATAATTTTGTAGCTCCTGCTAGAAAGTGTGGAATGGCTAGGTGTGTTGTAATGTAAGAAATTAGTATTTTTGATCTTCTCTATATGAGACTAAATATGGGCAGCTTGAGGGCAAAATGAGTTCTCCATGAAGGTGTGTCCACCAGAGATTCTAGAAATCCAATCCTATTGTGCCACACGTTCCTTCTGAGACTTAACGGCAATAAAGCAAAGTATTTTTCTACAAAGTAAAGGTATATTCCCTTTTTGGGATGAATCCTGTTGAATCCTGTTCTTGGAATTTGTGCACAGTATAGTTTTGATTCATTAATAGGCATTGGACTACCTATCTGACCTGACAGTGCTTGGTGAGAGATAAGAAGGAAAGACATAAGAAACAAAACACATACTTTTGTATGTGTTTTCTCTTAGCTTTTGCTTTTTATATTTGCCTCACCTGGAATCCTGAAAAAAAATCTGGCATCAATAGGTGATCAAAAAGCGAGACCATTGTATGTCTGTTAATGAAAATATTGGAGCTGCTGTGTACTTTTCATCTATTCACCCTCACAGTTACAGTAGGGTCACTGTTTAGATCCATCCTGGTTTTATACCCCAGATAACTTAATTTGGTTGAGTTAAGTAGGGAATTATATGCTGCTTAAATTACGGATACTTGCTATCCTTGAGTAGGTTTGATTTTTATTCATTACTGGATTGTACTTGTGTCATGTTCTTACTCTTTCCTGATTTATAATGGATCTCTTTATTGAATTATTGAGCAAAACTTTTAAATAAAACATCAAAGAATTCTCTTCTACTATCAATTCTCCTATAGTCATTAGATGTATCTACCCTTAGGACCACTTTCCTCATCAGAATACTGACACTGGTAGACTTATTGCTAAATGTACTGTGCACTAAAACGTTCATCCATTATAGCATTTTTTCTTTTGAAAGTGAAATTATTTGCCTTATAAATATGCAGAATTAGTTTGCTTCTTGGACAAGTATTTTCCACAGTAGCTGTTTTGCTCTTTCTGGCCACCTTAAATGTGCAATAGTTTTATAGGTGAAGAAAAACAAAGTACTTGCAGAAAATGTAGTTAAATTGCTTCTTATAAGTATGTACATTATCTGAATTAAGAAAAAGTCTGGAGTCTGTCTTCCAGCCATTGGTCACCTTCCATGTTCTGTGTATTACATACTGCTTTCCTTGGTCTAGAGAGCCACTGAATCCAGACTGTGAATTGTGTTTACTTCTCAGTGGTCCAGTTTGTGTAGAGGTCAAAACTTAAGCTCTGGTCTTCTCATTGCCATTTGTGTAAGCTCTACTTGTTCATGCTGCTTTTATTTATTTACTTATTTATATATTTGTCTCTATATATTTATATATATTATTCCAATACATCAAGACTGACTTGACTTTATGGTTCTGATTCCGTTATACCATAACTTTATGCTACCTTTGAGCTTCTTGTCACTTCCATAGAAGCAGTAAGTCTGTCTTTTTGCCTGGAGGGGGATTAGTGTTTACTTTGCACATAATGAAACAAAGAGAAGGTACAAAGCATTGTTCAGAACCCCAAGAAATAGTTTGTAGTGTAAGTTATATGCTTTGAGGATATATGAGGCTAGTGGTAACAGCATTCAGTTTCTGAAAGTAAAGCAGATGCCTTGATTCACAAAAAATAAGGAAATTTGGAACAGCTTGGCATCTTATTTTTAATAAATGAAATAACAGAAGAAATATGCATGTTTATATTTAAATGTTTAATTTCTGTGGGCATTATTTAAATATATATTTCTGTAATCAGGCTATTTATTTAAAGGGTAGAATAGTCTTGCTAGGATATCTGAACTAGAAAGCCATCCTATTGTGTCTTGTTGTCTGATATATTTTAGTCCCTCAAAGGGAAATAAGCAGAAAAATGTACTTAGGTGCTGATTTAAAGGAGGGGGAAGGGACCAACTTTTCACCATCAGCTAACACTTCTACAGGCAAGAGTTCTTTGCAGTGTTGGCCTGAGATACAATTTTTTTAGTTAAACCTAATTTCAGTAAGTGCTTCGACAATTGATTAGCAAACCACTGAATGCAAAGACATAACCTCTACACTTAGGAAGCCCCTGACCTGCATTTATGTGACAGCTGGAAAAGGTATTGAGGGTGTGATATAGCATTATCTTCTTGCCCCGTTTTCTGCCAGTCCCTGACAGAAATAGGGTACTGGCTAAGCGGTGCTTTGGTGTATGGCTGTAATGTTTGCTCTTTTATGCGCTTTCTTGGATTTGGCCCCACCTGTGTGTGTCTGGGTAACAAAAGACTTTTCTTACTGCTTGGGGCTGTCAGTAGGTTTTCAGTTGAAATTCTTTGAGCTCTTGTAGATAACTGATTCTCCAACCCACACTCTTGGCCCCCATTTAAAACCAAAGTAAATCAAGGTAGTCAAAGACAGTTCAAGATGTATGTAGATACAAACTGCATTATGAATCCTGTGACAACCTCCTTCCTTAACTGCTTCTCATACCAAATTCTAACACCAGTGTTTCTTTGCTTTACGATCTAAATTATTTTATTTTTTGCCTCCAGGGCCCTAGATATATCTCTATAAATTAGGTTTTTATCTGTATCGTATGCTCATGGCATAGCAGAGTCTCAACTTTTCTATATTAATTGTCTAATGCTTCATATACATAGCATTTCAGAGATCTTTTTTATGCTTTGGTTTGCAGCATTTCTGTGAGGCACGTTCCCAAAGACAGCTTCTTGTCCCAGTTTGCCCAGCTGACTGTAAATCTTCCTTTACTGATGAAATGTTAGTAGGCTGCTCTCAGCAGCCCTTAGCTTTCTATCAGTTATTGCTTCTTTCCTGAGCTGCTGGGAACTCCCAAATTACGCATTTGTCGCTTCTGTTTCATTTGCAAGAGTCATTTATTTCTGCCTTTAATTCCGGTTCCAACTGGCAGTGGGGATTGTGGCAGTCCCAGGCTGTGCTGCAGTACCTGATGCTGTAGATCCATCTACTGAAACTTGAGTATCTTCAATCAGACTCAAAGATCTTTCTGTTACTGATACTGTTTATCTGTACAACTGTTACTGTTGTTTAAGGCACTTACCAGGCTCTATCAGTGTATTTTCAGTCTGCTGTTCTCTGATAGAAAGGTAAATCATACAAAAGACAAAGGAGACAGGGTTTTTGTTATCTTTTTGCCATGGGAACATGAAAACTTTTCCCCAGCTCACTTCTGGTCTTGCACAAATAATGTAGCTCTGTAGTCAACAGTGTGTCAGAAGATCCTGTTGCCTGTTGCACTGGGAGTTCAGGGCTGTGGTGCAGCACTGTTTCTGTATTCTGATAAAGCTGTTCCCTCCTCCGACTAGTTTCATGGCAGTTGCTCTCCTCAGCCCCATGAGGATTGCTGGCTTTGTAGCTTGGGCTACCCCAGATCAGCTGGAGGTAAAACCGTGTTCCCCTGTACAAGCCTGAGAAGCTTATTTGCTGTATTTTGTGGAACACAAGGTGACCACAAGGAAGGTAAATGTTCTGTGTGGTAGCTGTGAGCTCATTTGAGCACATTAATGTTTTCTGTGCTCTAGGAAATAATCAAAGAGATGTGACTGCTCTGTTATTAAGTGGGAAAAAGTGCCACAGCTACATACTGACTCATCTTTTTTCTCATATGCACTGAGCCTCACGTGGGCACACTATTTAGGAACTCAGCTCCAGATCTTTAATCAGATGTTCCCAGGCCATATCTTTTCCCATCCCTTTCCTCAAGCCACCTCATTTCCAGCTTTTCACAATTTGGACATTGATTGTGATTCAGAAATCTCAAAAAGGCTGGCATTTGTGGAGATGGAATTAGTTCAGCAGGGAGCTCAGTGATCAAACATTTCTAAAAGCAGGACCACTTGCAGAGGTGAGAGGCAAAGGCTTTTCTGTCATTAGTACATGGAGGGACACTAGCAGGGAGTAGAGGAAGGGAAATGATTGTCAGTCCCCAACTTCCATACATATGCTAGGAGCTGGGAAAGGGCCTTGTCTTATCAACATCATCAGAGGATGCATGTGTGCTGCAAGAAATATGAATATTACACCAAAATTAAAAATTACAGCAAATTATAAACTGAGTGTTATTTAATGATGACCACAAAAAATGCTACTTCCTTTAATGGATTGCAACAAGAGGAAAGTTGTTTCTAAGACAGCAGGCAGGGCCCATCTCTCTGACACACGGTGTAATTCTTGGTGTTGTCCTGTGCAGGGCCAGGACCTAGACTCGATGATCCTTGTGGATCCTTTCCACCCCAGGACATTCTAGGATATTCACCACTAGCTGCTGTTGCTTAAGAAAAGAGGACCAAATCTGAGAACGGGAACATGGCCTTAGGAAATACGATCCCTAATCCAGTGCTTCATTGGAACAGGTTGCTTGGGAATCCTGTATTTATTTTGTCAGCAGAGATTTCTTTTTTTAAAAAAGGAAAGCTAAGTAACTGTCTATTGGTTTTCATTTGCTTCATTTTGTCTTGTAAGGCAGAGATGGACAAAGGTGACTCTAACTGATTCTTTGAATTTGTATGGAAGCTAGATGTGATTTAATTCCTTTGTGGGGAAACTCCCCTGGTTAAAAACATTTCAGCACCCTGCTGTCAGCAGTGTTCCTGTGGGTTACAGTCTGTGTAAGTGGACATATGGGTCAGATAGCGAAATTCACTTGCACTCTTGGAGGGATATAATGCCCCATTTTTCCATTTACCACAATAGCAGAAAATTCTGTGATCATTGTCCTGTGGAGAAGTCATAATTAGATAAAGAGAAGCATGATGATATGCTGTAATATAAAGGAGTTTTAAATGAGTACAGATGTATTGCTCCTAACCACTGAACCTATGCTTTATGAAAATCATCACACACTTGATGCAAGGAGCACTTTCCTCATCTCATGCCATCTGTGCATCTGGCAGGATATTACAGGAAACTCATTTGTACATCCACTCGGGAGTGTATCCTTCCCATTAAGAAAAAAAAAACCCAGTGATTTTTAGATCATATCTTACAGTGGAAGTTACTAGATTTCAAGCAGACTACTGTTGAGATAATTCACTTTTTTCCATTTTATTTCTAGGGCTAGAGTTCTTGTTGCCAAAATGGAGACTCCAAAATGCAGACACCAAAATGCCAATATACCAACAAGATGGCATTGCTCACAATATTTTCAACTTCAGGGAAGATTTTAACAAAACTTTTGTCCCAAAATTAGATTAAAATTCCAGACTTAGATATTTTTCACTGTAGGATGAAGACAACAGCAATCCATCCGTACAATGTTTTTATATTCTTTTCCTGCTGGGCTAGATAAGGTTTTGGCTTGTCCTGGCATAGTACTGCTTTTCTTGTATGAGTGAATGTAGCTTTGCAGGTGTATACCAAGCTCAGTAACATGTCTTTCTTTGTACAGTCCTTTAACTCATGCAGTTGCTTCCTTTTTTCTACATGGAATTTTGTGCAAAATAATACAAAGACTTGAGTATATTCCAAAACAGTCACTTTCTCAGTATCTCTTCCTGGGTACCATGTGAGTTAAAAGTAGGCCAAAGGATCAAAAGCAATGCCTGCTCAAGTGAGCACAGGTTATCTTCATACTGAGGAATAACAATTTTAATCATCTTCACAATTGTTTTCCTGCAGTCAGAACCTAAGCTTCTTCACTGTCTTTCATTTAGGATGAAGCATTCTCTGTTTAAGTGTTTGAATCTGTGGATGGAAGTAGCCTTCACATCTATGAAAACATGTTTGGAAAGTGTGTGATACTTTGCAGCAGATTTTTAGTACCTTTCCATGATAGAGTCATCATCAACTAGTAAAAATAGAAACAACTATCACATAACCATTGCAGAGGCATGATATTAGAAGTCTCCAGGATTTCTCTCTGGGTTGATATGAAACATGGGCAGATATTGTCTCCATATACCGATGCAACATTCACTGGAACTCCTGCAGTCCTGCTTGTCTCAGCTGTACCATACATGGGGCATTACATGTGCTGGGTTCTGTACATTACCCCTTTCACCTCTGTGGGCAGTGGTTGACATCTGTGGGTGCTGCTGGGTGGCCAAAATTGGTGAAGTGAAGGGAGGAAACTGCCGTCCTGCCTTCCCTCCCATACCCATTGTTTCCACCAGAGTAGCCATGGGCACCTCTGCTTGACTCCATCCTCACTGCCCTGCTGAAGGAACCTGATGAGGTAGTGGCCTTTCAGCTTTTTTTGATGTAAAGAAGGGAAGGTGAGAGGGAGTAGAGAGAAGGGGTGAGGATGAATGTGGCAGAGGACAACAGTAAAGTGTATATTTAAGCTTTAACCAATACTGAAAATGTTAATGACAGGATGTTATGAACTCTTTAAACTATAGGTTTGCTTAGATTTCATGAGTGGGGGGATACTTAAATTCTGATGAAATCCTGTGAGGGAAGACAGGGAAGAAAAGCTGTTTTGTTTTTTCTGTTGGTTGAGTTTTTTGGTGTTATTTGTTTTCTGTGTGTTTTTTTTTTTAACCAAAAAGATACTGCAATGTGAGAGAGAACAATTACTTTCTAGAAAAGATCTTCCCTTTCTGCGTTTCCTAGCTCTCTGAACCTTAAAAGGTAAAGAGCAAAGCCAATTTAATTCACTAGAATCTAAGGAACAATCATATTTCGAACAACCATAAATTTGTTCAGCTGCTTTTCCCCCTTCCCTCCAAATCTCAATATGGCAGATGAGCAAAATGCCATAGGTGCCCCACACTTCCTTCACTTACAGCTTATTTTACATTGCTGGATTGCTGTTAAAAGATGTGCACAGTCTTCTAATTTATGGTTAGCAAGTCTGTATCATCTTTGTAATCCCAACTGTCATGCAATAACATTTCCTATGTAGGTTCAACTGGGAACTACAAATAATTTCTCGTAAGTTTACTGATAATAAGAAACGTATCTTAAGGAATGAGAGAAAGCTTATTATAATAATTGTCTGCAGATGTGAAATGGAAAGCATTATAGAAATATATATCTGTAACACTCTATTAAACCAGAATCTCCCAATAAGGGATGCATAGTCATAAAGAAGCCCATACATTTCACAGCTCAGAAATTAGTTTCTTAGACTTCTATCACTCAAGGAAATCACATTCCAATCACTGCTCAAGTGACATGAGTTTTCATACTTACAGTAATCTCCTGTATTGACAGTGTATCAAAAATAGTTCCCTGAAGAATAAGGCTAATTTTCTAACCCAGTCAACCCTCACTTTGAAGTCTGGATTGGGATGGTGATGGAAAAGTTTTGCAAAGGTTGAAGTACTGAGCCTTAGAGCATTCTTTATTCTTCCAGTATAATGATGGCAAATCTACCCTCTCTCATTTCAATCTTTTGAGTAAGTCCCTAAAGCAGAAACCAGCAGTTTCATGTTGCTGTGCTTGACTCTTTCAGTGCCTTTCCCTTCTAGATTTTGTGCAAATACCGTTAGTTCTACATGACATCCTATTTCAAGCTTTTGATTGATCTTACAGAAGTGAAACTGTTAGCAAGGTCTTTCAATCACAGAAGTACATTTCTTTTGCATATGTAACAGGCTCTTGCTAAAGTTGCTTAATTAATTACATCCAGTGTTTGAAGAGGGAAGGTATGCAGTTTTGGGCAGTCCCTGCAATACTGAAAAGCAGGGAGCATGCCCTTTTGAAATCAGGACAGTGATGACTGTGCCCTTTTCCCACTTCAGAGGGTTCTGCAGCCCCTTCCTGGCTCTGCTGAAGGCACTGAGTCTTCACCTTCTCCTGCTGTGCTCAGCCCAGCTCTGCCCTGCTGTCTCTGTGCAGGCCCTGGCGCACCAGCAGTGTGGAACTGTCTGCAGGGGCTGGGCTGCTGGGGTGTCCTCGCTGCCTGCACTGGGCAGGGGGGTGGATCACAAGAGGCGTTGAGGCCTTTGTGATAATTTTCTTTGTCACTGCTGTCCGATTCTGCTCTAACTTCTCCACAAAATATTCAGTTGTTTGGTTTTGTGACTTTGCTCTAGCAGTGTCCTAGCATTCACTGAGGGGCAGTATCTTCAGATGTAATACAGAAAAAAATAATGTGGTCTTATAAGTCATCACCTCTAAATATTGAGTTGGGTTTTTTGTGGAAGTGTAATGACACTGTGAGCTGTGTGTGTTTGAAGTTACTCTCTTGTCCCTTTTCATGATGGAAATTGTCATTATCTTCATAACTGGCATACCCCTCTGCATATTGCCTCCTACTTGCTTCCACAATGGCTTCTAAGTGCCCATAATTAAAGGTTGCTGTTAGGGTTCAAGCAGAAGTATAACAAGTGCCATTCATACATTGGAGTGGGGAGTACTAGTGGACATTGTGTTGCTTTGATTCACTGAACTTTTTGCACAAACACTTCATTTGCCCTTCCAGCTCTGTGTGAGGCTGTGTCTAACTTGGTACTGTCATTTCAGTGAGGGAAACAAAGAGGAACTCAAGTAGAAGAACCACCATGGTAACTTTATGAATAAATAAATAAGATTTAGATTAGTCCACTTCATTAGGAGGTCAAAAGGTACCTGCTGTCACTCTCTTGTGAAGTTTATGACTCTCAGGAGTTGGAAACACACAGATAAATACTCAGGGAGAAGTTGACTTCTGTACTGTGATGTTTTCTGAGGCACCCTGAAACATTAAGCTCTACCAGTACACATAATCTCAAATCTCACTTAGATGCAGACTAGAGTAAGTCAATATGGATAGCAGTATGAGTTGAATTCTTTGCTTAGTGTTTCTGTTGTTTCACTGAAGAGCACATTGGCTATGCAAACCCAAAGGATGCTCCAGCATCACAAAGAAATGGGTTCTTAGTTGGGTAAGAAAATGCTAACTCTCAAAGCTTCCAGTTCAAGCAATAAGGTGGAAAGCAAAAGACTGCCAAGGTGAATGAATTAAGTCACTCGTAGTAAGGTGCTGAAGACATTGCCCTGCCAACTTCTGATAGCAGCTGCTCTACTGGCTATAACTAAGGTTCAGCCATAGAAAATCTATACACTAGCTCTTTTTTCCATCTTTTGCATATATGTCTTTAAGATGGGGATCTAAAATTGAGAGACCTGTGAATGATTCATGAAAATACTTGATATTTAAAAGAGCAACAAAGAATATTTTAGGGAACTCCAGGACTATCTTCAAATTAGCAAAAACTACAGCAGTGACTGGGCAATGCTATTGGAGACAATTGTACTTTATAGATGAACACACTTTTTAGACCACTGAAGGAGAATAAACAAGCCCACAACATGAACAAGTTTCACAAAGGAACTGAAAGTGTAGAAAAGAGCCAGTCTCATAATTCTGCTTTTGTGGGATTAAATTGCCTAATCAGATCCCAAAGTGCTGAACCTGGTATTTCTTTCCACTTGTGCTGACCATTAAACATTGGGATAATTGTGTGGGCTGCAGAGCTGTGTAAAGACGACAATTCTCTACTACTCTTTGCAGGGGGTAAAGTATTAGTGTATCTATCTCTGGCCGTGGAGATTCCCAGAAAGAGTTAGTGTAGCTTTTAAAGAGAATATGTACCACTTGCAGTGAGATTCAGAATCCCTGTGTTCAGCCTGAAATGCTTTTACGGGGAGTAAAAATTTAATGCACTTAACTGCATAAAATGATATGCACACTGACCACCCTGAGTCTGCTTTAGTCTAGTAAAAATCAATTTGAAAAATGATGCTTGGAGCTAGTTTGAATGAATGATGTAATCTCCAGTGTTTGAAAATTATTACTGAACCTGTATGAACTTGATCATGACCTGTGCTATATTCTTCACAGGCATTATTTTACCTGCATAGGCCTCTCTCAGCTGGTATCCCTGTACGTTACATACCTCAGACTTTATAGGGAAGAAGGCATAGGGAAAAAAATGCTCTAAACCCAGTCAAAACTCCCTCTAAATCCATCCTCCCCTTCCTTACCTGAAAGCACACTGGTCAGTGATAGCTGTACCTGCTCTTCCTTTTCTTCTTGACAAGCCTGCGTTGCACAAACACCGTCCTTGCTGCAGAGGCTGACAAGGGGAGCAGCAGCGAAGAGAAGGGGCAGAGTTGTCCTGGAGCAGCTCTCCTGTGCGTGGGCCCCCTGCCACTGTCTGCAGAGGTCCCTGGCAGGGGCCTTCCCTGCCCTGCTGGCCTGGGAGCCATCTTTCAGTGGCCATCTCCACTGAAACACTAAGATGAACTGTTGTTTCATGCTGTGCAGATGCTGGCAGATGTTTTTTGTTATGGCAGTATAACAGTAAACCCTGGGCTTATGTTTCAGATTGCCCTGAGCAGTAGGACAGAAACAGATGGGAGCCCAAGTCTAGCCCTTTAGGCTTTTCAGTAACTCTGACATGTCACCTTCTGTGTAGGCACAAGTCTACCAAATACAATTATTCTGAGAATGAGACATTTTTAGATGTGAGAGAAAAGAAGTAAGAGTGGGGAGGAAAAGGGTGAAAGAAAGACAAGGAAGATAGGTCTAAGGCAGTGACTGACCTGAAAACATATGTAGTTCAGCTGTGATTTTTCATAAGATCAGTAAGTTCCAAGTAAAGGCATTTCAGACCTTGTTACTATCCTAGTGCCAAGGCAAGTGTTACCTTCCCCTCCCCTCCAGAAGAATAAGGATTGCATATAATCTTATCCAGAATAGTGTAAGGAAGTTTTTCTTGCTCTAAAATAGTGCATTGTTAATAGTAAGTTGCAGAATTTAATTGGCAGATCTTACTAATGTGGCAGTCCCAGTGCTTCTGATGGCTAAAATTTAAAGGCTGGTATACTGTGCCAGTTGTAGTCAACATTTGCAAAATGGATGGACTTCACAGGCCTGATGCTGGACTCTCAGACTATATTGACTGTTGGAATTAAGAGCAGAGAAGAAAATATTAAATGTTCACAGTCAAGAGAAGCGCAACAGGCTTCCATAATAGTCTTTCAGTAACTGTGATTTTAAAGTCAAATAAGCATGTAGCCCCTGAAGGGGCAGAATCACTCCTAAATTGTGTTGTTTTTCCTTAAAAATTATTTAAATGGCATTATGGAGATTCTCTTGGAAAGTTACAAGGATTTGCAGAATTAGCATTCCTGCTCTGAACAGAGAAAGGGCAGGGAAACAACACTGCCAAATATGAAAATACAGTCTGGAGAATGAAGGAATGAATGAATGGATGCAGGATTCATCTGTCTTATTTTTCTTTTGCCTAGTGGTTGGCCAAAGTTACAGGCTTGCTTGCGGCAATTTGTTCCCAGTGTTGTCAGTTATATCCTTGGTGATTTCTGGTCTTGTACATGGTAATTTTTTGATCAAGTATAAGCTGTTGAATTAATGGATTGGTACTCAAGAAAAAGGGAGATAGATCATCTTTCTGGGGTTTTTGTATTGGTTCTTCACAGCTTGTGACAGGAAAAAAACAAGGGTTTGAAGTAAGGACTCTGTATAAAAATGAGGAAGAAGAGATCACCTCACAGTGACAGTTCTTAATGATATTCTTCAGGATTTTGGAAACCTTCAAAAGCAGTGTTATGTTTTCCCATCACATAATCCATTTTGAACAACTGAGAATTAAAATATACAGATAAATATCTTATCACATCTGGGAAATGACTGGAAAACATCTCTGGGTCATACTCATGTGGATGTGTTCATGCTGCTCATCTCCTTCCCAGACAGGCTGTGCTTTTACATGTGGGAAGGCAAACAGCAAACAGATGTTCTCCTTCTGACCCTGTGGACAAGCACAAGGTTGGCTGACATGAGAGCAGGAAAAAGGAGGGTTTCCTAATGGGGTAATGGCATAATGGTATCTTGCTTTGATCAGAAAGGTGTACTAGGCATTCCTGGCCCTGGGAGCACTGAGTGCCAAGTGTTGTTAGATATTAAGTGAATACACTGTGTGCCATCTGGGACATGGGCTTTAGGAAAGGGGACACTGAGCTGGTGTAAGCTGCTACCATGGTGATGCTGAAGTCCCGGGGCAGGTAAAGTTTACAGTGGCTGATGATCTGCCTGGGTTCATTATGGTGGAGGGGATGTCTAGGATTTCATTTTCTACGGTACTTTCACCATACCCGTCTCCTTTTCCCCTTAAGAGTCAGTCAAAACAAAGCCCATTTTAAAAGAAATGAATGTAGAAAATGTGAAACATAAGGATCTTTTACAAAGCGTCTTTTACAGTGCTGGGGACATAAAACAGGGCAGTGGAAGATAAGCCATTATGTATGTTGAGGAAGTCTAAGAATAAAGATTATAGGCAAACAGTCTACCTTTCTTTACAAGGCCTTGATTTACATCCCTGAAATCTCAAATTTAGCTATTACAATGAAGTCCTGTTGCACACAGAGCTGCCTTTTTATCACCACTTAAAATCTAATTAATCCGTATTGAAGCACAAAGATTTCTGTTGTGTTTTAGGGTGAGGGGTCATAGAGCCCTCTTTGTTCATCCTCAGGCTTGTAATCATCAGGCATTGGGATATAATTTTACCAAGCAAATTGGAAGGTAACAGATCAAATCCTTATCGGAAAGCCTAACTCATGGTTTAGTGAAGTCCTTCGTCCTTTATGTGAAACTTTATATTCGTGAAGAACAAAAAACTGTTTCAGAGCTTGCAAAGGGTTAATAGCAAGGGCTTATATTTGGGGCAGCAGAGACCTAAAATCATCACAGCTTCCACCATCACTCAAGGTAGCAGTTGGAACAGAACTGCTGGGGAGACCTTTCTCCTCAAGCTTTCAGAACTCTGCTCTTATAATGGCCTTAGTCTATCAACCAGTGATGCAATTAAGTGGTATATTGGTCTCTCTGTTGGGATGGGTCCTGTCCTGTCTCACCACCTATCTACCC
Source organism: Machaerirhynchus nigripectus (assembly GCA_013397975.1). Taxonomy (NCBI): domain Eukaryota; kingdom Metazoa; phylum Chordata; class Aves; order Passeriformes; family Dicruridae; genus Machaerirhynchus; species Machaerirhynchus nigripectus. The sequence goes on from VZRQ01010305.1 coordinate 1,127,200, forward strand.
CAGTGGAAAAATCTTAACTTGGAACTAAATGAACTGGAGATCTGGACTATGGGACTCTGGCAAGCTTGTGTTGTCCAGGAAGAAGGCGGAATGCAATGCAAGGACTTCGATTCTTTCCTAGCTTTGCCTCCAGAGCTCAGGATTTCTAGGATTTTGATGTTTTTTTCCAATGGATCAGGGCTTTTGGGCCTCTTGCTCTCAGGATTTGGGTTGGACTGTTTGAAAATTGGTGAAAGACAACAGGAACAAAAGAAACGGTTGTTGCTGTTTGGAGGAATGCTCTTCTGGATATCGGGGATTACAGCTATTGTCCCAGTTTCCTGGGTTGCCCATTCCACAGTCCAGGAATTCTGGGACGAGAATATACCAGATATTGTTCCCAGGTGGGATTTTGGAGAAGCATTGTTTGTTGGCTGGCTTGCTGGATTTTGTCTTATATTAGGAGGATCCCTACTTAATTGCACAATCTGTTCTACTGAAGTCCATCCATCTTCGGTCCATTATGCAGTAGCAGAACAGCAGGATCAGTGTCAACGCTTGGAAACTGAAACTAGGCCTTAAAATGGAGGGTTTTAAGCAGTACAGAAATACTGCCCTATCTTTTCCAAACCCTAGTGCAAGCCAGAAGCTTGTTCTGGTAGTAATTCAAAGGACTCTTTGTTACCTAGCTGATTTCCTAAAATTTATATCTGTTTTCTCCATAAACTGGTATTGGAAGGCGGTGTGTTTTCTCACCTGTGGAACTGCTTAAAACTCTTTCGCAGCAAAATGCTGAAGTTTTCAGAGACTGCACAGAAAAGGGGCTTTTTGCTTTCTTAACTGCTCTGTAAAAGCCTGAAAATGCATATGCATGTTCTCATCCAGCTTTTTGATTTTAACCCGAATGTGCTTCCTTTTTTATGTAACCAATGAAATAAGCCCCAAAGTTTGACTCCCTGTTGCAGTTTTCCACTTGACTGATGCAGTGATGTACGAACTTAAGAGGAGATTTCATATCCTAAACAGTCTGAATACCTGCATCACATCAAATGGTTTTTCTGTGGTTTTGGAAATAGTAGGTTTCTGAAATGGTAGCAAGCTTTGCAACTGTCTTCTTGTGCATGGGGTGTGATGGTGTGGGTGCTCAGACCCAGCAAGCCTTGTTTTCCCAGTCTGCCACACTGAACTGCCCATACAAGTTATTCTAAGTGTTTCTGGCACCTGCATACTTTAAGCACTAAAATAGGCTGAGAAATGCTGCTTTAAAAACCAGTGTAGCTATCTTCCTCTGACACAGGTCTTGAGTCATTATGCATTCTATCCAAGGTCCCTTAAGTTCCATTCACTCATGTTTGGAACATGATGCTGTATATTTGACTTTAAACATATGACATTTAACTGGCCACAAAGCAGAGAGTGTCATTTGGTCTAAGTGGAAGTGCATCAATGTGGTATTAAAACTTAAAAACAAACTGGGAGATGCCAAAACTAGCAAAACTGCTGTAATGCTTTAGCTGATTGATGGAAAACCAAGTATATGCTTTTCTTAAAAAAAACCCCCAAAAACTAATGAAAAGTGAGCCCAGCTGTGGCCACACCTTTTTGCTACTGGTTTACCACACCACCTCCCAGTCCCCCAAACACTGCACAAGGAACCAGGCAACGCAAAGCAGGAGGGAGGAGAGAAGTATTTCATGCTTCATAAAGCATTGTTTTAACTTTGCTTATGTATGACAGAGCATGACAAAGAACTGAACCGAACAGTGCCTGCAAAAGCCAATGGTTTGGTGCTTCTGTGACTGCAAAAACTGAACTTGGCCAACAGACACAAGCTACTGTTAGCTGGATTTCTGTTGTCTGTGCTAGGATGGATTTTAACTGCTACCTGTAACTACTTACCAGGCTGGAAAAATCTCAACTTAGACATAAATGCACCAGAGCTTTGGAGCATGGGACTCTGGCAAACGATGTAGGAACACAGTCTAAAGACTTTTATTCTTTCCTAGAATTCAAGATTTCCATTATTTTAGTAGCTACATCAAATGGACTAGGGCTTCTGAGCCTTGTGATCTCCGGTCCTGGTTTGGACTGCCTAAAGATGGAGAATACAGAGCAGAAGATAAAAAATGCTGTTACTACTTGGAGGAATACTCCAGGTGATGGCTGGAGACCCTGTCCCTTGCTTACAGTACAATCCAGGAGATTTGGAATGACGACATCACAGAGATTCTGCCCAGATGGGAAATAGGGGATGCACTGTTCAGTGATTGGGTTGGTGGATTTTTTCTAATTCTAGAGGGATCTCTACTCCTCTCCACAATCTGCTTATCATCTGACCGTCACTTACAAGAGCAGCAGCAATGGCAGATATACAAGATGCCCATCAGCATCTGGAAATTGGAAATGGAAGACTTAAAAAAAGTGCACATACCAGGTTTTCTGACTTCTTGCTTGTGTTACACTACGAGAGAAAGACCTGCTGAACAGACAGGTTACTGTTTACAAGATCGGGGGTGGGATTCTTTCTTACTGAGTAGTTCCTTTAATCACTTTTAATTACATGAATTGATGAGCTATGGCAATCTAAGCCACCACTGTATTTCTCCCAAGTCTGATCAATGGCAGATTTTGTTTTTGTTGTATGACTTGGGGGAGTGAGTATAAAAATTTTAATCTCTAGGCCTGCATGGAGACTTAACCATATTTTAAATGGCAGAACTACTACTGGGGCTGCTTTAAACAATGTATTTTTTACAAAATAATATTAGTTGAAGTGTGAAAGAGTTTGTAGCACCAGTTCAACATGCATTACAAAAACCTAATGCAGTACAACCCTGAATGAAGTTTGCTGGGCCTGTATCATGTACAGTAAACTAAATATTCTCAGACATAATGTCACATAATGCAAGATTCTCCATTGTGAGAGAGAGAGAGAGAGAATATGATCACCTCTATCCCTGCCCAATGTCTCTCTCTAAGGAAACCCAGTATTTCTGGGCAATAATGAAATGTTGTCTGGAGTAGACTCAACCATGTTCATTGCTGGTGCAGCTTTTCCTTCATGAATGTAAAGAACTAACTTCAAGTATATGAATTAGTTTCCATATAACTTAGCCTTAGAGCTGCCAGTGATTGATGTGAACTTTCTATAAATTGCCATGATTTTACATTGACAAAGCTGTAGCCACCATCTGTTTCTGCAAAGACCATAAAAAGAGAGAGAAGAGCAATAAAAGAATTAAATAAAACACTGGTCTGGAAAAGAGCTTTGTTAAAAAAATGTATTTTCCAATCACTGAAACACATGAAAAGTGCAGAGACAAGTTAATCTATGTAATGTACTTGAATACTCTTGCAGACAAAATTAGAACAGAAACACATTCAGAATATAACCTGATTAAATATTTAGTTCAGTCCTGAGCATTTGATATTTAATACAGTATAAACATAGCAATAGTAAAAAGAAAAATAATCTTAAAATTATTTGATTTGTGTTCTATTACAATTTCTGCTAGATTTTTCTCATTTGGCTAAATACTCTTGTACCAGTAATATTTACATTTTGATGTATGCAACTGCAGTGACATTGGTACCTGGCAATAGAACTAATTACATTCGTTATACCCTGCTGTGCAGGGTAAATTTCACTTCAGGAGTAATATTTATCACTTTAAGCTGATAGGAGTTTATTTGCATGTATTAGTTTAGCTTATTCTATTGAGTGTTTCAAGTGTGACACGTTGAATTAGTTAAAAAACCCCAGACTCCAAACCCAGAATTGTTAAAAGCTGCCTATAAATATGTTCAACTTTACCAATCTGGAAAATGAAGAGCATGATTATGTCGAAATCTCTCATTTTTAAAGGAATTTTGTAAGCTGAAGCCAGCAATACTTAAGGTTTTGACTTCACCTTATGCTTACAAATCAGACAATACTACTTCTGTTTTTTTGGAAAATTATTCAACATTTGAGAAAAAACAGCTATCTGGACTAAAATTTAGACACCTCTAAGTATTTTTCATAATAGTATCCTTAGTGACAAATATTTTTATGGCCAGAACTGAACTATATTACAGAACAGAACATAAATAAGGTTGTAAATAAATAAAAGAAAAATCATAAAATAGACCTCTAAACATCATTCTACAAACACCTTATATAATCAAATTGAGAAGTTGAAACTGTCAACCTTCATTTCACCTCTACATTAAATAATTCCAGATTTTTTTAAATTGACCTTTCAAACATGAGTGTTATCTCAAACCCAAGACACAAAAAACAAATGGGGCATTCATAAAGGATGTTCAATCAGTCATCTTGCTCAAAATAGCATGTTTGGCTTTATATTTCAGTGAACTGATGTATTTGTGCACAAGAAAACCCTTGGGTGTTACACAGACCTGTCATCACAGAATTGTCACTTTGAATCTAAGACAGCTGCTACCATATTGTGGTTATATTGTTTCCATTTGCTCACCAAGTAATTATAGCATTTCTGAAAGATGAAGTCCATGCAATGTGGCTTGTTGTTGCTTGAGGAAGAAAACTGTAGCTAGTGAATGAAATACATCTGAGTGCAACATACTAAGTAGAAAATAAAGTATTTCTGTTCTCTGCAATATCCACCTACTTACACAGTACCTGTGGAAGATGACCCTAACTGTTTAACCAAGATAGGACTTCTTGAACACCTACATCCAATGTTCTGAACCTCTAACAGAGGGCATCCAAGTTGCCTTCTGATGAAGCAGCCTCCTAGGAAGAAGCATGTAAGATATATTTGAAACAAGCTGTTCACATCTATTCATTAAACCTATGCACCCCCAGCTGAATACTGGGTCAATTGTATATTTTAAGAATTGTTATTTATTGTACCGAAATTTGTGCAGACTTCTAATCTGGAGCTTTTCTTTTTCAGGAAGGGTTTACCTTACCAGCAGGACTTCTGATATCTGAGTTAGCAAGTGAGAGATTTTTTTCTGGTACAAATCCTTTAATGAAGCATCTCCAGATCTGTAAACCTAGCACACTCCTTCATGTATTCCTTGCTGGCAATCAAACAGCCCCTTCAGGACAAACGATTAACAGAGAGAAACTCTCATTTTTAAGTGCACAGTGGGTATAACTATTTCGATTTCAATGCTGGTATTATGAATTTGATTCATCCTGTTTAGAAAGCAGATGCCCCTTTTGGTAGTCTCAAAGTTAAGTTTTAGGGTTACGTGTCTGCCTTGCCTTTCTCACTCTCCTGCAGATGCAAGAAACCTTTTAGTGCAGGTTAAAGTACTGTACATTCACAAAACTAAACTCTGAACTCTGTGTCTTCCTACAAAATATTAAAAAACAAAACCAGAAGACATTTATTTTCAGAAACAAAATTACAATGTGGGTGATGAATCTAATCAGCAGCTGTTACGAGGCAGCCTGGATGTTTTGGAAAGGAGCTTACGCTTGTGGTTAACTTTAAACTATAAAAATTACACTCTTGTACAAAAGTATTGCATGGCAGAACAGCCATCTTCACAGTCTGCTCACATGAAAATAGTGAAAAGATAAACAATTGTCTGTTGAACATAATTTTTCTCAACACAGTGCAGTTCAACAGGATACATGCTTAGTACTGCCTTTGTTCCATCTTTACAAAATACAAACACAGATGCGATACACACAAACTGTACAAAATCAGCATCAGTATACCAAAATTCATCTACTTTGGTTTTCTGTTTGTTGGGTTTTTTGCCATTTTTTAAGCTTACAACAATTCAGTTCACTATATTTTACAAATAAACATATCAATAGTGAATGTAAAATAGAAGATCTTTGAAAGCACATCACTGGAACTACAAAGCTCATCTGAAAAGAGATGAACAAGTGGAAAAACACTTCGATGAAAATGCATAATTATACATCATCAGCTGGAAGGGCTGGTATACTGATCTTTGCTCTTGTGAAGTAGGCTATCTTCTCCCTGAAATTAGAAAAGAAAACAAGGGATTTTTTTACCATTTGTTGCACGACTGCAATGTCATTTGCTGTAGAGTTGCTAAGGTTAGAGCGTAGTTCTTTAAAACATAGGTTTGGAAAATACACTGAAAATTTAATTACAAAAAATGTGGCATTCTGACACAATTACCTTCTTAAGCAGATTTATGTAAAAAGCAGTTCAAATTTTGAAAGAGGAAAAATACCAGTATTTCATTAATAACTGCAATGATAAGACTGAAATATTGTTCCAGTCACTGACTTTCCTGTGATGATATTTTCAGTGGGGAGATGAGAAGGCAAAAGAAATCATTTTATCCTGACATGGGAAAAGGGCAAGGGGGGAATAGTTGTGTCTGGGCAAGACTCAGAGAAGAAGAATTGTCAACCCATTCTCCAGTTGCTTCCCCTGTGCTGTTACCATTTCTGTCACCTATGAACTGAGACATTACTGAAGCATAACAAGTTTACACAAGCTTGCCTAGCAGCAGGCTAGAGAGCAGGAGAGAAGTATTGGGGGCTTAAAAATTAAATCTCAGAAGAGCCATTCTTCTTTAGAGCTTTAGAAATGTCTCTGTGATTAGTCTGAGGCCACAGCACTGTAACAAGTCAAACTAGCAGGGCATATACAATTAAGGCTCAGGAGGTAGGTATTTATCCAGCAGACTAAACCATGTTTGCCACTGGGGAAGCTTGAGTTCCCATGAAAAACAGTAGCTCAGAGCAAAATCAGCCTAAACTGGCTTTCTCTTTCTAGTTGTGTGGTGACTAGAAAATAAAGGACAATGGAGCCTTCCAATACCCTTCTTGCAGGGGAATGATGTTTTGAGCACTATTACATGTTCCTGTAGATTTAGGAAGCAGTCTGTCTGTGATGACTGTTAAAATGACCAGCACCAACCAAAAGCCTTTCTCAAGACATGCCCAGAAAGTGAAATCTTCAAGACGCTCTGAATTTCTAACTGAAGATAAATAACTCAGCTGTAACACATATTTGCTGAGGAACCCCTCTCCTTTCTCTCTTGCTTTGATTCTGTATCACTTACAGCTACGGTTTGCAATACATGCTGCCTCACAGGCCCCTACTTGCTTATGGATTTCTCCAGCTGCTCACAAAAGATGATTCAAAAAAAGGAAAAAAGTCTCACATTTATTAGCAGCTTATTTAAATTTCCTATAAAAGAATCCAAAATTCAAACTTTAAAAATGTGTATTGACTGACAAAACAAACCAAATTAACTTGCAGTACTGTTTCTATGTGCAAGAGCAAGCACTGTATTTTTCAATCAATAGATTTGTATTTATTTTTATATAGAAGTGTGGCCTCCAGGCTGCAAGCCCTGCCACTTACTGGCCAGCCTTTTAGGAATTTAGACCAGTTAGAATTAAGGTTTAAAAGAACAAGTGTTCATTCTGGCTTATGCTAAGCAAGAACACTTCGTTAATTGCTTCAAGTATTAGGTTGCTTCGCAACCAAAAGGAGAAGGGAAACAAAACAGAGGAGGGATTCAAGATCTTTCTTTAATACTAAGTCTTGAGCAAGGCACAAGTAGTGGTTAATGGGTTTCCTGATGAGCTGTATCCTGTCCTACTTCTCCTTGAGCAGCGATTTGTTTCAGGCCCCTGCCATCACTGGAAGAGCTCCCATGATTTAAAGCCCAGTGTCAACCTGCTGTGGGTGAGGTGAGCCACAGCAACAGTCACATATGTGCCTGCCTACAGCAGATGTCACACAGGTCTGGCACTCCACTTGGCTTCCTCAGCACACTCTGAACTGCCACAGGAGCAGGTCACCGAAGCCTGGTCCTCTGAATCTCCAACTTAGAGCCATGTTAGAAATGTGTGATGTTTCTGGCAAGTCAAAGCCATGTGGACTTTTTACTAATACTACAGGGCATGTCCGATTACATCTACAAATAGTTCATGTTACTTCACTACATTAAAAAGAGCACGAAAAGCAGAACAGGCCATACCTGAATGACTGCACCTGCAGTGGCACTTTCTGGCTCTGCTCCCGTAACCGGCACACATCCTTAGAAGCTTTCCTCATCAATTTCTCAGCATTTAAACATTGCTTCTGCTCTTCTTTTGACTGTTCAGCCTGTATTGAGAAAAACAACTGTATTTTGCTGATAATGAACAACTACTCATTTCAAAGAAGTGGGAGATACTGCGTCAAGCAAAACACGTGGCAGTGTCAGGTTTACTGTTGGACTTGATACTAAAGGTCTTTTCCAGCCGAAATGAATCTATGATAATCTCTATATTAAAGGTCAGCAAGACAAAAGGCTGACATCACAAGCCTAAGCCATAGCTGTGAAATAAGGTAATGCGCTTTCCCTAAAAATTATTTATAAATAGAGCAAATTCCATGCCATCACAGGTGGCTACCAGGTTTTATAAATTCTGGTATTTCTTAGGGCTGTAGTTAAGACAATACTTAAATTTGTGTGAACACACGTTGTCTATCCAAGTATCTTTTTAGAACTGGGAGCCACTGATTCTCTTCCCATATAAAATACTTTTATTTCCTGATGAAAGCTCTCAGGAAAGTTGCCTATACCTACTCTAAAGTGACTGACAGAAAAAATAGGGAAGGTGTGCTCTCAAAATACACTTTTGAGTTTTGTTGACTGTGTTAGCAAGGAACATGAACTTCTGTGCCTTTATTCATGACATGGCACCAATTTTGCACGTGAGACTTCTTTCATTTGCATTGTAGAGGTGTAGAAGCCAAGGCAAGTGAACAGAACACCAATGGTAATAAGAGATCAAAGGTCTTTTGTTAACAGCGTTGAGCAGCTACATACCCCACAGTAAGTTACTGAATTTCTGCACCTCACTATTGTTGGCTTTATTACTTATGGCTTTACTAAGCATCAACAGGATAGCTGCAGCTATGCCATCCACCATTTCAGCAACAAGACTGCTATTAATAGCTGTGCTTTGGCTTTAAAAAACTTTATCAAGGGTTTCTGAATATCCAATAATTTGAACAGCAGCTCTTTTTAGGTGGGCAGTCACCTGGAATTCTTAGCCGAATTACCCCCGTTCTTACATAGGTGAGTTCTGTAACAAATGCATTGTCACCCCCATCACATGTGGGGTGCATGGTGTGGGCAGTGCTTTTATTTCGAGACTGCAGGGGCTGTCAGACAATCGTTATTTATTGTATTTTGAATTTTGTCAGCCATCAAAATTCAAGAGAAGCAGTTCACATTCTTGAACAACTATAAAGTTGTAGAGAGTTTAATTTTTGATTGCTTAGACTTGAAAATGCTGTTCGTCACCTCAAATTAAAATACATTTGCAAGCCTTAAACAGTGATCTGCAAAGCTGGTTTGTAACTTAAGAGTTCACATCCCAGTTCTGAATTCAACCCAGCAGACTCCTAAAAAACAAAACCAACTAATTCAAAAGAGCTAGTCCATACTATCAGTTTCATACTGGCTAGTTATAAGAAAGCTGCTCACAGCAGGATAGTGGTACCTTCTGTCTGTTGAAATGCACTCTGGTTTCTATATGAAAGTATTTTACATGAAAGAGCACCACCCTTTCAAAAACTCACTCAAAATCCAGTCAGCTTGTACTGCTGTTAACTTCTTCAGTCCCCAACTCCAAAATAGCAATGATTTTAAAATGAAATTAACCTATAAATATTGTTTTCTTTATTAGTTAGTGAACATAAATTTGCAATGTACAACTGGTAATGTCTTAATTAATTTTGCATATGTCACCGGCCATATGTTTTACCAGCTCCCCTAATTAATATTTATCATCAAAGCACTAAACATACAATATTTCAAAGTTTTCTAATTTTATCCTTTCCCTAAGTATACATGAAATTCTTGTGATTACTGCATTTCAGATTTAAGAGCATAGATTACTTCTTTGTTTTCATATTCTCTATTACCTTGTATCCCTTTTTAATTTTTGAATCCATTTATTTTTTCAGGATGCTCTAAGAGAAACCTGGATTTCAGCCCAATGTCTATAGGAATATGCATATGAGAAGGTGTGTAGATGACCAGGTTTATATTTACATCATGTTTCTTGAGTGCTTTATAAAAAATACAGAAAAGCATACTAATACAATGGCCAGACATTCAGTAAGTCCCAAAAATCTGGCACATTTTGTGGTGATGCACAGCCTCCCCCCCGGCAACACAATGATCTCAGATTCTTTAAGCACATTTCTTTATTCTTTAAAACTCTCATTCACAACACTTATCTACCAAGTATAAGTCTCAGATAGGAATGTCTCTATCTGGGCTTAGCTTAAGCTTAAGTTAGTTTAAGATGACAAAGAAGAAACTCCATCAAAATTAGAGCAGAAAAGCTATTCCCTGTCTTGTTCTTCTGTGGTTTTTGTATAGAAGAAGCTGAATCTAAAGAGAAACTGTGCTAAACACCAAATCACTGGGACAAGGACATTATTATTGGTATTAATGGCATAATTACCTATTACCTCTACATAGAAGATGTACTAAAAAGAAATAGAGAAGATACTTACAGGAATCTTTTTTGGATATAAACAGAAGTAGTACTTCGGAGGACACTATGTGTCTGAAAACTTACTTGTATGAGGATTTAAGACTCAAACTTTGAAATACTGTATGATTTCTCATAACCATCCAATCTAAACAAGAGAAAATGCTTCTGGTGCACAGAATTACCTCTGTTTTCTGATCTGCAGGTATTAGTGGGCATTACATACTTGCTGCACTTAGGAAGGTGTGGAAGGAATGGGAGGGAAGGTATGGAGTCTGTGGATTTGGCTTCAAGCAGAGTAACTGTGTGCTAGCAAGCAGCCACTGATTTTCAACATCCCCCACATCTGCGGTTTCATTTTTCACTTGAGACTCTCTCAATTTCTCTGGCGTTTCCAGCTGCTGCATTAGCCTGTGCCATTATAATGCCTGCAGGATCTAAGAAATAATCTATGACAATGTTCTCTAGGCTGCTGTGTTTGCTAACCCAAGGGGAAACACTGACAACACAGTACAGCACTCTCAGGGTTGTTTTGTTCCGCAGGGGAAGGCTGCAATGATTTTAAGGGTAGAAATATTTCTAGAAACTTTGTAAGCACTCTTCAAAGAGGTAGACTGACTGTGATCGTTGTTCTGACTTTTACCTCGGAAAGGAGGACTTAAATGCTGTGCTACTGCCTGCATATATTTTAGGAATGTGTATTATTACCCTTATTCCTCACCACAGTGTGTGTAACGGTGTTGATCACTGACACCAGCCACACAAAATGCAACAAACCTATCTCCTGCCTTGAAAGACCAGCTGAAATAAAGCACAAATCCAAAGGATTCGTAGTATGAAATGCTGCAGAGGCATACTCTGTTCTAGAGGGAATAGCTTTAGAATGGGAGTAGTTTTAAATTAAAAACTCAGAAATTATAATTTCTATCCTTCATCCAGCATTAGATATAAACGATGAACTTCTACATATATTTAGCTATGCTTCTTTTCTAAAAGCTACTGTTTTTTATGGGTTAAAACTTAGATCAAATTCATATAATGAAATCACATGGTAAAAACCAACACAGTTACACTAAGTTTAAACACTACACTATCTTCCCCCATTTTACCCAAGGGTTTTTCAGAACACTCATCAATGTTCGCTCTAAACTCTGCTGGTGTTTTACAGTCATTTTAGTACTCCACTACCTATAGCCAACAGCAGATGCCAAAAGAGGGACCAGAAGACACAACAGGACATAAATCTAGAATTGGGAGAACATACTGGGGAAAAGTTTTTTTCTAAGGTATCAGTCAAGGACTTCTTAATATATGTGGTATCATTACATGCATTTTTCTACCATGAATTTAGCAAATCAATAAATCCATGATTTTTTGAACCAATGCAAACTTGCAACACTCAATGTTCTGTTGAAAACAACCTCCCCTCATTGAAAACAGATGTACATTGACTGACTTGGATGGGAAGGGGGCTCCAGAAGGCGTCTACTCCAACCTCCTGCTCACAGTAGGTGATGCGAGAGGTGAGTAGTCAGGGTCTTGACCAGTTAGGTTCAGAATGCCTCCAACTGTGCAGGTTGGGTGGGTTTTGGTTTTTTTTCTTGGTTGGGCTTTTAACTCCTCCAGCTACCTCTGCAGGGCCCTATTCCGGTCGATAATCTCCTCAACAATTTAAAAAACCAAACAACCTCCCAAAAACATAACAAAATCCCTACAACATCTAACAACTTTTTAATGTACCTTGTTGGAATTTTCCATATTCCAGTTTCTCACTGTTGCATCTTGTTCTTCTATCCTGTTTCTTTGTCTTTTAATCACTTAGGGGCATCCCACTACCTTATGGCAGTGCATATATACTTGTACTGTTCTAGAGACCATCACGTAGAGAACAGAATTTGGCTTTCCTTTGCCAAAACTAGAACAAGTATGTCCTGCATAAAGAAATAAGCCACCGCCTTTTCCCCATGCCCCTACCACTCTAAATAGTGGTAATTGCTCCTTCTACCTGTTACAAGCATCTTTTGGATACAAGTTCTGTGCAGACTGCAAAGCAGCTGATGCTGAGAGACAGCACATTCAAGTCTGTAAAAGCATGGCTGGGATGTGAGAATTCTAAATTAACTTTTAAGTAAATGCTATTTTACTACACCAACCACAACTATTACTCCAAATAACAGAGTTTCTAATGTGACTTACTGAAGTACTTAGAGGGCACTTGGAAAATGTTACCTCAAATTCTATGTTTAATCCTGTAGTACTGATCAATAAAGAAACAGTTTACACTATGTAATTCAGAGATGTAATTAGTCAAATGCGAGCTTCTGTAAAAATTGTTTAATGTGATTGACCAAATTCTTTAACAGATTTATAGCAAAGGTAAGGGGCATATTTACTCACACATATCTCAGTGCTGCTCATACCTGTTTTTCAGCTTGTTTCAAGAGTTTCTGGAAATGTTCATCCTCTAGCACACACAGAGGAAGGTCTGCCTCTCCTCTAGCTTTCATTTCCTCAAGCTTTTGTTTAAGGTCCCTCAAGGCCTGGAGCTCATCGTTCAGGCGATTCTGTCTTGTGCGCGATGCCTGGAGGTCCAGCTCCAAGTCCAGGGAAGTGCGTGCGGGGCACTCCTGCGCAGCTCTCCGCATGATCGGCTGGCAAACAGGCTGAGCCATTTGGGAGACAGGACAATACAAATTAATACCTAGAGAGGCTGGTGGAGGGTTTGACATACTACAGGTCAGAAAAAAGCTCAAATATTTTTTGGGGTTTTTTTACCTGTCCTTTTTTCTGAAGTCAAAAAATTCACCTATCCTGGAATTTTTCTTTAGTTACTAGCTAAAAAAAAATGCTCCAACCACGTGCACAATGATATACTTACAGGTTAAAAACAAAAAAACCCATTCTGATCCCTGGGATGACAGACACAACACGACACAGAATTCCCTACAGATTTCAACTACATTATTTATTTTTGTAAATATTTGCTTTTTCAAGGCCTAACCAAACACGTAATGTTACAAACTCTGTAAACATGCATTCCTTCAGCATATTTCACATTATTTGCTGTCCTTTCACAGTGACTTTTTCCATGATTAAGTCAGGCAGGAGAAGCCATCTCAGACTACTTAGTATCCCATACTATTCATTCTTATGCAAAATGTCATCCTGCTACCCAGTAACAAGGCTTCCAAAGGACTATTTTTCTAGTTACATTTGAGATTAAAATATAACTCCCTAAATTTATGTAAGAATGCATTTCATGCAAGAGAAATAGAATCTTACTCTCTTGTCCTTCAATCCTTTTGCTACTTGAATACTTTTGGTGAAGAGTGAATTCCCTTTAAAAGGACATGTAAATCCTTGAAATCTTCACCAAAATTTGCTCAAGATGTATATTTCCAGTGTTGACTTCTGTGCAGCATAGGCCACCTTGTGTCACTTTGTAATACGCAGGTTCTTTAACCCAGATCCTTTTGACAGTAACTCAAGTTCAACAATAAGCCCAAGTTCAACAACAAATGCCATGATGCTGAGCATCAGTGTCTTGCTGCTGGCTTCAGCCATAACTAAAATGACACAGGCTTTGTTGGAAGGGGGATGACATTGGAGTGAGAACACTATGCTGAGATTTCAACATGAAACTACAGGACATAATTGTGGTACTTGTGTCGCTTTTGCTGAAATACTTGAAATAAGGCACATCCTTTATGTCATTTGGTATTCCTCTACCCTTCCCCATACTTCATTTTAAGCCACGTGCAGGTAACACAGCACATACCCGTTTGACTCTCAGGCTCCGTCGTTCCGTGGCGTTTCTCACAAAGAGAGACTTCTTGGCTAGTGTGGAGCTGTCACTGTCACTGCGATTCAACTGTCAAAATGGACATAACAAACAGATATAAAGCACCTTCAGGTGCAAATACACCTGCATTGGTAGAACCAGTCAGGGAACCTCAGTTTATATACATGTAGGTCGTATTCTTAGTATAAAGTTAACAAGTTTGCAACTACAATAAGCATCTACTCTAAAATTCTCATCCTATACCAAGACAACCATTGATCTTATTGAATGAATAGTAAGACTCTTTAGGAATTCAAGGAAGGTAATTATTTATTAAGTACTGACAAATCATTGTCTGGCTGCAGATACAAACTATGGATTTCACTTATTTGGGGCAGGCTTTTAACAAATTTACTACAGGGCAGGTAAATTACTGTAGACATGCACCTGTACAACAAGCAGTATTTTTGTATTGTTATTACTTGTAACAAGCAAAGGTGCAGCTACAGCTTCCTTTGGAAGCACTTCCTGCTTCTTAAAATTATGCGCCACAGCTGGGCAGTAGCTTCTTTGTAACTTCAGCATTATTTCATACACATCAGTGCAGAATGACTGTTAGGTGCATCAGCATCTAAGAGTTGGTAACCTCCATGGAAAACAGAAGCATCTCTCTGCAGAATATGTATTTCACCTCTTCAGGAAAGGACAAAAAAGGAATCATTCTGCTAACATTTCAGTAAGCACAGCCATGGCCCTAAAGTGAGCTTACACAGGACTAACTGGGAGCTGTGGTTGGGAAATACAACCACTTGCAATACAAAGTACACCTCTCGAGAGACAAATCTGTCTTTTCACCATGAGCCACTACTGGGAGCTCACCCCTGGATACAGAGAGGTGGCCATCATCACTGATGTTCTTTAGGCACTTTTCAAGGGACATTTTCCAAAGCGCCGAGAGACTTTGGTTCTGTCCATTAGGCCTCAAAGATCTCTGTGTTTTCTGTAACATCATACGTGAGTAGGTGCTCTCTTAAAGCCAGGCCATCTCTTCTGATTAGAGAGCAGCTTGCACTTTGCCAGAGTGTATTCAACAGGTGCTTTCCTCTTGTAAATGCAAGGAAGGCTGGATATGCCTGTGGTGCAAGCTGGGGACTGAGACTGGGGAGACGCCAGCTCTTCAGCCCTCTCTGTGAACTCGGATGCAGCTACAGTGTCCACTCTGGAGCCCCCGGCAGTGGGCAACAAGTGTTTCTGACACTGCAAAAGGTTCATCTGCACACATGTTCTTTTCACAGGGTACTTTGCTTCCAGGCAATACCATACATAATGAGAAACAGAATGGTTTATTCAAGGTAAGTTTTTTTATTCTGGCTCTTGGCAGCAGTTATGTAGCAATGTTCAAAGCTACAAAAGCCCAATACTTTTCCAGACGCAAAAACCTCAGAAGTTTACACTACCTAAACTACCAAGGCAACTAGTTTTACTTCCTGTTGAAGACCTACATAGGCAGCAAGCTAAGGTGGTATTTTTTTGCCAATACTACTAATTTCTATTTAGGGATTAAGTTTCAGCACAGGAATTAAGATGACAGCTAGCTTTTGAATTCAGCCAATAATCTATCCAAATTATGTAAAGATTGTTAGAAAACAATCTGCTCTGTTTCATTCTGGAGGGTATATGGAATAGTTATTTAAGTATGCCGATACTGACTAAAGATTTATTTTTTTTAGGCCAGCGAGAATCACAGAGAGGTGATGAACTTTAATGTTCCCAAATGATTAAGGCAACTGCCTCTAACTGAACTGCGGAATTAAAGCGTAAGTATTATTTTTTTAAAAAAGGACATACTTGTGTGAGTAATCTGTAGAAACTAAAGGTCAAAATAAACTGCCTTTTCTAGAGTGTCTGTGATTAAAATCTATAGAGCTGGTAGTCCATGCTTAAATCTCTAAACACATGATTTTCATAGTTAGTTTAGCAGCAGCAAGACTCACAATTTAAATCTTTTTTTCTTTTTCCATGCTACCATAGATCTAGACAGACTGGAGAACTTAGCTGCCAAAGCCATGTTTAAAACCTAGCCCCGAGGCAGCACTCGCACATCTTTCAAAGATGCAATTACAGCAGGATTTGGGCTGCCTAGGTTTAAAACCAGTTGAGATACAAAGTGAGATTTAAAATCGATGACTGAGCTCTTTCCACACTGTTACCCTTAAATGGTTGCATTATTAAAATATGGTAATGCAATGGCATTTTACAGTGAATTCTATTTCATGTTGTAACAAATTGTTTTGTTGCGAGAGTGCTGGAGTTGCTGACGTGCAGAGAAACACAGTTTTTGCAGACAGCCAGCACAGGCATCTGTGTTATTTCTCTCCAATAGGATGTATTTTTGCCCTAGTTGAGGTGTTTTGCAAGAGTATGCAACTCTGCTGAAAGTCAATTCTACTATGCATCAGCTCAGGGAGACTCTAGAGAAAGCACAGGCTCTGCCTCTCGCAGGGAAAATTGGAACATGACTCACTGTCATTAATGCTTCATTCCCAAGAAGTTAAATGACTCTTTAGTTAATAGCTCTTCATTCCAAGTGTTTTTCCTCTTACCCTACAGATGTATTGGTTCCGCTCGCCTGGAGAGAATGTTTGGGAGCGCACTATCATGCTGTTCCTGACAAAGGGACGCTGTCTGGAGCTCCAGCTGGCTCTGTCCTTGGGTCGGACTGGTGTGTTCTCGTTAAGGGATTCCTCAGTGTTAGTCTCTTTATCAACCTATGGAAAGGAATTTGATGTGTAAGACCAGATACGTGCCACCACGTAGTTTTTGTGCCTTCGGATTTTACAAGCATTCTCGTCACCTTGCAGTGGATGGAAAAAGACTAGCGGCAAAAAGCACCATGCATTTACAGAGAAGCTATTCTACATAAAGAAATAAAAAATTCCCAAGAGGCCTAAGAGTGTGTGGAGAGGCTTTGAAGGTACTCTTTGTAGCCAGTAAAGCCAAAGCTTATGCAGAAAGGCCTTTGATGCTTGGCAGATGGTTTGATGCAAACACAGTGCAAATGTTTTGCTTTGCCATTTGCAGACATTATGATTATTGCACATTTATATTTACTTTGGTATTTGCAGAAGAGCAAGGTTCTGCCATGCCAGAGATGGTGTCTGTGCACACTGAAAGGGGGCAGCTGGGAAAGTTACACTGCCCAGGCCCTTCCAGACATACTGCCATACATCCCCAAGCCTCAGCAGCAGGGCTGCTTTATGGCCATCTCCAGAGCTTCACCAGCCTTGTGAACCCAGGGAAAAGCCACTGCTGGCTGCTGTCCCTCAGCACAGCCTGCTGCCTACTAGAGTTGCCTGACAAGTGCCAGAGGGAGCCTCAAGTGCCCCCATCCCCATGGGTGGTCCAGCCTGTGCTTACTTGTATGCTGCAATCATCCTGGCTGCTGGGCTAGACCAAGCTCTGCAGCAGCTGGAACATCCAGTGTTACTGATGTGCACTGGGGCTTTTTCTTCAACTTGGGTAATTTACTGAGGTTCACGGTTTTCAAAGTGCAGGTGATAAATACAATGACCTAAATAGCACAACAGCAACCCCGAGAGGATCTGGCATACAGAGATCGATGCTGAGGCTGGCTCTGCAGTGGAGTCTGCTGTCTTTCACTCATTGTCCAGGTCCACCCAGCCCAGGCCTAGCAAAGCACTTGTGTGCATGTCTGACCTTCACACGTTGTCCTTGTTGTCTCCCCTTGCTGAGTTAGGGCTTTGATCTATATTCACTTGCTACCCAGCAGACTGTCAGTCCTTTTAATACCACAGCCTTAGCTCATTTGGCATCTTGCCACATTAATTGGAAGTTAATTACTGTTTCCAGTAACTCCACTGAGATGTTAAACTTTTGTATTGTCACGAAGTTGAAGGAACGAGATGTCACTCTTTGTCTTTTTACGTCTGCTATTTTAGAGGACTTGTGGGTTTAAAAGATGCAACAGTGTTTTTATGAAGATGCAGAAAGCTTCTAAAAATTTTATTTCTGAGAGTGTGCTACCACATCAGGCATATGTTTACAAAACATTTACTAAAAGTACTTTCAAGAAAGTGGAATATAATTTAAAGACAACAGTTACCAAGAACGTGGAATTAGAATTTGCTTTATGCAGCGTGTGGGTACAGTAGTACCCTCAATATTTCAAAAGTATACACACTTTTAATACATATTTCAGAATTTTTTGTTCACTAATCTTTTTTCCTTTTTTCTGCTAAGACAGTTTTTGTATTTCATGCCCTAAAATAAAGGGAAAACATAAGGAAACCCCTGCATTGGTTTAAAGATCTTGACCCATGTCATGTGTTTCCCTCTAATTAGCAGATGAATCTGAAGGGGAAAAAAGGAAACAGTGAAACAGATGTGCAGAAATATTTTAAATATGCACAAGCTGAAGCTACTGAACTGCTCTTGTAGTTTGAATATTCTCCGTATGCAACAAAAAAAGTGAAGATTGGGAGCCTTGGTTAATTTTGCTGGACTTAAGACATTCTGCCTAGCATGTTTGTCCAATGTCCGCTTCATAGTTCAGAAGTGGCCACACCAAATTTGTTACAAGTACATACTGACAAGTGCTACAGCAAAGGCCACATCAAACTGTAAATGCGTAGATGCAGCAGACTTCTATATTACTTGCTCAGAAACAGATTTTTAGACAAAGTAAGATACTGCAGGAATGTGAATTTTAAGATATTCACCAGGGTTATAATTACAGCAGCTTGCTGGCTTTCATGGGCCTCATCACTGTTCTCTCTGTTCTTGTCTTCATTGATTTCTTGTGCATCCATGAGTAACCCCATGTCATCACTACAGTCGCCTTCTACTGCCAGCTTAGTGCCATCTTCCTCTTCATCCACAATTTCATCAGAGGCCTCTGCAAGCATCTCTAGCCTGTATGAACAGAAGTAGCCCAGGCTTATTCTGAAACTGAAAAATCTCACCAGAGAAAGATACCAGAAAGCCCACACCTGCACCCATGTACGAGGTATGCACTTCCCAGACAGGGAAAACAACTATCATCCAAATCCTTCCACCAAGTTCATGTGAAGGCCCCATTTCATTGCTGCCTCCAGCAAAACCCAGCAAGCACTACTACAGTTCACCTTCAAGGTCGTTATGACAACCCTGCACTATATTCAATAGCTGTAATGTTGATAATCTTGAAGGACTTTCATTATAATAAGTTCATAAAACAAAAATGCAACTCTTCCCTTCCCCCATAATAAAGCACGTATTTACTTTGACACTGCAGCTAAGAAATTGCACAATAACAGAACTCAAATAGCAATTTAGCAAGGAATCTGTTTCTTGGGAAAGCTCACAATTTCTTCAAAAACAAGACCATCAGTGGAAGCACACCCACACTGACTTTGTCAGACAGCAGCTCTCTTTTCAAATCCTATTACTTGCTTGTTACACTTAATACAACTATAATATTTGACATTTTGCTACACTTCCAGTGGCTTCACAGCCCAAGTGGTTTCAGAGGAAAATGTACATGAAATGGAGGAGTATTGGCAGTAGGAGTTCATAGAGCAGCCAAGACACTGTAAACCTAAAAGAACATGAATGAATTGACCATACAAGAGAACAAAAATTTACTGGAATTCCAGGGGTGGTGAGGCACTGGAACAGATTGTCCAGAGAAGCTGTGGATGTCCTAGCCTTGAAAATGTTCAAGGCCAAGTTGGATGGGGTGTTGAGCAGCCTGGTCTAGTGGAAGGTGTCCCTGCCCATGGCAGTGGTATTAGACTGGATGATTTTTAAAGATCCCTTCCAACCCATACCATTCTATGAGTCTATGATCTCCAAAAGTACAGCTCTTTTGTTTGTCTAAGAAAATGAAGAATGAGTTGAATCATTCAGGCATGAACAGGGAGGGAGGAAAAGTGGCTTTACCAGTCTTCCTCAGAGGCCCTTTGCTCCTGTTCCTTCTCCTCATCTTCAGCCAGCTCTTGTTCTACTGCTTCTAGCTCAGCAGATGTCCTCTCCAGCAGAGCTGACACAGCATCCTGCTCACAAGGAAAAAGAAGATGAAACCAGAATTGATTGATACATAATAGGTAAAAAAATGACAAATCTTGCAAGAGCTGCATTACCCTACTGCTCCCTGATGTCAGCAGAAACAATGACCCCCAGATCACAAGGATAAGGGGTTTGAATTGCCAGTGTATAGCACATTGAATGATTATTTTTATACAGAGTAAACCTCAATGAAAAACAATTGGTTTTAAAATGATAATGCAATCAAATATGCTCCTGTCATCCTTCAATGTATTTTCTCATCTTCCCTCTCATATTTGTAATGTTCCTAGGTGAAAAAAGGGTGCTCTTCAAAGTTACATTTTTTATGCAGTTCTCTTAAGAAGGGATTAAAGCAGAAAAGCTTATTTAACCAGAAGAGTTAGTATGTTTTGCATAAACAGCATGTTCAATGCAATGGCTTTAAGTATGCAGATTTAAATAGTTAATAAATAGCACTTTTTAATGGGTGCATGTCAAAATAAATTATACAGTTAAGGAAGCTCTTCAATAACTTTTTTTCGAAAAAGAAACACAGCTGAAGGGTTTCAAATTCGGAGTGCAATTTTGTATCCAGTAAAAAGCTTCTGCCCTATCCCCACTCCTGTCTGACACCCCATATAGGCCCTACTCAAACAAAGTCACTTTAGACAAAAGTGCCTGCGAAACGGGGCCTTGGACCTTCAGGGGAAGGCAGTTCACACATTCAAATAACTACAATGCAACAACATAATTGGAGTCTCTGGCTTTTTTCTTGCTATCACAGTAGTAGCCAACACATTGCTCACCAAGTCCAGTGAGTCCAATGACTGTGATTGCTTGCTTAAGAGAAACATGTATTCATCATTTTGTTCCTTAGGTTTTTTGCCAGGACTCTGCTTGCAAGGCAGCAGGTTGTACCACAGAGTACAGGTCTCATCAGAAAGTGATAAATCTGCCAGGCTGATCTGAGTCCCAGCCTGCACAAAATAAGAAAAGGGAAGAAAATTATTTCAATTTGTTCTGTTTCCTACAAAGCAGCTGAAATTCTACTGTACTTATCATGCAAAACAGGCAGCACAAATTTGACATGAACCTGAATTCCCTTTTTAACTGTACAGTTTGTATTTCCCTCCACTTCCAGTTAAAATAGATAAATAGGAGTACATGGAAAAGTCCTTCATATTGTCCATTCTGCCATCTCTTATTTCAGTGTTCAGAAATTCTCCCCACCCCCCATACCATGGTATTGCACACATGTGCTCTAGTGCATTGAGTAATGAGAACCTGTGCAGCACCAGCTCGTGACACAGCAAGTGTCACACGATTTTTCAGTTGTCCCACTACAAAAATCATCCACGTGGCAAATAATGGATGACATTGCTTGTTCAGACCAGGGAAGAAGAAGATGAAGAGCCAGTAAAAAAGATTAAGAAACTCTTTCATTTGGACAAGCACTGACATCCACTGAGTTGGTACTCTGGGAAAACTTCTCAAGTACTCATGTTTGGGCTGTGCCCTGGAGATTAAAATCCTCTGTTCTTTGGCAAAGTGTATTATCTCCACAGTTACTGGACTGCACACAGAGCTCTTGCCAAGACTCTGGTCATGTTGTCCAGGGCTTTCTGCTGGGGGTGGTACTCCCAACTCTCATTTGATCTTGCGAATAACCCTTGTCTTCATTGGGATTTTTTGTTCTTGTTGAGTCCTTTTTTCACCTTTGTATACCGCCTGATGTTGCATTTTTGTTCTGTTGCCCTTCCCTTTCCTTGGGGGAAAACTCTTACATACTGAAAGAGGCCAACACATTCCCCAAGAGTTAAGTTAACTTCTACATTCTGAAAGCGAGGCTGTTTCACAGTAGTTGGAGCTGATGAACCCCAGCAGATTCCAGCATCTCTTCAGTGTGTTGTAACTGAAAAAATCTCACTGTGCTACTAAAATCCCTCTCATGGTGAAAAACTAGACTTGAGTTGTACCAGACCACGCAAAAGCAATTTGGAAGTAAATGAAGCATCACTGATTCGGTGATGACTACGATTAACAACAAAATGTAAAGTGACAGCTTCCAGTGGGCTGATCTATAAGTGTCATGCCTTTTTATTTTTTCAACAGATCATAAAGACTAAAAAGGTGTCCATCATATAATCTAAAATAATGTCCAAAACATAATTTAGTTTGTTCTTTGTGACAAGTTGTGATAATGAGGGTTTGCTCTCTTTTTCTTTTTACTATGGCTCTTCTTCAGCTTTTACTTTAAAACCAAGTGTTAAAGAAATGTTGCATTGAAGTTTATGGGGGTTTTGTGTATAAAATGGCAAAGATGGAATATCAATCCGTAATTAAAGGGTTAAGGTAGCGTTAGAATTATCAAAATACCTTCCATCCAGGATTAGATTCTGTATCATGAGTTTCAGAGAAAGGCAGTATTCTAGGTACTATAGCAACAACTAAGTTATGCTTCAGACTTTGTCTCCAAGGGCTGTGGCATTTTAGCAGCCTTGACCATCAAAGTAAGAGGGGACACTACAAACAAATGCATGCCAAAAAAGCACCAGAAATAAAACCGCATACCAAGCATTCTTCCCGACGACCTCTACTGACAGCACAAACATCTACTCTCAGTGTCTTCTGTAGCAGTGTTACTTGAGAAATAGCTACTCTGAATATCTCGTTGAATAAAATGGTTTCCATGGCAGGATGAACTTTAGTGCGGAACAGAGAGCTGATATCAGTGGAGGATGGAAGGACTGCTACTCTAATATACCTGCCAGAAACAAAACAAAATCTTTACCTCTGGTGAAACTGGCACTTGCTGGTGATGCATGGGAGAAGTTCACCCCATCAACTTAAGGACTGCATAGCAACAAAATGGAACAGTGACTTATCAGTGGAATGGAAAAGAGGTGACAAAGATGATTCAGAAACTCCTCTTGTCCCTTGCAGAAACATTCCCCAAAAAGGAATTTTTGTGCCTGGTAAGGTACTAGCACGAGAGGTAGCAGTTTCTGACTCTATCCAAGTTTAGTACTGTAAACAATGAATATCATGTCAGAGATGGAAGGAAACATGTCCTTAATGTTAATTTAAAAAATGAGAACTTTACTCTTCTATAGTTTTTCTGCATTCTTGTGCTAAATATTAGTGGACTTGGAAGGTCAGCAGAGGAAAGACTAGTTCAGAGAAGGAAGCATAGCAGTAGAACAACCATTTACTGTTAACAAAAACAAACAGAAAAATCCAGCAAGCACCCAGAGCCTCTATCCTTAATGCATCCTTTCCATACTCAGTGGCTTCCTATTTATCTGCCAATCAAATTTAAGGCAATGGGATACAAAAGAAAAGGAACCAGCATGAAAACCAAATTTTTCAAGGATTGATTATGTCCTACTCCAATTTTATTAAGCTTTTCAACAGTTTAAGGTAGTTTTAAAGTCTGTCAAAAAGCTCACTCAGGTACAAGTGTCCCCAAGGCAAGCTGTACTTATTTATACAGATGAGAATTTTGGATTAGAAATTCAGTGGTAACATATTCAGGCACTTCTGTTCATTTTCTACATATGACTTGCACTGTTATTTACTTTTAGACTTTGCATGTTGGTCCAATTTGACTCAAGAACTAACTCTTAACAGACCTCCAAGCTCCAGTTATTAGGGATGGTGTATCTCAATATGACTATGCTTGTCCATTTGCAATTTATTAAATTACCCCTTTCCTTTAAAAGCTCACTTAAAAGACAAATACTGCTTTAAATACCATTTTACATCAGTAAGACACATAAATGCAAAAAGGCAACATTCTGAGCTGAAAGGATGTCAAAGTATCAAAGGAATGTTTTTAGTAACTA
This sequence comes from Machaerirhynchus nigripectus, assembly GCA_013397975.1. Taxonomy (NCBI): domain Eukaryota; kingdom Metazoa; phylum Chordata; class Aves; order Passeriformes; family Dicruridae; genus Machaerirhynchus; species Machaerirhynchus nigripectus. Next base: position 1,151,324 of record VZRQ01010305.1, read on the forward strand.
CAGCATAGCTGTTTTGCACTCACAAAGCTATAGAATGTTTAGAAGCATTGATAAAACACCATTTAAAAATCCTTTTTATTCCACTTTAGTGGAATGTGCGTATTTCCTGATAACTTATGTTTCTTGCAGCATTGCTGGAATATGCAAAAGCAAAATACTACAACAATTTGAAAAGTTTTGTACATGTTTCAGTGCTCTGAAGCTGTGAATCAACTGATTCCTTTAGAGACTTTTTTTATTGTATTCCAACACTACTTCTCAGTGATTGTTTGACTTACACCTTAGAGCCAAGGGGGACAGAAAACGCTGGAAGGTTTCTAAGCCGTACTAGGATTATCACGAAACTTGAATTGCTGGGGTCATATCTGTTAAAGAAAGGACAACATGAGGGAAGTTTACTATTCACATTATGTATAAACAGAAATATTCCCTTTGCTGGTCACTCACCTGAGTCCTATTTGTACCTGAGCAGTCTCTAGAGTTGTTGCATCATCTTCACTATATACAGTGTCCTCATTTTCATTTGGTCTAGGAAAACCAGGCAAATACTCAAATTTAGGAAAATTATCGTTAGCTTTCAGCAATTATTTAAAAATGCATGCACAGAACCTATATCCATTCTCCTAAACACGCTGATTTGATTACGGTGTGCACTCCGAATAAGAATTTCAGAGCCTACACAACAGCAGTGCTTGTTTAGGGACAGTCACTGCTGGAATAGTTTGACAACTGCAGCAATGATTCAGAAAGGTCTTAGGCTGATTACTGAAGATTACAGGCAATACTATATAAACTAGTATGAAGAATCCTATAGAAGTTGCCTGGTCAAAAAATAACACCAAATATGTTTCTTATATGCTGATCACCACAGTGAACCCTATACCTCAACCTGGATTATTTTAATACCATCATTACATCACAGTTTTTTCTTGTGTTTTCTATAACCTCCTTTTAAAAATAAAAGCATTCAAAAAAAAATGCTATGCAATCTTAAAAATCCTAAACAAAACAAGAAGTAAAAGCAGTAACTCTGAGTAGTGTCAATAGAGTCACATGGTGGAACCTGCATAGTTTACACCAAGCTTTTCTCTTGGGAACACTTCTAGCAAGATGAAAAACCCCAAGATTATAAGGAAGTATATTAATGCTATTCAACCAAATTATACAAGCACAAAAAACAACCCAAATCAAACTTCGTTGTTTGGCAAATACGCCTTCCTTTTCATCTGAAAGTACAAATTATTTCTTAAAAAGGCAGGGCTGATTAACAACTTCTGCTGGTACTGTGTAACTGATAGGTAAATTTAAATTTTTGGTGGTAAGACTTGCATGATTTCTCAAACCTACTGTTTCACAGAAGCTTCATATACACCACTATCTCCAGCTACAGACTCATCAGACACAGCAGCAGACACACAAGCTGTTTTCTCCTCAAGCAGATGACCAGCTGTTCTTCTTGGTAAACCACCACCTACAAAAATGAAAAAGAATGAAAATTAGTCTGAGAGATTAATAGACAGAAAGAGAGATGAGCATAGCTTAGAAAGTTGTCAAGTTGAGAGCGGTGACCCTTAACTGAGTGCCACAGAGTAGCTTTGTTCCATATCATTAAACATTCTGAGACTGTACTGCTGTTACCACATTTTCTGGCTACAGATATAACCAGACTGATGAACTTGAAAATGTACTATTATTCCTTCCCAGAGACACAGACTTCTATGATCACCCTTATGTGTTGAGCTAGTTATTATCCTTCATTATGAACCCTCATTATCCTGAACTTTAAACCAGTATTTGCCATGTTCACAGTCGGTGCTGTGGTAACACTTCAGCTACATGCCAAGTGCTTGCCTACTGTTTATTAAATACTCGAAGTCAGACAGACACCCTCTCCCCAGTGATATAACTGCTAGAAATAAAATCCTCTCTGGTTTACTATCATCAAAAACTTTCTATGCTACAGCCTCTCAGTGACTACTTAGCTTTAATCTTCAACTCGCATTCATATGCAGGTGTCATGCCGTGAAGCCACATTCTGCAGCACAGTAAGCTGAGGGCCTATGCAATCCTTTTATCTGCCAAGGGGTGAGGATATTGGCATGCATTATCATCCCCATCTGAATCATGACTTTACATCCTGTTAAGATGTTAAAATTTAAGGCTTTAGATTAGGTGATTGATTGCTGCATTTGTGCTTTTATTTATGGCAGTAGGAATGCTTTTTCCTTGATGATGAAGTGCTCTTTCCTTTCCCCCCACCATGTGAGGGGTGAAGGTGATGACATGATTTATTGATTACCCTTAGGAATTACCACAGCAGCCCGAATTGACTTTGACAATGACAGAGACTGACTGTGGAAAAACTACATGATATTCCAACTTGGTTTCTGACAGCAGGGACATGTGCAGAGGAGCAAATATCTCTATGGTTCACCTGTACAGAAAAGTCAGAGACAGCCAGAGAAGCAGGTGAACACTGCATCTAGAGAGCCAGTGCAGATTGCATGATGATAGGAACTATACTACCTTTGAGTCTTTGTCTATGCCCAAGTTAAGATTCAGCAGTGTTCGGATCCTCAGTCTTGTAAAAACCTAAGCGTGTAGGCTGAAATTTTCTATGCAGGTTTATGCCTCCAGCTGAGTTTGTTCAAACCTTCCCATTCAGAATCACAGCAGTTTCAAGAATGAAATTGGAGTAGAAACACTGAACCAACCCCAGGTCTGTGTCTCACTGTTAATGTACTGAAGTCTCACCATGAGGCCCATTTTACTGTGGAAACCAGTGGTATTAAAGTGTAATTAGTTAATACCTGGCTATTCAAAATTCAAATACTTGTTTTGGCAGCCTTAATACAAGTTTAAAGACAATTTGTATTATGCATGTGACACTACATGAGGAAGTATCAGTACGAAGAATCAAAGGACGAATTTACATTTTAAAACAATAACTACTTATATAGACTTAAAAGGCAACCTGACAATATCTAGAATAAGAGGTCCTCAAAAAGTTAAAAAATGTTAGACAACCACATGATGCCTTTGAAAATAATGATCTATAGAAATAAATTAAAAAAAAAAAGTTCTGATTCCACATAGCCCAGCGTGTTCCCAAATTCCAAGACATTTTGAATTCATTTCTCAGACTAGGTGAGTTGCAGCCAGATTGCAAAGACAGACTGAAAATTGTTGTTAATTTGGAAAGGATATGCTGCTGAAATGCAGGCAGGAAAAATAATTATTGTTTCAACCTTTTCTAATATGGCTCTAAAGTAAAATAACTACTGTGCTACACTATCTTGAAAAGACAAAGGACAAAAAGACCCCCTCCCCCCAATTCCCCTTCCATGTTTTTTCACTTCGCATTTCACAGGTTCAGACCATTAGGACATCAGTCAATTTCTTGTTTTCTTTCTGTGCAGTGAAACAGAGTGGGGACTCCCAGCTTGTACTAAGCACACCATACCTTTCTCTTCTGGTGCCACATTGCTCTGGCCAACACTGAAATTACTACAGTACTGCAGAAAGCTAATCTAATTAGACAACAGATGTTCCAACAATTCCTTTGGAGAATTACAAAAATAAAAGCAAATTTCTCATTAAAATATACAACTTTATGAATACATCCAGGTACTTTTATTAAAAATTGGAAAACTCCAAGCATAAGTGTTCAAACTTGGCAACAAATCTGGACAATGCTCAAGAGCTAGGCCGTATTTATTCTAAAACACCAAACTCCTTAGTTAGCTGCTTCCCTACCAGCTCAGAAATACAGCTGGAAATGCCAGGTACTGACCAGGTTTCAAATAGGGCTGCCAGTGCTCAGCACTAGTGGAAATCTGTCTCACTCAGTTCTTCCTTGAGAAAACAGAGCCACTGTGTAACATAAATGTGAATGGTTTGCAACATACTTGAAGACAATGACACAGAATGACACTAGAAAAGAATAAATGTGCAGAGAGAGCACAACATACTGTCAGCCCCAACAAAAGGCAGCAAAGTGCACGCTCTAAGACTGAGCACAAGCCATCAATTCTTGACAGCTGGGATTTTTGAAATTCTGGCTCTGCCAAAGGTTTTCACAATATCAGACGATTAAGTATGTTGCATGGCTTTTGCTGCAGACCAGAAGTGGAATTCATCACACCTAATTCAGCCACCTCAAAGTTAAAGTTAACTAGTAACTAAGGATTCCTTGGTAACTCACAGTCATTCATCCCTTCTTCCTTAAAGGGAAGTATGCTTCAGGACGAGTATGCTCGAGGACCAGAAGTACGCTTTATGTCCTAACTTTTGGAAGTTACCCACAGACTGCAGAGGAAGCCTAGACTAGCTTAGGAGCTCTGTTCTAATTTGGATAAAAAGCTAAAAGCTGTGAAATCCATGTTAAAAATGGGGAAACTCTCACTGTAACTTACATGGCATGTAGTCGCCTGTCTTTCTCAACTCAAAATGAACTGCAGATCTTTCAGGGACAGCAGGGTCAAATAGACACACATAACACACAATTCTCAGTCCAGAAGCCTCTTTTACTGAGGATGTCAGTTTATAACTATCTCTTCAATGAGAAACAAAGGATCTGATTTCAAGTTATCAAAAAACCAGCAGAGGGTATTTGCTCTATATCCATACATCCTGATAAAACCTAGGAACACCATGCATCCTCCATGCTTTTAAAATCCAGCTTCAGGTTTTTGTGTTATTGTTTTCATGACAGATTGCAATACATGAACTCTCTTTCTAAAATAGCTACTGAAAGGCGTAGACAGAATCAGGGTGATCGCAGCTCTCTCCAGCCAAAACTAGAAGTTAGATAACATCCCTCAGAACCACTGACTGCCCACCATGGCAAGTGCATGCTGATCAAGATGCTCTTCAGTTATACAAGGTACCTCCTCATTTCAAGAGCCAGCTGTTAATTTTTATGTTATATATACATTTGACATTATATATATATATATTTAATTACCTGAACTTCCTTCATGTAGGGAAGGCAGAGGCTGTCTAACATTTAGATCTTTATCATCTGCAGGAATCTGAAATCCTGCTCTGGCTTCAGAGTCCAGTAATATTTGGTTCTCGCAGAAGCTAATGCCTGCAAAATCACCTGAAAGGTCAGAGTCTTCAAAGTCCGTAGTGAGGTGATGCAGAGGGGAATTTTGAGCTGACACTGAAAATGCAGCCTCTAAAACCAAAGGGGAGCCTGGGGGGGACAAGGAGGAGAGTGAGGATCTGGAAGACAGCGATGTCACAGATTTGGGAGGTTCAGTCAATTTCGGATGGTCTGCAGCTGAAGGAGACTCACTGTAACCCAGTCTCCCATGGGAACTGATCACTTCATTTTCATGAATAGTAGTGATAGGCCCCGAAGGAATGTAACCAGTTTTTTCTTGCAATATGAAATCAAGTTTGTACTGATAGTCCAAATCTGTAATTTGATCGCCTTGGTTATAGTAGAGATCCGCGGAGCTGAGCGAGTTTAGCGATCCCCTGCTTGATGTGTTCAGAGATCCCCGGCTGGATGCCAGGGATCCCAAACTGCTCCCTGAAGACACGGATAACGTACTAGCTGAGAGGCTGCGGAGAAAGCACAAACATACTGGTGTCACTAAACTAAACCAGCACAAAACAGAACAAAGAGAAGGAAGCTTGACTGAAACTGCCCTGCAACAGATTACAACCAAAAGCTGCTTGGAGCACTCGTACCTGGCTTAGCTCTTTGTGCCCAACCTGCACACTACCAGGGCAATTTATCCAGCTTATGGCCAGCTGCCTAAGCCCCTTTTCTTCTGGAGAAGGCTGCAGATTTGACAAACTGGTCCGGCAGTGACAGCAGCCTTCTCAGCTGTTATATCCCCTAACCTGCTCCACTCTGATGTGGGTGCTCATGTGGGCAATGTGACAGCACAGGGATCCCCAAATTGAAGCTTATGGCAGCACAGGAGTGTTGCCACCTCTAGAGTAATTCATGCAGCCTACCCTCTGCCTAAACACCTGGGAAAGATGCCAGATGGAAGACAACTTATAGCAGAACTGCTTCCCATCTGTATGGCAACAGGCATTCCACGTGCACAGTAAATCCAGCTACAGAAATTACGGCAAAGGCTGCAATATGCAATCTTATCCTGTTAATAATAGGAGATAAGGAGTCCTGCCAGGCCTGAGAAACTGAGTGTCACTGCCTCAGTTTTGGAGGACTACTGGGAAAAAAAAAGTCAGGAAAAACAATTCAAGCAGGCCTTCTGAACACTTAAAAGTTGTTTACTGAACAATAACAGAATGATCAACTTAGAAAATTTACTGATATTATAAAAGTACACCGGGTTTGCATGGTGACGAAATGCTTGAAGCTATTACACTTGCCTTTTCTTACCTAAATATTAAAAAATTTTGCTGACTCTCCAGCTAAGAGAAAATCTTAAGAATGAAGCTGAGACATGCAGGTCCACTACAAAACAGATTTTACATTATGCAATACAGTCTCACCTCCTAAGCTGTGAATGCAAATAGGTAGTTAACTTTGTAGTTTCTTCAAGTTTCTGCACCAACTCTTTTCTTCTCTCCTCCAATTTTAATCTGCAAAAAGATGTACATTTTAGTTCAGGAAAGCATTACAGAACAGGCTAGAACATTTTATAGATAAAAAAAGAAATAAAGTGAAGATCCCTCGTTTTTTTCTCAGGTTGCCAGTGACTAAAATACAAAATACTGTGTTAGCTCTCGGTCTGATCATAAAACCCCAACTGCTTCAGCAGAGTGACTTTACCTGCAGAATACCAAGCACTGTGACAAACCTGCTGAGTGTACAAGCAAGCACAGGGTTGGGACATTCACACTGTACCAAGGGGAACATGCACCCAATAAAAGAGTAACAGATGAGCACTGGGAAAATAGCTGCAACTTCAGGATAGTAAGATCTGCACTCATACAGTTTTTAAAAGCCATGCTGCAGACTGCCTCCTCACTTAATATAGTTCCAGGAAAAAAACAACCAACAAAACCAGGAAAAAACCACCAAAACAAACAAAATAAAAGAACACTAATACCAGCAATACCAGTATTAGTTTTAATATTTTGAAGTTTAAAATCAAAGCACTCCCTTTAATTTCAGAGTCTTGATACAGAGATAAAGCACAGCAAATCAAAGCAGCATTCAATGAAAGGTTCTGAGACTACAGACCATATTTAGGAGTCCCTGGTAAAGATTTCTACATTCCCAACAGCTTTGTCAGCACCTCACTGAGCCACACGGCATTGTAATGCTCATCATCAAATTCACCTTTATGAGAAAGCAGGATTTACTGCCTCCTGCTTTGTTATCTAGCACAGCTCTAAAGCCACAAAAGGGGGAACTCTCCTATTCCTCTTGGCTAGTAGAAGTGATTCACTAACCTTTAGAGCAATTTTTTCCCCTTCTTATAATTCCCTTTTATCACTCCATTTACACTAAATGAATTGCTTTCTCTCAGTGGATTCAGCTAAAATCCTCCTGTAGTTGTGGATTACTGTATTCTCCTCTAGGCCTTGCTCAGTCAACTGATACATGTCACAAGTTCTCAAGCAACTAATCTGAGAAACAAGAAACATCAACCATTGCTTTCTTATGCAAAGTGAATTAACTGAATTAGATACTCAAGAGTGACCAGAATTCACTCCCTTTGAACATCAGATACCAGTAAAAAGACATTAAGTCCCTGATTCAGCAAAGCATGAAAAGCACTTGCTTACACCCATGCTTATTCAGCGAGCAAATCTGGGTTATGCAAAGGTGAATGAGTTACCCCGAGGTCAGCCAGGGTGTGACTTCCACTCCACTGCCCACACCACATGTGCTCTCACACTGCAGTGATGTGTTCATCTGCCAGTACCTGCTGAGGCTGTTACAAGCATATGCAGTATTTCATTCTTCGCTCAGGAAGACACACAGGTTTCCACACCAAGAGTTATGTTCATCTATAGTATCAGACACTCTTTTCCATTATTTTACTATTTATTGATGCCTTCTGTCTTATTTTAAAGCCTAATCTATCCTGCTTTTCCCAAGCAAGAGTGCTCTTCACAAGCTCTTTTGTGGCTTTTCAATAGTGAACAATCATCTTTTTTCTCAAGGAAGAGGCACAGAAATTGCTCTGTGTTCAACTACTAATGGTAGAAGACAAGGAAGAAAATAGAAGCTTAGGAATTTCTCTGACTGAAGTCCTCAAAAGACACACCTACAGCCACCTCAGGAGAGCCACTACAGCAACTGAATTTGTACTATTGAACTAAAAGGTTTCATTGGTTTTTGTCTCAAAAGCACAGTCAACAGTTTGTTTTCTTTTACTGTCTTAAGGAGGTTAATAAATATAATTTATCCCTTATAACTTAGCATCTGAAAAAGAATTTCTTTTCCTGGAAGTAATTTGATCTACTAGTAATTAAATACAAGTGTTAATACCTGCAGGCTAATGTCAGAAAGATGTTAGTCACAAATCACAAACACAAGCCAGGTGATGAAATCACTTGTGGAAGTTTGAGGAAATGCAGGAAGTAATTTTATTATCTCACAAACTGAGATTCAGGGAAAGTTTTTTCATTCTACATCAGGCCAAATGGAAAAAAAGACCAATAACCCCACCTCCAAAACTTTCAGACAATGAACCTTCCCTCTTTATAGCAGAAGCAGGAACTTTAATATCAAAAAACCCCTGTCTAAATACCTAAACAACCATTGTGTTATCTAGTCTGACACGGGCCTCTCAGTCTCTCCTGTTTGCACCCCTTCTATTTAAATTAACCTATTACTCATTGCAGGAGGGACTTCAGTGTTAGTGAGACATCTTTCTCTTTTGATCCTTAATTGTAACATCGTGGAGAGCGGCAGAGAATCTTTAAAGAAAATACATAAAACAGTTAAAGTGCACATACCTCACCTTTCAGTGCAAACTTAGGTGGACGTTTGTTTGTGACAGGCACAAGAGCAGGTGCCAGTTTTGCAGGCAACAGCACAATCAAGCACTTAAATCATGGACCTGTTCAAATGGCTGTGTTTACTTGGGAGATACTGCCAAGGATTAAAGCAAAAATGGAATCTCCCTGACAGGAACTCAGAGGCAAGAAAGTACCAAGTAGTTCTCAACAGTTCCACAATCCAGTTATTTCTACACAGTTGCTTTAAGGCTTCTTAAAGCAGTCAGAGTATGCCCTGTCTCTGCCTTTTTGAAGTCGGTATGTTATGATCTACGCCCTCCTTCTGTAAATTGAATCCACGTACATCTACAAGTGGCAATTTCAGCATCCTGCTCCAAAATAACCCAGGGCTATGCTATAATGTTTTTGTTTTAAGTCAGAGCACGTCTCCTGTTTCTTTTCCCTTTAGAAATAAAAAACCCCAAACCACTAAACCAAATGAAAGAACCCTCATTGCATTAAGCTCTGGCACAATCCACAGCTTCTAATGCTGCTGCTTCTTTATCAGTAGCTATGAAAACACTGCAAACCAAAGGCATTCAAGAAACCTCATAGAAGAAAATGGTAATGCAACAACAGTACAATATTTTGCAGATGGCATGGCTCCTCCACTGATAATGGAGAGGAGAATCTCCCTCAGCTCCAAGAAACAAAATGCTGCTGAGTGATCTGATACAATTAAATGTATTTTTTTAAATTAACATTTCAGAAGAAGTTTCATCATCTGAATCCTTCTGAAAATGAAGATTTACTTTATGTTTATAGTAGACAAACCAGAAATAATCCTCAAAATAGCCCAGTGTGAAAGAATTTATGTGCTCTGAAGTCACCAGAGGAGATAATTTTAATATAAACAGTTGAAGCTAGAAATTCACTGGAGATTCACTGGAATAACAAAAAAGCAAACCAGAAGCCACCATAAGTCCTACCTCAACCAGCAGTGCACAACATATCTTATATTAACCTCAGGGAAAAAAAAGCCCAAACACTCCGCATTCTCAGGATTAAAAATCAAAGGAAAAAGGTTTGACGAAAAGAAAGGGGGAAAAAAGGAAGCTGTAACAACTCATTCTGTCACTATACATGTAAAATTCATTTCTTCTTCACAATGGAGGACAATTTTACTTGCCCTTGGTACTTCAAGTTTGGCATCTGACATGTATGGGAAAACAGTCAGGTGCAGAACTTTCTCTGGCACTAAAGCAAATCCAAACCACAAGATTCAGACACCAGCTACCTACTGATAGCTTGAGTAAAGATTTGGCTATACAGCAGCATATTATCAAAATCTTAGATTCAAATTACTTATTTGAGAATGTGGTTTTATTATTGACCCCTCCACTTATTAATGGAAGTCGAAGAGCCACAGATCCATGGTACTTTAGGTACTACTAGCACAGACAGGTAGCTTCTCCTGTAAAAATAGTTCCCTTCTTCCAAAAAATATTTGGATTATTAATATAATGCAGTATTAACTATTATAAAGTGTACAAATGTTAAAAAAATCTTGCCTAATACACATATTTGTACTTTGTAAACAGAAAAACTTCCTAGTTACTCAGCTACAATTTAAGACTCAGCTTCTAATGCTATAGCAGGAATTTTGCCATACAGCACCCTGGAGCAACAGCAGGTGCTTTCTAGTAGAGGGAAGTAAGAAAGCCACAAAATGCTGATTGTATTACTCCAGTAAGGCTTACTATACTGATACACACAATGACATTTTGTGTTTATTGCATTTTATGTGGGCTAGAGGTGGCCCTAAATTTATTTCCACTTAGAGCTGATGAGAAGTCCATTTGTGACAGTCAGCTTTGATTTTCTTAAACTCTGAATATGGCTAAAACCAATTTATTCTGAGAGTAGTTTCACTTACTAGTTAGGTAGCAGCAAGTTAGGAAAGTTTTGCAGCAATTATGCTTCTCATCTGAACTTTTTAGGTTTTTTCCCCCTTTTGGTGGCATTTTTGTTTGTAATAAAACTCACAGTGAAAGGCTTCAGATGTTGCAACAATCGAGATAATCTTTGTAACCTGAGTTCAAACAGTTTACAGCTATTATCAGAAATGAGTGAATGATGTATTGCCTTCCTGCTGGTATGATGACATTCCTCAGTTATTTAACATCTGTCACAGGCATTTTCATGCTGGTAACAAGCGCAGAGCAACTGATACTGCAGAGCACATACAGGGTGTTCACATTCTCTCACAGTACTGAAGACTTCTTTGTTTTTCTGCCCATTGGGCTAATAACAAATTTAATTAAGATCTACGTAGAACAGTCACTGAAGGAAAACAGCCCATCAAGGCATAGTTCAGGGCCTGCAATGAGTACAAAGGTTAGATTGCAGAAAGCAGCATTTAATATTAGCAAAAGGCAACCCCTTACCTTTCAGCAAGTGCTTGACTGGGTGTGCTTTTCACAGACACCAGCTCTTCCTCAAGCCTCTTCCTTTCTGCTTCTAGCTGCTCTAGCTCGTCTTGAGTACGTTTGCGTGGTGTAATAAACTGGAGCTCCTTTAAAAGCTCTTCTTTTTCATTGATTAACATCAGTTTTTCCTTTTCCACATCCAGTGCTCCAGGCCAGGCTTCACTATCTAACTTAGAGAGTTCAATCTTCAAATTAGCCATGCTATAATAAAACAAAGCAGATTTGCCTAGTCCAGCACAGCACACAAAGCCCAGGAAATAGAGAACTGATACAGTATTTTGAGAGATATCAGCATACAAAACAACATTTTATACTCAAGGCCCTACTTTTAGTTTTGCTTCACAAGAACACAGACTATGCCAAAGAACCAGGCCACATATTGAGGCCAACAGCAACATGCATATGTGTTAAAAGCTAGTTGCTCCTATTCCAGTTCAAGTAGAAGTCATAATATTATTAAAAGCTTTACTGAAAGCAATCAGTCTGGTAACATAGCAGTGGCACCATGCTTTACTCATTCATGGTAATGGATTTCTCCTGCGCTGTGGGAGGCCGATGGCTCCTCAGAAACAAACAGGACCATGGTGAAAGAATGTGCACCATAGCAAGGTGCTCACTTCAGCAAATCTTAAGACAAAAGCATTGCTCTTCTATGCAATTAAAGAAAAAAGCAATATGACAGCAGCTACCTAAACAGAAAAGAGATGAACTCAACAGTTTGAGTTTGTGCAACTGCTGTTCCCATTGCAGTAGGGGAGAAACAAGACCACCAAAGCCCCTGAAGCCCTCAACCCATTTCCAGAAAGGTCGGGAAGAATAGACAGCTCATGATAACTAACTTGCACAGGAAGTGAGAAATGTAACTCCAGGGCAAGGAAAGCTTGGCTATAAACAGGTACACCCACAGGTGCCCCAGGACCTTGGACACCCCATCAGATGGATCAGTGCTGGAGCCAGGACTGGTGATGTTTGTTTGTTTCCTTGCTCTCTTTCTTCCTTCCTCTCCAATTTCATTCTACCCCCTATTCAAAATCCATCACCACTTGTTTATACTCGGAGGTCAGGGACTAATATCCCAATTTCCATGCCATGTGTACTGATAAAAGTTGGTAAGTTTTTGCAGACTCTTTGATTTTTGTCATTGCTTTTTGACCATGAGCACCTATGAATCTTGGGTGCTCCTTTCCCCTTAAGTGTGGGATGCCACAACAGGCCAAAAAGGAATATTAGCCAGATCTTCATCACATCAGGATAGGATTGTCAGCGTGCTGTATCAGAGCCTTTTGAATAATTATTGCAAGTGAATTCAGCATAGTCATGAACACTCCACCTCTTCAAGACATTCTGCTGGCTAAGCAATGTCAAATCGGCAGTGTACAAAATTATCTGATAATTTTCAAGTAGAGAAGTTCACTTACAACATCCTCTTTATCTTAGCTATTTAAAAAAAAAAGAATTTGCACATTTAATATTTCAGAAAAGATGGTCAACACTTATTAAATTACAGTGATGGTTACAGTGGCCATAATACTTGGGGGATTGGTGTAATTAGGTACTGAACTTCAAATGCAAACTGGTATGTATCTTCATTATTCCAAGTTACACACACTGAAATGTCGACCCATGTTCTTGGCTAAGTAATTGTGAGAAAGAAAGATCCTGTGCTGCATTACTCCATTCTCTGAGCACTGCACTGTTTCTCCTTTTTTCTCTCTTCCCCCT